>JAHRHZ010000078.1:16750578-16913777 GCA_024137785.1 Ginglymostoma cirratum | reverse complement strand
GGGTCTGGACCCTTCTTCAGAAAAAGGGTCTGAAGAAGGGTCCAGACACAAAACATCAGCCTTCCTGCTCCTCTGATGCTGCTTGGCCTACTGTGTTCATCCAGCTCTGCACCCTGTTATCTCTGTTTGACCTGAACTGTCTTTGCCAGATTTTATACTCACATAGGCCTCCTTCAGCTCTACTTCATTGAACTGCATCAATATATCTATTTCTTTCTTCATTCTTGAATTTTTCTTCAATTAATTATTGGATAAATTAACTATGATCTGCCTGTACTGCTCATAAACAAAGCTTTTCAGTGTACTTCGACACAAGTGACAATAAATCAATCAATCAATGTATGAAATCCTAAGGCTGAACCTTACCAGAAATTGATTCATTGTCATTTCTGTCGAGTTGCATGGTTGGCTTTTTCCCATGAGGCTAGGTGGGTCTTTCCTGTGCTTTTGATTGACTGATTCATTGATTTATTGTCATGTGTACCTAAATACAGTGAAAATCTTTATTTACGAGCGGTAAGGTTAGATCATAGTAAGCAAGGATGTACAGATCAAAAAGACTTAGACAGAGGCATACAGGTTACATTGCACAGGGTGTGCGTTAGGTGAGATCAACATTAGCAAGATCAGTATTATTTGAGGCTAGAGAATCCATTCATCAGTCTGATAACGGTTGGGAAGAAGCAGTTCCTGAACCAGCTTGTGTGTGTGTTCAGGCTTCTGTGTATTCTGCCGAACGGAATAAGTTGTAGGAGGTCATTTCCAGGTTGCAATGTGGCTTTGCTGATGTTGGCAGCTTTTCCACGGCAGTGAGCCATGTAAATTGTGTCTGTGGATGGAAGTTTAGCTTCCATGATGGTCTGGGCTGTGCACACTACCTTCTGTAGTTTCTTACAGTCCTGGGCAGAGCAGTTGCCATACCTGGCCGTTATGCACCCGGACAGTTTGCTTTCAATGATGCATCTGTAGAAGTTGGTGAGGGTCCCTATGGACGTGTCACATTTCCTGAGCTGCTTGAAGAAGAAGTGTTGTTGTGCCTTCTTGACTGTTGCATTTATGTGGGAAGTCCAGGACATGTCGTCAGTTATTGTCACACCAAGGAGCTTGATGCTCTTCACCCTCTAACCTCAGGTCTGTTGATGTAGATGGGGGTGTGTTCTCCTCCTTTCTTTCTGAAGTCGATGGTCAGCTCTTTAGTTTTGCCGACATTGAGAGACAGATTGTTTTCATTACACCATGTCACCAAGCCCTCTATCTCCCTTCTGTATTTTGACTCGTTGTTGTTAGATATCCATCCCACTTTGGTGGTGTCATCAATGAACTTGTAGATGGCATTCATTTGGAATTTGGAAACACAGCTGTAGGTGTACAGGGAGTACACTAAGGGGCTGAGGACACATCCTTGGGGGTCTCTAGTGTTGAGTGTTATTGTGGAGGAGGTGTAGTTACCTGTCCTCACTGGTTGTGGCCTGTGGGTCAGAAAGCTGAGGATCCAATTGCAGAGGGCAGAGCCGAGACCAAAGTCACACAGTTTTGAGATCAGTCTGCAGGCGATAATGGTGTTGAAGGCGGAGCTGTAATCCATTAGCTGTAATCTTTAATCTCCAGATGTTCCAGGGATGAGTGCAGGGCTAGGGATTTGGCATCCCCTGTGGACCTTTGTGTCGGTAGGCAAACTGTAGGAGATTGAGGCAGATTGGGAAACTGGAGCTGGTGTGGGCCATGAGCAGCCTCTCAAAGCACTTCATGATTATTGAAGTCCGAGCTATTGGGCGGTGGACATTAAGGCACACTGCATGTGTTTTCTTGGGTACAGGGGTGATGGTGGTCTTCTTGAAGTAGGTTGGGACTTCGGCTTGTAGGAGGGACAGGTTGAAGATGTCGGTGAATACCTCCTCAAGTTGGTCTTCACAGGGTCTATGTGCTTGGCTGGGGACACTGTCCGGGCCTATCGCTTTCCTTGGGTTGATTTCCAGGAAGACGGATCTGATTTCTGAAGCGGTGACAGAGGGAACAGGTGTGTCTGGGGCTGTCAGGGCAGGCGTTGCTGTGCCGATGGTATTCTGTTCAAACCGAGCATAGAAAGCATTGAGCATGTCAGGGAGGGATGTGTCATTGTCCGCTGTCTTGCACTGTTTCATTTTATATCCCGTAATGTCGTTTAGGCCTCGCCATAGGCAGCGGGTGTCTGTTTGGTAGGTTTGGGCCTCTAACTTGGTCCGGCACTGCCTCTTGGCCTCCCTGATGGCTCTGTGGAGGTCATATCTGGATTTTCTGTATTGAATGCTGCACGTCCGGTCTCCACTAGGGAGTGGACTTCCTGGTTCATCCAAGGTTTATGGTTGGGGAACAGTCGGAATGACGTCGTTGGTAGACAGTCCTCCATGTATTTGCTAATGAAGTCGGTGACGGTGGTGGCTTATGTGTCTAGGTTTTCTGCTGGACACTTAAACAGGGTCCAGTCCACTGAGTCCAGTCCACTGAGTCCAAACAGTCCTGGAGATGGACTTCTGCTGCCTTGGACCAGCGCTGTACTTTGTTTCATTAAGGATTCTCTCATTTTAGCTTCTGCTTGTAAGCAGCGGGGAGGAACACAGATTTTCTGAAGCATGCCAGATTCACCTGATTAACTACATATCATGTACGTATGACATCCCTTTCATTCAGTGACAACTCAATCCTCCCACTCATCCTACCCTGTTGCTGTAATTACACCAGTGCCACATTTAAAAAGCTGCTGTGCTCTCAGTGAGCACTGACAGCCGGGCGCTGACTGATAAGGGAGACAAAAACAGAAAATGATGGAGAAACTCAGCATGTCTGGCAACATCTTTGGAATTTTCTGAAGTTGTTAACTCTGCTCCCTACAGACTTGCTGAGTTTCTCCATCATTTTCTGTTTTTGTTTCAGATTTCCCACCTATGCAGGTCTTTGTTACATTTCACAGATAAGCGGAAATTTGTGGACAGAGACCATGCCAGTTTGATCTGAGGTTGCCAGCTGGGCCAATACGGTCTCAATCACCCAAAGGAACACCTACCAAGGCTGCATGAAGGTCAGTGATCTGTGGTCCTCATCGGTAAGTGTTACCATATTCTCTCTGCTAGCTCAAGCTCACCCTATTTTTGCTACTGCATCCACCAGAAGCTCATGTTCCACCACTCTCACTATCACATGCAACCTCTTTCCTCATTCTCTCTCAGCCACCCCATCTGCCCCAGAGTGCTAATCCTGCATGGCCTCTGCACCTCCTACTCACTCATTCGGGATACCTCAACAACCCCCCAACCCCACACCACCGCTAGCAGCAATGTTTCACTTAACTCCACTTTCACTTCACTCAATCCCTCCTATTGTCTCATTCACAGGACACAGAGACCTACAGTAGGGCAGGAAGAGCCAGAATGATGGTGGGGTGACTGGAATTTGGCTCCTTACCCTGCTGTGAGAACAGGATCCTGACTGTGACTGCCCTCCGTCGTTGAGTGACAATGTCCAAACTTCTGGTCTGATTTTGGACGAAGCTCTGAAGTGACTGTACTGCGACCCCCTCTTGCTGATGACAGCCATCCTTGAATTGACAGAAGAAACTGGGACATGACATTTGCTTTGAGGACATATAGTGTGTGTACCACATAGCTGCTGGTACATGCTGTCGGTGTGAGGACAGTGCTGTACAGCAACAAGCCCATCGTCTTGACTAATCACTTTCACTAGTGATGACAAACTGCCTGGCTTTGTGTTTGCTTTAAATGGCAAGACAAGATGGAAATCTTATGGAGCCTTTAAGGTGTAGCTGGGGAGGCAAAGGCAAGACATGTATGTTGCGCTCATTCAGATTGGTGTGAATATGTGCTAAGAGAGTGAGCAAGCAGCCCTGAGTTGCAACGTGGTGCAATCTGTAAGATTGGTGCCTGGCTCTGTGTCCAAAATGTCCTTCTGACACCATTGCAATAAAGGGCACCCTGTTCTCCAAAGCAAAGCATTCAAGTGCAGGAGTGAACTGTAAGTGGATCAGGGATGTGCTAAGATGATACAGTGAAGCTGGCAGGTGTCTAATGCTAATGTCCATGGAGGTGGAGCATGTGTGGCTGCTGACCATGCAGCGTGCCATGAGACATTGGTGCCAGGCATCCAAATTGAAGGGTCCAGAGGTCTAAGCAGAGGGCTGGGAAGTCATCAGGTCATCGCCAGGTCATCACTCTGAACTTTACATCAGAAATTCTCAGCATCCACATTCCATCCAGCAGATGGGACAATGGGATTAATGAGGTGACTTCAGATAATATTGAGGGTGATAATGAGTGATAATCCCAGTTAATATGCCTGCTGCCATTTACTAGGGAGAATCTTAACTCCACACCCAGAACTGAGTTGGAATATGTAAATTTTGGTCTCAAAGTTGAAGGGGGTCTCACTTGATGTTTCATCAAGTTTCCAAATTTTCATGTCACAGCTGAAGTCATTCAAACACTGGGAATATTCCACCCCTTCAGTGGGTCTTCTCTTCAGATCTACGTAAGAATTGATTTGATGAGATGCATCCAATTTTCAACTGACCCAATTGGACTTGAAAGTTCACTAAGCAAGTTTTTGTCACTTCAAAAGTAATCAATAGACTAGAAATTGCCTTTCCAACAGTGACTCTGTATCAAGTTGCCAGGGATTGTTCTATGTAGCAGCAGATACTTTAAAGAACTATTGAGATTTCTGATAAGTTCCAATACATTAAGCATTGTGTTGCAACTTCATTAATAATAGAAGCCAGTCAGAGATTTGGCATCGTAAAACTATGTAAGTGGATCTTATATACTTCATAGCTTAAATGCAGCACTAACTCTATAAGCATTAAAATATAATAAAGTATTAATGTAGTCTTTTATAGCACTGCAATTCCTGTGTCTCATTTCACTTCCTTTGAAATCTGGATGATGAAGTATGGTGAATTGCAGATCATTGCTATCTGTACATTGTACTTCAACATCAGTCTCTATTATTGCAAATCACAAAAGTATCTATCAGCTAACACATGAATCATATGGATCATACTTGCTGAATACACATTTATAGGATAGCAGAATAGAATAGTATGGGAGAGACCTGTGGTTCTGAGAAGGCCTAAAAGGGCTAATGCCAAGGATGGCACAATGGCACAGTGATTAGCACTGCTGCCTCACAGTGCCAGAGACTCAGGTTTGATTCCAAACTTGGGCGACTGCTTGTGTGGAGTTTGCACATTCTCCCCAAGCCTGCATAAGTTTCTGCCGGGTGCTATGGTTTCCTCCCTTAGTCCAAAGATGTATGAGTTAGGTGGATTGGCCATGCTAAATTGTCCATAATGTCCAGAGCTGTGTTGGTTAAGCGCATTAGCTATGGGAAATGCAGGAATAGGGTAGGGGAATGGGTCTGGATGAGATGCTCTTCAGATGCTCTATGTGGACTTGTTGGGCCGAATGGCCTGTTTCGAAACTGTGGAGATTCTATTATATTCTATGAAGGAAGCGTTATTCTGGATTGTCCTAAACATAACTCACTATGATCATATAATGTGAGCTTGTGGGCAGAAAAGCTTAGGGTCTCAAAGGAACGAAACCTAGCATTTCATCCTTCTCAAACACTCTGTAACAATGTCGATCTTTTTCATATATAACTTGCAACTAGTTGCTAACAAGCAATAAACTATATATTATTAACCATAAGCTACTCTTCTAGTCAGACCAAGAAGTGGTTTTTTTTCAATTACCCTAGTCTCTGTAGTTTCCTGCCCTTAAAGACGATTGTGACAGCAAATATCATCATGAGCCATAGTTGTACAGTATTGTGAGCTGATGGGCCTCTACAACATGGTAAGCAAAGGTGCAGTGATTTGACTGATCACATTACATGGTGAGCAGCACTGTGGGATCTTCAGACTCAGCTTGAAGTCACGACTCTTGAAAAATACTCCAGTCAGTGGTAAGAGCATTTCAGATCAGTATAGTTAGGAACTCATTGAAAAGGGTGAATTAGTAACTCCAACCATCAAGATATTGGATCATAATTCCAATTACTTATGGAAATATTGATCTATTAATTATGATTTTTTATTAAAGAGAAGACATACTGCCAAAAGATGACTGCAGATATAAATCCAATCTAGCGAAGCCCTAAGAGGAGCCAAAGAATGTCACACCTGAAAAGGTGCCGAAGAACTTCAAACAGCAATCCTTCAAAGAGTGAGATGAAATTTAAGCAAACTGAACTGGGACCTCCACTAACAACAGAGGAATTGAATACACCTATTAACTGAAAGCCATATCTTCTGAATTATGTTCCAAACCTTCAGAAAAGTTTTTGTTTTACCCTTCCAGCAATGTACAAAAAAGGCATTTAAAAACCAACTCTAAACCCTGGTCTGTATGAATTACTAGACTGATACACTTGAGTGGACTGGTGTATTGTATAGGTCATAACTTGAGGATAACCATGAAGCATGCCTGTACAGCAAGTAAAGAAAGACTCTCTTGCTCTGAGTGCTGGGAGCTAGGCAAGCTACTGGAGACAATTGATGAAATTATACCAGATGTAACTCAGAAAGCAGCAGTCACCTGGTAAACAAATAGCAAAGGGAGATTCAAGCTTGATGTTTGATCCTGAGGTAACTTGGAAAAACCAAGTACAAGCAGAAAATTTGACTTCTGTACCCTCTCAGGAAGAGTCCTCAGTACTATGACAGACAGCATGACAAGTCAGTGTCAATCCCCAAAAAGCAGAACTGGGGAATGGAACATATTAATTTCACCAACAATACTATCACTCAGAGCAAAGGAGAGATTCCAAACCCGTCAACATTTGGAAATAAAACACTTACATGTTTCATCATAAATCTACAGGCAGATTAAGAACAATAATCTTCCAACTCAGATTGAAAATGTGGTGCATAAAACTCTGTGGAAGCCATCACTTAAAAGGCATGACCAATGTGCAATGATTCTGGATGCTGTAAAGATTACAACCTTTAAATTATTTTGCAATTTTTATTGTGGGCTGAAAGAAGAAAATAGCTGTTTTATAAACCAAGGGTTGCTGAAGGATTAAACATTTAAAAGCAAGTAACCTGAAATCCACTGTAGGTGCTGTTTAAATAGCTGTATCTACAATCAGTAGTGGAAGCCTAGTTTGTAAGTGAACTCTTGCCAAGGGTGTATATGAATGGAGTTTTGGCTGACAACAAGGAGCTGATTGGTCTGTGGATTCGTAGACATTTATCAATGACAAATGCTTTCTGCTTGCCAAATATTATGTAATCAGCTCCCAGGTAGCTGTTCAGTTTGGGGGATGTGAATATGTTGGCAGAAACCATTGGACTTCTGGTCAAGGAGTTGTCTCGTTCCTCTGCAGTAAAAAGCATCTTCCCCACTATCCTGTAATTTCTCCTCTGCAAGTAATTCAATTTATTTAAAGACCAAATCTGTTCTGCCCATTGTTTTAAGCATTCCATTCAATTGTCATAATGGTGATAAAATATGGACTCTAAGGTTTTGGAGTAGACCTGTAGCTCGGGTTATGGGTGTTGAGGTTGGTTGGCTCGCCGAGCTGGTTTGTTGTTCCGCTGACGTTTCGTTACTGTGCTTGGTAACATCCTCAGTGCAGCCTCTCATGAAGCGTTTGGTGTGTTTTCCCCTCTGGTTTTTAAACTCCACGGTCCATTGTGATGGATTGCCTCACTTCCGGGTTTCCTCCGTAGTGGAATGTATACGGGGTCGAGTTCAATGTGTTTATTAATAGCCTGCTTCATGGAGTGCCATGCTTCCAGGAATTCTCGTGCCTGTCTCTGCCTAGCCTGTTTCAGGATCTTGGTGTTGTCCCAGTCGAAGTCGTGGTTCTCCTTGTCCATGTGGATTGAGATGAGTGAGTCTTGGTCGTGTCTTTTTGTAGCCAGTTGGTGTTCATTTACTCTTGTTGTTAGTTTCCTTCCTGTTTGTCCAATGTAGTGTTTCTCACAGTCTCTGCAGGGGATCTTGCAGATGATATTGGTCCTGTCCATGGCAGGGAGTGGGTCTTTAGTTTGGGTGAGCACTTGTCGTAGGTTTGATGTGGGCTTGTGTGCCACTCTGATGCCCAGCAGTCATAGGAGTCTTGTGGTGAGTTCTGATGTGTTCCTGATTTAGGGCAGTGTGATGAGTGTGTCGGGGCGTGTAGCATCTTTCTGATGCTGTTCCCGTAGGCATCTCCTGACCCAGTTCTTTGGATATCCATTATCCTTGAACACTTGGAAGAGGTATTCCTCCTCCTCTTGGCGTCCTCTTCTCAACAAATCATAAGACAGACAGTAGTCCTGACACTAACCAGAAAGAGGGAACTCAATACCCTCAACGCACGGAAAGACAAGCCCTGGACAGATTAAAGGAGGACAAGAGCATCACTATACTACCTGCAGACAAAGGGCGCATAACAGTGATAATGAATAAAAAGGACTACATCTCCAAAGCACAAGCACTGCTCGCTGATGAGAACACATACCGGCCAGTGCCAACTGACCCGACACCACAACTAGACAACAAAATCCTATACACGCTACAAAGACTTAAACAAACAGGACAGATCGATAAAACAGACTTCTTAAGAATGAAACCCGAAGGAACCAACACATCCTGATTCTACAGCCTCCCTAAAGTGCACAAGCCGGAAGTCCCTCTCAGACCCTTAGTCTCCCTACCAGGCACTCCATCGCACAGATTAGCCAGAGGACTACAAAGAAGCCTCAAGCTCCTAGTCAAATCACCCCATTCCATCCACTCAGCCCAAGAATTCCTCAACTCTATCAAAGACATAAAGATAGAGGACGAAGAGACGATGATATCATTTGATGTCACCACCCTATTCACATAGACATACCACTACCACGGGAAACAATGACAATACTAATTGAACAAGAACATGACCCCAGTGAAACCATCTCCAAGGACAACATGCTTAAACTACTGGACCTATGCCTGACCACTCACTTCACCTTCAACGGCCAAACATACGAGCAATCAACGGGACACCCATGGGATCGCCTATCTCCGGACTCATAGCAGAAGCAGTGATGCAAAGACTGGAAAGGACTGCCCTTCCGCAAATCCAACCTAAACTATGGATATGCTACGTAGACAACACCTTTGTCATCATTAAACGGACCAAATTAGAAGAGACACACAAACTCATAAACAACACCCTCACCGGAATAAAATTCACCAGAGAGGAGGAGAAGAACAACAACTCCCATTCCTGGACGTCATTGTAGAGCACAAGACAAATGGGGAACTGCAAACGAAAGTACACCAAAAAACTGCACATACAGACAAGGTACTGAACTTCAATAGTAACCATCCCAGCACACACAAACGAAGCTGCGTGTGAACACTATTTAAAAGGGCAACAACACACTGCAGCAACATGGAACTACGGCAAGAGGAGGAGGAATACCTCTTCCAAGTGTTCATGGATAATGGATATCCAAAGAACTGGGTCAGGAGATGCCTACAGAAAGAGCATCAGAAAGATTCTACACGCCCCAACACACTCATCACATTACCCTACATCAGGAACACATCACAAGACTCCTACGACTGCTAGGCATCGGAGTGGCACACAAGCCCACGTCAACCCGACAACAAGTGCTCACCCAAACTAAAGACCCACTCCCCGCCATGGACAGGACCAATGTCATCTACAAGGTCCCCTGCAGAGACTGCGAGAAACACTACATCAGACAAACAGGAAGGAAACTAACAACAAGAGTACATGAACACCAACTGGCTGCAAAAAGACACGACCGATACTCACTCATCTCAATCCACATGGACAAGGAGAACCACGACTTCGACTGGGATAAAACCAAGATCCTGGGACAGGCGAGGCAGAGACAAACATGAGAATTCCTGGAAGCATGGCACTCCATGAAGCAGGCTATTAATAAACACATTGAACTCGACCCCGTATACATTCCACTACGGAGGAAACCCGGAAGTGAGGCAATCCATCACAATGGACCGTGGAGTTTAAAAACTAGAGGGGAAAACACACCAACGCTTCATGAGAGGCTGCACTGAGGATGTTACCAAGCACGGTAACGAAACGTCAGCAGAACAACAAACCAGCTCGGTGAGCCAACCAACCCCAACAAAATATGGACTATGGATTTTGACTTCCATTGTATGATTTTGTTCCATGGGATTTCCGTGAACTGAAATGGTTTTAAAATGAAACAAAATGCTGACTTAAAATTACCACAGCACATATCTAACCATGCAGTTTAGCCAAACTTCATGAAAGCAATGCAGAATAAATGTAATTAACATTTTTTTATTAAAAGGCGCTGAAGCTCGTTAATTCAGGCAGGCGTGAAAAGGCCCTCATCTCTTATTTTCACAGCTTTATGGGAGTTGGAACCTCACCCACAATTAACAAATCCATGTAAACATAACTTCTGCAGATAGAATGACCTACCCTCCATCATTAGTTCCAAAGTGAAGATGTTTACCCATGATTGCGCAATGTTCAGCACTATTCATAACTATTCAGATACTGAAGCAGTCCGTTTTCAAATGCAACAAGATCTGGATAATATCCATTGGGCTGACAAGTAGTAAGTAACATTCATGCCACACAAATGCCAGGCAATGACCACCTCCAATAAGAGGCAATCGAACCACCACTCCTTGGTGTGACGATCACTGAATGCCCCACTATTAGCATCCTGGGTCATTGACCAGAAACTCAACTGGACACTCAGAATATAAACACAGTGGCTACAATAGCAGGTCAGAGGGTAGGAATACTGCAATGAGTAACTCACCTCCTCATTCCTTAAAGCCTGTCCACCATCTCCAAATCAAAAGTTAGGAATGTGATGGAATGGTCCTCTCTTACCTGGATAAATGCAGCTTCAACAAAGTGGTTAGCACTGCTGCCTCACAGTACCAGGGACCGGGTTCAATTCCACCCTCGGGCGACTGTCTGTGTGGAGATTGCACATTCTCCCCGTGTCTGCGTGAGTTTCCTCCGGGTGCTCCGGTTTCCTCCCACAGACCAAAAATGTGAAGGCTAGGTGGATTGGCCATGCTAAATTGCCCATAGTATTGAAGGATGTGTAGATTAGGTGGGTTATAGGGGGACGGGTCTGGGTGGGATGCTCTGAGGGTCAGTGTGGACTTGTTGGGCCGAAGGGCCTGTTTCCACATTGTAGGGATTCTATGATGCTATGAACACACAAGAGGCATGACACCACCCAGGACACAACATCCGCTTCATTGGCACCACATCTGTAAGTGTCCACTCCCTCCAACACTAATGCTAAGTAAGAGCAGTGAGTACTATCGACAAGATATCCTACAGAAATTCACCGAAGGCCTTCAAAATATTGCCTTCCAGACCCACAACCACTTCCATCTAGAAGGATAAGAGCAGCAGATATATGGGAACATCACCACCTACAAATTTCCATCCAAGCCACTTACTATCCTGACTTAGAAACAATTTGCTGTTCCTTCACTGGGACAAAATCCTTGAATTCCCACCCTAAGGGCATTGTGGGTGGACCTGCAACACATTGATGGCAATGGCTCAAGAAGGCAGCTCACCACTACATTCTCAAGGGCAACTAGGGACAGACAGTAAATGCTGACCAGTCAGTGACACCCATGTCCCACGAATGAGTAAAAAAATTCACAACACAAGTTGCAGTTTAAGGAGCTGCGATTACAGAAGAGAAACTCTCTCTTTGCCTGCTTCCTGGGAAGGAAAAGGGACTTGTAGCAGTACTGGTCCATGAGAATTGGAAAGAAACTTTGGGCAGATGTTGGAAAGAAACATCAAAACATTGAGACCTCAAAGGCTAACTGCAAGATTTACTCCTGCTAATGATTCAAGACAATAATTAAGCAGCCTTGTTAAACGTTATGCTACAAGAACAGCCTAAGAGTTTTCAATTGTATATGCATTTCATCTTCCTTTTGTATGCTAAGTTATCCCTTTATGACCTTGTACCTGTGTAGGTGTATGGCTCACATTATGTCTTTATTATTTTTTTCTCTTGGGGCGAGCAGATAGTAAACTTGCTCTGCATTCACTCAAGAAATCCTTGTAATTAGCTCCTTATTGTTTCTGGTGAAAATATTTACTACATCTATTTGAGGAAACACGTAGCTGCCTGCTAAAACAAACTTACATCTTTATTATGACCAACTAGGGAGTTTAAAGAGAGAAGCTTCTCATCATTCCTCACTTGGCCATTATGCAGATCATAGCAACTAACCGCATTAGAAAAGTTCTCTTCATCTCCCCTCTATCTCTTGAATTAAAAGAGGGCTAATGAGATTGATAATTATAAAAGCAGCAACAATTGGCAGAATAAAAGCAGATGAAATTTTAAAAGATCTTCTGATCTAATCTTCTAGATTCCTTTCCAGCTTTACGTCACAACTACTTATTTTTGTGTTCTAATGGTGGATAGAAACAAAACAATAAAATGGAATATGATATTTCAAATTTTGCAACATAATTTGCGTGTCATTTTGCAATGCCTGGTTAAGATGAGGTGACTTTCCTTGCTGCTTCATTGACTTCTGTGTAAAAATAGCTGTGCTGTATTACAGATGAAGATTGGGCATTGTGTGATTTTAATTCATCTGTTGTGTCAATCCCCATCCTGATATGGAAGATGGTTGTTTCTGGCAGGGTTGGAGAAAAGATCAATCGTTAGGCCATTACTTCCGTATTGGCTGGGATCAACTAACACAGCACAGCATGGAGATCAGATTTAGTGTGTTGCTAGTTTGTACGACTCTCTGCCTTAAATAGCCAAGTTTTGAGGGAAGCATGAGAACAGCATCTTTGAAGAAAATGCATGTGGAAGTTTGAATAACATTATTTGTTTTTACCATCAATCTGGTTGTGGTGGAAACTATCCTGTGATTGGCTATAAAACATTAATGGCTGGTGGTCAAGCAGTTTGTCAATTACTGTGACAGACAATGTTAAAACAAGCTCCTATAACAGTTAAACACTAAGCCACTCTTTGACTTTTATTCAGAATCGGCAATTGTTCTACTTCTAGATTAATTGCCATTTTTACATTCCTGGATGATGAGGGAAGTTCTCGTGTTTATTTTGAATAACATACTCTGTGTCTGAGTCTGCTTGGTATTAAATTCTTCCAGATTCCTGGCTCCTTAAGTATGTTGGGATGTGGAAGAGTCTGGGACACATGGGAGAGCAGATTTATGGTTTTGAATACATTATAATCACATCGATTTTCACAGAAAATTAATTATAAACATTTTTATTTTAAAAATGAAACTTTTGGTTTGGTGTTAATAAAGGTAAGTGAGTTCTATAGAAAATAGTCCAGCCACTATTATAGGCTGGTCAGAATGATTGCAATTAGTCTCTCATTAACACATCATACACAACACAGGCATACTCTGTTTTTTAATAAAGCATCACTTATTTCCTTGGGAAATGAATTGGGATCTTCATTCATTAAATGAATAGTTGCTATCAGAAGTTCTATAGGACTTTGCACAGCAGGTTGCAGCAATTGAATATCTAATACAACATGGCATTGCCTACAGGGAGATAAGGCCTACATGAACTTGACAAACAACTGTGTGTCTCCCTAATCAATCGGCTGTTGGCTGATCAACCTTTCAGAGATGTGGTTATATGTGTCCAGAGCAGGCTGGGCTTGAACCTTGGCCTCCTGATTTGGAAGCATGTACACTACCACTGTGCTGCAGATATTTTTAATCGACCCTATTCAGACACACCTCTGGAGCAGGTGGAGCATGAGACCAGGCCTTCTGGCTCAGAAGTAGGGATGCTATCACTGCTCCACAAGATTCCTCCCAATCAATCAGACTGGTCAGTCATTAATGAGTCACACATAGGAGTTGGTGGAGGGATGGCGTTTTCACGTACCTGACCAACATGGAATGGATCAGTTGCAATGTTGTACAGAATCTGTAATTTGGGTTTTTCCCCACACACAATGGTGCTTTAATTCCAACACTTGTTAATATCTTTGCATCCATACAAGTTTTATTTTGGCATGAGAGACTTTAATTGGTTGTAATAAAAAATGATCACACTTCTGCAAAAGTATCACGAACACATGAATGAACAAAATCTAAATGTTCTGGAGAGTTTAGACAGTCTGTATTGGATAAGTATTGCATCTTCATGATAGTCATGTTTTTTGAAATTGAATACCTCAGTTAAATACTCTTGAAAACAGAGCTTACAAAGGTGCAAAGCGAATGGAACAGATTGTAAATCTAAATTACAGCTTGAGAAATGCTTACTAGTCAGGTTCCAGTCAAACCAGGGTTGTGACATTTCGCTCGGTTCATGACACATTCTGATCCCTAATCACTCTACACTTCGCCAGTCTGGTGACACAATCTGCATACGTTTCTCTACAGCTTATGAGTTTTATACATAGATAGCAGGAGCTACAGATGCTGGAGAATCTGAGATAACAAAGTATAGAGCTGGATGAACACAGCAGGCCAAGCAGCATCAGAGGAGCAGGAAGGCTGATGTTTCGGGCCTAGACCCTTCCTGGGTCTGCTTGGCCTGCTGAGTTTTAGACATATACTGGTTTTTCCTTATGCAATTGAGAAACTTGTTAGGTTATTTCAGAGGACAATTGAAAGTCAACCACACTGTTTTGTGTCAGGTGTCACAAGTAGGCCAATCAGATAAGGACCACAGATTTCTGTTTCTAAAGGACAGTAATGAATTGACTCAAATTCATGTTATAGCTGTTAAGTCCACTATAGTAATGAACTGATATTCAAGCAGGCATAGTCAATTGATAAACAATTAACTGCCACTTCTTTTAATTGGTTTGTAGTTTTGAAGTTCAGAGATTGTTATCTACTTTATACTTTCAACAAAGCCTCTTTGACCTAACACTCATCTCTGTCCTTGGATCACTTTGTTTCCCAAGTTCTTCAGAGGGATCTACCTTATGAGGCTCAACACTGGTAAATGTCATCTGAAAGTGTCTCTGAAGATTGTGGCTCCACGGGGCGGGGGTGGGGGGGTTGGTGGGGAAGCTATCATGATCTGTGTGCCATGCTGAAGGATAATATCAGCCTCCAGGCAAGTGATGATACACAATGCCAACAGCACTTCAGGTCACTGTAGCTCTGAATTTCTACATTTCTATACCTCTTGAGGGACTCACTGCAGATTATTGTGGGTTCTAGCAATATGTCAACACACTAAAGTGGTGATCAATACCCTTCACAAGTGGGTAGGTGAGTATGTGCATTTCCGTACTGATCCAGGCAGTTATTGGGCTTGAGACCATCACTAGATTCCCCCAAGTGCAGAGCGTGATTGACTACATGCCATTAAGGCTCTCCTTACATACCAGTCATCAGGTCTCACTAACAGGAAGGGTTTTCATTCACTCCAAGTGCAATTGGTCTGTGACCATCGTAGAAGAATCCTTCAGGTCGGTGCAAATTCCCTGGGAAGAGGCCACAATGATGACATGTTTCAATGTACCACAGCACTCCTGGGCCTTTCACAGACAGATATTGAGAGACAAAGTGTTACCTGCTGAAGTAATTAACGCATGGGAGGAATGCATGCACGGATGCAAAGGAGAGGTATGACAGCTATCAGAGAGCATTTCAAGTTACTGTAAGGCAGGCCATGAGGCTTCTGAAGAGGCAGTTCAGGTGCCTTGATTGGCGAATTGTTCAATATGCTCCACATGGGCTCGTGTCACACTATGGTTTACCTGTGCTTTGCACGACATGAGACTATAGGATGGAGAGCTATTGAACAATGAATCTTGATGTCTCCTCTGACAACAAAGATGAGGAGGAGGTTCCTTAACATGTACTGCAGAATGAAGGATCCCCAGGGATCACTGGATAGATAAAATGAGAAGCATACAAGGGGAACTTAGGAGGTGCGAAGACATCAATGTTAGAAATGATCCTTGAATCATATCAATAGAACCATTCTGAAGATCCACTGTCACCAGTGGAAATAAAAAAAATTAATTTTATTTCCCCCCTTCCACATGTAGATCGTGCACTGCCAAATGTGAAACATATGACATGAAACCTCATAGCTATCCCTGTGAGGGACCCAGGATGGAATGGAAGTACCAATGCAAATAAGAATTACAGATGAATTTTGAACAATAGGATTAATCCTTTAGTGGCTGGCTCAGCAATACAAGGCTTAACATTTAGCCTTCTGTGCTTGGGGTGTGCCTCCCAGATTTAAGTAGTAGCTACATGGCTGCTGACCCCTTCTGTGAACTTTGGTTAGGTTTACTTGGTCAGGTAAGCTGGTCTCCTCCATCCATGTCTGAGGGAGAAGGAACTCCTGCCTTCGTGTAATACAGGGAAGCATCACTGAACCATGGAGGTCCCCAGGACCTACCTTCTACCATTCTGGTTGCAGATTTCCATAAAATTCGCAACTTTCCATGACATTCAGTGCTGGCAGTCCTTTAAACATGGCACTACTGGCTGCCGTGACATCACCCAATGTCACCCATGTCATGGCCTGTCTCTGTGTTCCCATTGGTTGGCCATTCCATCTCTCCACTTTTAATTGGCAGGTGACTGAAAGATCATACGCAAGCAACCAATCGCTATCCATAGAGAAGGGACTTTGCTTCCAGTTCCTCATCATGGGACATGCGGCCAAGCTAAAATATTCCACACAGGATTTTGAAAAGATTGCAATCCTTGTAATTTTGGATGCAAATGTGACACTCTTTGCAATGCTGGGAGTCAACTGTAGATTTCAAAAATATGGAGCAATAAACTATTCGTACATATCCCATGTGAATGCAGATAATATGTATTCAAGTCAATGTACTTACACATAGAAGCAGGCTATTCTATATGTACCATGTCAAATTACAAGGAGTTTGCAAATGCCTTTGCACATGAGGGTTTATGCGTTAGGTACATAGGGTCAGTGGAGTGCAAGCGGGGCATGTTTTTACTCCTCAATGCTTTCACTTAATACAGTACTATAGTTAGAAATGGATTTATTGCTTTCAGGACAGTATGAACAGTTCCATTTGTTTCGGTTACTATGTTCTTATATTTGCGTGATTAGTAATGCTGATTATGTGCTTATCGACACAAAAGCACTCACTTTTACTCACTTTAGAATCCTTTAAGTATCATATTGTTGAGGTCGACTTGGAAGGAACAGATCTTTGTTATAGCTTATATCGACCTTTTACACTGACGAATGGAAATTTCTGAGAAAGTAACTTATATTTAGAAGTTTTACCTTCCCATTTACCAAACAAATTATTAAAACTCTGGTTAGACATAATTACTGCAAACTAATTGAGACCAACAAGATTCATATTCATAGAAATCTCATTGGCATTTGAAACTGGCTTGAATTGAAACATGATGGAACTAATGGTGTATTAATTCCAAGTTTAAGAAGAGTTGGTTACAATGAAATTTTACTGTATTGGATAAATATAATTATCCGAATTGCCAAAATGATTTCGGGGTAAGATATAATTTCAACAATATGTCTTAATGCCAGCCCCAGAGAATACCTGCAACTGTATTACCTGTCACAACACAATATTTCAAATGATCCTTTTGGACTTCATGCATAAGCTACCAATTTGTGTTGTATTATGAGTTATAGATATTGATCTACTATGAAATTAATCAGTTCACTATTTTTGTAAAAACAAATTCTCCTCTTCACTGACTAGGAGCTTGATTTTAACTCTGGGGGTGCAACTTCCACAAAATTACTCTTTCCAACGTTGGTTCAATGTTGAAAAAATATTCAGGGAAAATTTCCTGAAAATCTTACTGAGGCTGGTTTACTTGCATTGGGATAAGGAATTCTGCTTTACTGTGTACAAGTCATATCAACAAGGATCTTTGACTTTATAAACAGCAAAATGTTTGTAGTGATCGATATTGAATAGAATATTCCTCATGCATTCTTTGTGCAAAATTAAAATTATGTGAATTTAAGTGGTTAAATTCTTACTGAAAATAGTTTGTGCAGTTTAGAAAGTACCACTTGCATTTTGGTGATGTACAGTGCATCATTAATCTCTTAGTTAAAATCTCTGCAAAGGTTTCTCTCATGTCATTTTTGCATGGAGATCAATTAGCTGGAGTACCACAGCTGAAAGATCCAAAATTAGCATTTGCATATCACAGAGCACACGAGTTGAACTGAAAGCTCAATCCACATTCCAACATTAATGGCATCCTTGTGCCAGCTATAATTAACTACAAATGTTAACATGTTATTACTTTGTTTTTTATGGCTTTTACACGAGAAGGTCAACAAATTATTAAGACAAAACGACTACGACTAGGATGTAGAAATGGAAGTAGGTCATTTGGCTCATTAAGTCTGCTCCGGTGTTCAATGAGAACATGACTGATCTGGTCACCCTCAACTCCCTTTTCCTACCTGATCCCTTTAACCCTTGATTTGCTTACTGACTGAAAATCTGTCTACCTCAGTCTTGAATGTATTTAACAATGCAAACTCCACAGCACATTCGGTAAAGAATTCCACAGATTCACTACCTTTGAGAGAAGAAATTCCTCCTCACTCTGTTTTAAATGGGTGACTGCTTACTCTGACATAATGCTATCTGATCCTAGGGGAAACAAGGAGAAACAACCTTTCACGTTGACACTTTCAACCCCACAAGATTCTGATATGTTTCAATAAGGTCTCCCCTCTTCTCTTAAATTCTAATGAAAGCAAGCCCAATCTACTCAAATTCTCCTTGTACAAAAATTTCTCCATTCCCAGGATCATCTCAGTGAATCTTCTCTGAACTACCTCCAATATCTTTCCTTGGCTAAGGGAACCATAACTGATCACAATATTCTTGGTGTGGTCTGACTAGTACTTTATAACGTTTTAGCAAGACCTCCCTATTTTTGTACTCCATTCTCTTTGAAATAAAGACTAACAGCCCATTTTCCTTCCCAAAGATCTGTTGAACTTGGATGCTAATTTGTTTTTAATTCTTTAAATCAAAAGGTTTAAACAATAATAACAATGTTTTCATCTATTCCAAATAAATGCCATTCAGCTCATTTAGCCAATATTCTTGGTGTACCAGGGATGACAGTCTTAGAAGTGAACATCTGGAAATCCTTTGTGGGAGGGAAATGAGTAGGAGGAGAAATTCTATGATCAACGATCACAATTTCAATCGATTAATAAGTTTCAAACAGGGAGCAGTTTCATGCTCAATGTAATTGATTTAGGATACTCAACATTCTAGTATCAATGAATTTATATAATTCTAAATAGATGTTCTAAACATTCTTGGATATCATACTTAAGTAACCAAATTAAATTAATCTTGGTGGTTTCTGAGAACTTAAGAAGTCCAATTAATTTACTTTTGGATGCCAAACATAATCCTTTCTCTTATTGGCATAATGCATGTTTCGGAAACCCTGGTTTAGCAGATGATGAATGCACAATTTCATAGCAAGAGCTAACTAAAGGTTAGAACACTGGTGATGAAGCTATCTGAAGGGATTTTCAAAAGTAGCAGAGGTAGACACTAAGAACTGGTCAGCCACATGTCCATAGAAACTTTGGACTGGAAGCATCAATCTTAATGGAAGACTTATAACTGCACAAAGATATGTGGCAGGTCAGATGAATGATCAGAAAATAAAGAATGGCAGCGAATGACTAAAAGGTTTAAGCAGAAGGGAGAAAAGAATGATCTGAGATGAAGTCAGCAAGCAATGTAAAAGGAATATCAAGAAATTCTATAGGTTTTATAAAGGAAAAGAGTAGGTAAAGTGGCTGTTAGTCCTCTGGAGAATGAGAATGATGTGTTAACAAGGAAATGGCAGATAAAATGAGCTACTAGTTTGTTTTTGTCTTCACTGTCGAGAATACAAAAAGAAATTCCAGTAATAGCTATAAATCAGGATGTGGAAGGGAGAGAAGAACTTTACAAAGTTAAAATTATGATGGAAGTGGTCCTAAACAAATTGATGGAGCCGTGAGTTGACAAGTCTTTGGGTCTAAATGGGCTTCATTCAAGGATCTGAAAAGAACTGGCTAATGAGCTAGTAGATGCATTGGTGTTAATTTTACAATATTCTCTAGATTCAGGAGTGTTCTGTCTGACTGGAAATTAGCAAATATAACCCCACTATTGAAGAAAACAGGCCGGTATGCAGAAGTCTTTCATGGGGAGGTGTTAGAATCAATTATTAAAGGGATTATGGCTGCATTCTTGGACGATATCAAGGTAATAGGGAAGATTCAGTATTGTTTTATTAGAGGGAAATCATGTTTTCACTGTTATGGACCAGACCAAACCCTCTTCAAATATATCAAGAAGATGGCCTAGACCCTAAATTTTATCTTATTTAAATGCAAGTGCAAGGTGCTGTGTTCCAGATGCAATTGGATTGGTTACACTAATTGGACTCTTTGTGCTTTTCAATTGACAAAGGAAGGCAATGCATCAAAAGAATGCATCAACTAACTAATGGCTTGGTAATGTAGGCAAGTCATGAGATGAGGCTCCAGTAATGGAGTTAATCGTAGTTGGCAGTCTTAGGCAGAAGAGATTGCAGAGACTCGAAGCACAGGCCAGGGAAAGTTTGGACTCAAGGATGTAAATTTTAAATTTGACGCATTGTTGGATCTGCAGTCAATATAGATCCATGTTAATGGGAACAATTATGAACAGAATTATGTGTGAGTCAAGATGTGGGCAATAAAAATTTGGGTGACATGAAGTCTGGAGAGGTATGAAATTGGGACTCAGGCCCCAGGAGAATGTTGGCATAGTCAAACCACCAATCTCCCTGGACTGTTAACTCTACTTGGCCTCTATGCTGCCTACTCATTCACTCAGAATATCCACCACGTTGCTTCCACCTGTGCCTGCACTAACAGCTGCACTAACCCTTTCATATCATTCTCATATTACAGGAGAAAATGTCCATAACAGTGCCAAAGGGACCAGGACAGGCAGCAGGGTGCCTGACACACAGCTCCTCACCCCCAGAAGATGAGGATCTAGGTCCTTCCGTCCCCAACCAGTTCCAGATAAACATACCCCATGGATGTCAGGGGGCTTCTGGATGCTGCCTAGCCCCCTCCCACACTAGCCCTTTCCGTCCCATTATCTATTGTTCCAACTCCCTGTATATTGCCTGCCATCCCCACCCTGACCTTCAGTGTTGTTATCCTGTCTACACCCCAGCATCTGCGTCCAATGCCCACAATTAATTTTCCCAGCCTCCCTTCTGCTGTGCTGGCCACTGTGAACTCCTCCTTGACGTTTTGCGGACTGATCATGGCACACTCTCTCACGCAACTTAGCCAGATAACCCTGGACAACAACTGGCCAGACCCTGGCTGGTATATCCCCACTGTGTTCCTGCAGTTCCTCAGACTGGCTGAACTGGACAGAGCGTGACCTATTCCCTGGACTGAAGAATATAGACCTCCTTGACCAGACCTCTGACAGTGTCCCAGCTCCTGGATGGATATTGGAGACTACGTTTGACTAATTGTGTCTGGACACTGTGCCTGATGGATACTTGCCTTGAGTTGACTGAGGACTAGTCCCCTTAGATTCTGAGACATGGCAGTTTGCTCAAAGCACATGCTGTGTGTTTGGTGTGTAAGCTGCCGGGAAATAGTGATAGTGTGAGATTGATATAACACAGTGTTGTAGACCAAGATATTCAGTCCCTCAGCAGATCATTGCTAATAAGTAAAACAAGCTTCATGGCTTTGTGACTGCAATAAACAACAAAGCAATACAACTATACTATATGCTCTGGCTGACTGGAAAAATTGCAACAAGGAAAGGAAAGCAAGGCAGGGATACTGTAAGCATTCAGGTAGATGCTAAGGGTGTTAAGTGTTAAGAGAGCAGCCCTGAGATACTTCTTCCAAATGGATCAGAGATGAGGTATAATGGTGCTGAGAGGCTGGCACTTGACAGATGCCAGTCATGGGTTGCATGCATTCGCTGCCTATGGAGTGTGGCTTGAGACAGTGGTACTGAGAATCCAAGATGGAAGTCTGGAGGAGCAAGTCGGGAGCCGGAGTTACTAGGTACTGACTTCCATGTTGGGAATCCTCAGCATCTGGTTTCTCTCCAGTGGATGGCAGATGAGGGGACTGCATATTACTGAGGCAAAATTGGATAATTATGAGGGTGATAATGAGCAACAATTTCATTACACAGTGTCTAGCCACTCACTAACAAGAATATCAGCTCAATGTCTGGAACTTAGTTGGAAAATGCATCTTGTTGCACCCAGTATTGAGAAAGATCTTGCTCAATTTCTCACGCAATTCTCCCAAAGTTCACGCCATAGTTTAGGTCACAGACGGCCTGGGAAAATTCTGCTCTAAGGTGTCACTATTACTGTTCTCTTAGATTTTAAAATTTGTTTAAGATACATGTACAATGGACTGTATTCAATGGACTCTGAAGCATAAGGTTCCTGCGATAAGTAGCTGAAAATCTCTCAGATGAATGATCATGTGAATATTACCAGAGATACCAGGAAGAGATCATTCAAAATGATGTATATTCAGCTCAGGGTAAACATAAATGGAAAAGATGGACTGAGGAATTTCGACAAATTGATTGAGAAGGCATTTAACAGGATGACAACAAGGGAATGGTAAGGACTGAAGCCAGGGTGTGATGGAGGTGGTTGATATTACTATGTAAATGCAATGGAAGTTTAAAAACAGGATTATCCAACAAGGGACACCCAATTGACTGGCTCAGATTGTGGCATATTTTCTGTACCACTGGTCCCCAATGTGCATTCTGTATTTAACAAGGAATCTAAAGGATGCTTTGATACTCCCAATGGTTTAATGTAAGCTGCCTCTATAATTTCTCCAGATTGTAGTCTTGGCTGCCTTATGGATTCCAGTAGCAGGAATGCAGGATTCAATTCGCTGGGCCATCTGGTGTGGCTGGATTCACATTCTATGACCTTTGTGAGAGAATTATGTATTGGATATCAATTATTTAACTCTGTGACCTGCAGTACACAAATCATTCTGCAAATTCATGAACTGCAGCTGGACAGATTGAAATGCTGATCCAGGCCCTTCAGTTTAGCACAGCAGGGCTATTCCTAGTGAAGCCTCACCCAGTTAAAAGCAAATCCCTTGTAAACTGTCCATTTCTACAGTAGTTAGTAAAATCCAGTTGTAACAGTGTGACAAATTTATATAGTCACAATGGGTATGAGAGCATATTTAACCGCACCTGTAAAACTACTTACATTTATCCATTTGATTTCTTAGGGAATTAAATACCATTAAGAGGCCCTGGTAAAGGTCATAAAATAGTGCAAATGTGAGAATCATGTCTTCAACAGTCCTAGGTTAGGGTTGAACCTATTAGTCAATGTTGAAGCTGACAACAACAACTTTAGTGCAGTACACTGTCTCAAGGTATTCCACAGGGCCATTATCAGACAAACATTAACAGTGAGCCGTATAACATCTTAGGATAGGGAAGCTTGTTTGGGGAGATACATTTGAGGAAGCATCTTAAGGATAAGAAAGTAGGAAAGAGAGACAGAGAGGGTGAGGGAGCAAATTCCAGAGTTTAGGAGGAGGCTGTGGAAGGCATGGCCTCAAATGCACAATACCCAAGAGGCCTGACTGGAAAAGAGAACTCAGATCACAGAGAGTCATAGAGCTGGAAAATGTTACAAAGATAGGGAGGGATAAACCTGTGGAGAAGAGTGGACAACAAAGAGGAGAATTTTAAATGCAAATTGTTGCCAGAGTGAGAGCTAATGTGGATTAGTGACCACAGGATTTAATGAATATAAAACTGTCATGCTTCTGTTTTGTTTTCTATTAAGTGTTGTTTTTAAATTTGAGTATTTTACTCTTGCAATTGGCCAGACAAAACACTATTGTGAAAATGAAGTACAAACTGCCTGGCTGATTTAACTTACGTTAATGGCTTGTGGTTTTGAGGACATGGCTCCAGTTTGATTCAGAATGTTGTCACAAGATGCCATTTAAAACATTGCTATCATTGCACTCCATCATTTCTTTTATGCTGAATATCACATCCTCTTTAATACCTCAAGATCTAAATCTCCTGGAACACAGTTCCTTTCTTTTTTATTGTTGTAAACAATTTTAAGTGTCTGCGCAGAGGGGTAGCTTCCTCTGACTCAGAAGATATTGGGTCAAATCTTGCATGAGACAATCCCAGTGAGTAGAGGCTTCCTGCTCCTCTGATGCTGCTTGGCCCGCTGTGTTCATCCAGCTCTACACCTTGTAATCCCGGTGAGTAGAGACTGGTGTGAATTTGCCAACAACAGAGTATTTTACCTGATGCAACAATAGTCATATTATCTCCCAAAACGTAAGAAACTGTCCCTGCATACTGTGACCATGTAGCATCGACAGATATTTGTTACTATTGAATGTTATATGCAAACATTAGATTTCCCAGGGACAGAAGCATCTGGTTTCACATTAGTTTTACACTACTAGTTTACAACAGAAAAACACGCTTTTTAAAAAAAATGTCATGCTTCAAGTGATCTGATTTAAAATGGAGCAGAAGATCTTTATACCCTCAGATCATATGTTATGGTGAATATCATCAGCATGTCTCTCAAAGGTCTACTAGCATACTGACTATGAGACATAATAAAGTGGACCCGAGGATATGACCTTTGAGCACAAGTATGAGGTCCTGTGAGTTACTCACATTTAGAGGGAATGACCACTGACCCATTGGTGATTTTCCCACCTCTAAACCAGGAAAACTTATGCTGAGATAACAAGCATGGGGCTGGATGAACACAGCAGGCTGAGGCAACTTTGGTGAGAGAAGAGGTGCTAACGCTGGATGCTGGAATCCCAGTGAGAAACATTTGGCCTGATGGACGTGGGAGGCATCCCTGTTACAAACAATACCTGCAGCCCTTCAGTCATGGCTGTAGCCCAACTTAGACCAGACACAGATGATTAAAAAAAATTGCAAGGGAGGCAACAGGAGAGCATTTCAACCGCTCAAGTGTAGTTAAACATCTTACGTGTGATACTTGAGTTCAGACCTGCTCCGGGGCAGACAGACACCACATATAGCCACAATGGTTTGTGGTGGAGGTCGACATTGGCCTAGGTAGAGAATTAGCTCATGGGTAGGAAACAGCGAATGTGGATAAGGGTTTTTTTTCAGGTTGGCAACACGTGACCAGTGGAAATTTTACAGAGATCAGTGCTCGGACCATAACTGTTTATGATATATATTAATCACTTGGAGGAAGGAAGTAACTGTACTGCAGCTAAATTTGCAGGTGACACGAAAACAGGTAGAAAGGCAGGTTGCGAGAAGAATATTGATAAGTTAAATAAATAGGTAAAAAGTTGACAAATGGAGTATAATATGGGAAAATGTGAGGTTGTTTATTTTGGAAGAGAGAACAAAAGATCATAATATGATTTAAATTGAGAAAAACTGCGGAAATTGCAACATTAAAGGACTCAGAGGGCACTTGTGCACAAAACACAGAAAGCTAGCACACAGGTGTAGCAGGTAATCAGGAATGTTAATGGAATGTTGGCCCTTATTTCAATGAGTTTGGAGTATAAGAGTGGGGAAGTCTTACTGCAACAGTACAAGATACTGGTGAGATGACATCTGGAGTACAGTGAGGAGTCTTATTTAAGGAAAAATATCATTTAATTGGAGACACTTCAGAGAAGGTTCAGTAGGATAATCCTTGTATGGAGGGATTGTTTTATGAGCAAAGGTTAAACAGAGTTTAGAAGAATTAGAGGTGATCTCATTGAAATATATTTTATGCTTGAGGGACTTGACAGAGTAAGTGCTGAGAAGATGTTTCTGCTCATGGGGGAGTCAAGGACTAGAGGCAGAGTCTCAGAATAAAAGGGTGCCAATTTAAGATTGAGATGAGGACTAATTTCTTTTCTCAGAGGGTTGTGAGTCTTTGGAATTCCTTGTTACAGAGAGCTGAGGGGAAAGAGTCCTTTGGTCTATTTAAGGCTGAGATAAATTCCTGATGTGTCAGGGAATCAATGGTTATGGGGAAAGGGCAGAACAGTGAATGTGAGGAATAATGGATCAGCCATGATCCTAGTGAATAACGGAGCAAAATCGAGGAGCTGAATGGCCTACTCCTATTCCTATTTCTTATGGTCTTGTGGCCATTCTGCTTTAGTGCAGGTGACATTACTCTCTTTTGACACAAACTGTATGGTCCCGGTCAATAACAATATATAGGAAAAGAACATGGTTACTATCCACTTTGTTGGGTGGGTTTCCTCTTCGTGTCTGAGCCACCAACAGTATTCCAGTAATCACAGCATGGCTGCACTATAGTGAAAGGTTATGGCAATACAGTACTTAGAAATGACAGTTGCCGATTTTAATAGTACAGTGAAAATGCATTTGTACTTCTGCTGCTTCAATATTGATGCGATCTCACTTTTCTACAACGGTTAACCCCAACCCAAAATAACAGACAAATGAAGGCCATATGAAAGCCTTAACTGTTCATGTGCTCATTTTCCCAACAAAAATTTAGGTCTGATGTCAATTGCATGAATTAATTCATTGCATTCGTGAAGAAATTTGCTAAAATATATGGGAAGGGATGACTTGTATCGACTCCAGTGGAAGACTCAGTTGGGCGTCCCCTTAACACTCACCTTAATAAAACCAAATCTAGCTGCGAGTTTACAAAGTGGCACTGGAGGCAAAACTTTAAGAGGAGGTTGTACTTTGAAAGGAGACTGTACTAGTTCTGTCTTTTCATTGTGTTGTGGTGTATGATTCATGTACAAATGAATCCATTAACTTTTACTGCTGTCCACAGCACCTTACTCTTAAATGGAGCAGCTGGACTGAGATCCTGAAAGTATATCCATGTAAGTCCATTTTTTTCCAATTCATTAATTCTACTAGCAGTGACAAACCTGTTTTTCACATTTGGAATTTAGCAACGCTGACAGCTTATTTCAATTTGTCAAACTGGAAATTTAGAACTAATGTCTGAAGCTGTGTCACACAAAGAATGATCCTGCCATTGAGTGGAGCTCTAAACAGGGCAATAAGATCCCTGCAAAATTTAAGAAAAAATATTGAACACTGTGCTGTGAAGTGGTAGGGGTTTTCAGGATATGATTGAACATAGAGTAAAATAATCTTTCCGCACCATCACTTGGGATTGTGGTAAATAAACTTGCAAAAGACTTTGCACCAAGTTTCTCACAGCAGACAGGCAATTTCAGAATAATAAAATACATTACACATTCATCTACCCATTCAGAGAAGACATGATGGACTGAATGGCTTCTATCTGCATCGTAACTTGTGTAAAATGCATGACAATTTTAATAAAACTCACATACAAAACTTCACATAAAGGGACATACTGTGGGACAGAAATAGTAAAATATTCAGTCTGGGGTATATTTGGTAGCTATTCCAAGAACTGAACCCCCAAAAATATTTCCTGGTGTGTAGTATGGTTTTTCTGAAATAATGGCCCCTATTTTGGTCTCCCGTTCCAGTTTCTCCTCCTTTGAAACTAGAAATGGTTCAGAAAAGAATTACAAGGATGTTCCTCGAATTGGAAGGTTTGAGCTATAAGGAAAGGCTGAATAAGCTGGGGCTATTTTCCTGGAGCGTCGGAGGCTGAGGGGTCACATTGTAGAGGTTTATAAAATCATGAGAGGCATGGGTGAGCTGAATAGGCAAGGTCTTTGCCCTGGGGTGAGGGAGTCCAAAACTACAGGGCATAGGTTTAAAGTGAGAGGGGAAAAATATAAAAGGAACCTAAGGGGCAACATTTTCAAATAGAGGGTGGTGCGTGTATGGAATGAGCTGCCAGAGAAAGTGGCGGAGGCGGGTACAATTACAACATTTGATTGGCATCTAGGTGGGTATGTGAATAGGAAGGACTTAGAGGAATATGAGTCAAATGCTGGCAAATGGGACTAGATTTTTATAGGATATCTAGTTGGCATGGACATGTTGGACCAAAGGGTCTGTTTCCGTGCTGCAGATCTCTATGACTCTATTTTTCAGTCTCCAGATTGATGGAGACTACACGTACAATTCAAAATATACATGGGAGCCACCCAAATGTTCAGATGTTCTGAATGCCATGAAAATCACATGGGAAATTTAGATATCCAATGGGCGATTTTCCTGCTCTCCAAGGCTTCTGTGAATGTCTCTAACTGTGAGTTAGAATCAGAGACATTGAATAGTTCTGATGTATGTACTTGGATAGTTACCCAGGAAATGTTTGACTGATTAAAACCTGTATAATTGACACCCAATCACTGAGCCCCTGAATCTCCAACTACCACCCCAACTGGATCCCCATGACTACTGTACCTGACATCTCAACTAACCCCTGCCTTCTTCTTCTGGAGTCCCTATCACCATCCGGTCACAGTCTTGACCACCTATCTGCCCTTCCTCACTCCTGATGATGCAACTGACCTTCACCGACTGTCCTATTCACCCCTCACAACCATGCAACACCTCCCCAATTAATCAACTATCTCCCCAACCAGACCTGAATAAAACCCCCAACAAGCAACCACCACTCCACTTGTCAACTACCCCTCACCATCTGCCACTCTATCTACCCACCATCTGACCCACCTGCCACCTTACCCACCATCAATCTACCCATTTACCACCTCGCCCACCTACCACCTCACCCACCTACCACCGCACCCACCTACCATCTCACCGACCTACCATCTCACCCACCTACCACCTCAAATACCTCCAAACTCACCCACCTACCACCTCGCCCATCTACCACCTCACCCACCTACCACCTCAACTACCTCCAAACTCACCCACCTACCACCTCGCCCACCTCCAACCTCACCCACCTGTTACCTCTTATATCTGCCACCTCACCCACCTACCATTTCACCTACCTACCACCTCACCCACTTGCCACTTCACCCACCTGCCTCTTCTTCTTGCCGGCCTACTCACTCAGCCAAGGTACACTACCTACTTTTCTTCACGTGCCCACTTAGCTCATCATTGAATCCATTCATTTACCCACTCACTATCATTCAACGTTTGGACTTTTAAACTCACCACATACAGCTAGTGTCATAAAAAAGTGTGTCATTTCTATGCACTGACTCTACTCCACTCTGATGTCTCCAATGGACAAGCAACCAATGTTTCTGGCAAAACTAGGCTTATAAGAGCTGTGTGGAAATGATTGAGCGGAGCTACAATTTGACAATGATTGATGTTATGGAAGATCTGAGCCTATAATTTCTTGAGGTTTAGTGTCCTGGTGACAGTGTCATGAATTACAAGTCTTTTACAAGGATTGATATTATTTTTATTTTTTTAAATGAGACCTGCACAAAGATGCAGTTGTAGATTTTTGTAGATTTGTATTTTGTAGATCACTGTATAAAGGGTAATGAATGGGGTCTATGAACATCCAGAAAAGAAATGAACCATCTCACTGAAATAAATAGTTGTCTGTTCAAACTTGGAGCAGAAGCCTAAGTTACTTAATAACCTGAATTGGTATTTTCAAATTAACCTGTAAGGAAAAGTTATTACACACCACTGGAACAGGCTGAACATGAACTCAGGCCTCCTGTCTCAGACAAAACAAAATACCACGGATACTGGAAACTTAAAACAAACACCGACAATGCTGGAGAAGCTCAGCTGGTCTGGCAGTATCCGTGGAGAGAGAGGAACAGAGTTAACGTTTCAAGTTTGGTATGACTCTTCTTCAGAACTGCTTTTTGTTTCCCAAGAATGTAAATGAGGAGAAACTGAACAAGGGGGAAAAATACAGTCAAGATTGGAAGAAATAAGTTCAGTGGTGCCGGAAGGGGCTGAAATCATGGATCCGCCAGTGCAGTGATAACACAGTGGGGATCTGGAGGAGTAACACAGCAGGCCAGGCAGCATGAGAGGAGCAGGAAAGCTGACGTTTCAGGTTGGGACTCTTCTTCAGCTTTCCTGTTCCTCTGATGCTGCCTGGCCTGCTGTGTTCCTTCTCCAGCTCCACACTATCTTTGACTCCAGCATTGGCAGTTCTTACTATCTCCGCCAGCGCCGTCTTGTTTGTGGATTTTGGATGGAAGTGGGTTGTGCTGAACTGGGGGTCCATGAGGGTGAGATGCTGTGGAGGGGTGGTCTCCAGAGGAGATGACCTCATTGACAGTCCTGAAAACTACAGTTGGTATTTAGTGATGGGGTCATGGTTTACGGGGAGATAGGAAAAATTGTCTGAACATTGTCACTCAGCCTCTGCCAGATCTGAAGAAGAGTCATACTGGATTTGAAACATTAACTCTGTTTCTCTCTCCACAAATGCTGCCAGATGTCCTGGCTCAGAGGGAGGAGCAATACAACTGTGCCACAATAGCCCTACTAAACTGGGTAGGTTGAATTACATTGGCCTGTTACTTATGTTCCTAACTATTCATGTCAGAAAAGATGATCAAGGCTAGAAGAACTGTGGATGCTGTAAATCAGAAACAAAAAAAGAAGTTGCTGGAAAAGCTCAGCGCGTCTGGCAGCACCTGTGAAGAGAAATCAGAGTTAACGTTTGGGTCTGGTGACTCGTTCTCAGGCAATAGTTTGAGTGATTGACAAATTGCTCCATAGTTCAGCAATTAGCAAACAATATAATGGATGACTGCTTTAAAACGAATTCTGAAGAATCACCAGTGAAATTTGATGAGCTGCATCTTATGATCCTTCACAGGATAAAGTTCTCACACTGGCCAGAGTCTTTGGTAAGACAATAATTTATGTATTTAGCAAATGAAGGATTGTGCATGACAATGGCAGCTGTGTTATTAGTACTGATTATTCCTGGCGCCACAAATTTATTCTTTACTACATCCCAGTGTATGCATATAAATGTAAAACAAAAACACAAAAAGGCCACAGCATGCCTGAAAAGTTCCCATTTAGCAAATAATGTACTTTTAAACCGTTTAAAGAATTCCTGTAAAGCTGCCCAAAGTTTCTCCTGCCAAACAGCCAGGGATTGTAAGGGAGCATCATGAAACATTGTCTGTTTATTTCAGTACAAATAAAGTGTGAGATTTAGCAACCCAAGAGTTTTATTCATCCTATAATGGCTTTTGATATCACTTTTAAATGTACAATTACTTTGTAGTGCTCTTTTTATAAGCAAATCTTTTGTATACTGAAAATAACCAGAAGTTCAGCAGTCTAGACAGGATTTCAGTTAACCAGCTGTCTGTGCTATTCAAGCTGCTGTGTGACGAAGAGACACACAACAACACATAATGATGGCACAACTAAGATGGGAGAATCAGATAATACTTTCAACTTCAAATTGCTGACATTCTAATGTTGTTGTGTTTAAGGGGAGGTGATGGCCCAGTGGTTTATTGCTGGACTATTAATCCAGAGACCCATGTAATAATTCTGAGACCCAGGCTCAAATACTTTCCACATCAGGCAGATGTTCACCTGCACATCTGCCAATGTGGTATACTGCATCTGCTGTTCCCATTGTGGCCTCCTCTACATCGGGGAAACCAAGCAGAGGCTTGGGGACCGCTTTGCAGAACACCTGCTCTCAGTTCGCAACAAACAACTGCACCTCCCAGTCGCGAACCATTTCAACTCCCCCTCCCATTCCTCAGATGACATGTCCATCCTGGGCCTCCTGCAATGCCAAAATGATGCCACCCGAAGGCTGCAGGAACAGCAAATCATATTCAGCCTGGGAACCCTGCAGCCCAATGATATCAATGTGGATTTCACAAGCTTCAAAATCTCCCATCCCCCAACCGCATCCCAAAACCAGCCCAGCTCATCTCCCCCTCCCTAACCTGTTTTTCCTCTCACCTATCCCCTCCTCCCACCTCAAGCCACATCCCCATCTCCTATCTACTAACATCATCCCGCCCCCTTGACCTGTCCGTCCTCCCTGGACTGACCTATCTCCTCCCTACCCCCCTACCTACACTCACCTTTACTGGCTCCATCCCCGCCTCTTCGACTTGTCTGCCTCCTCTCCACCTATCCTCTCCTCTATCCATCCTCTATCCGCCTCCCCCTCTCTCCCTATTTATTTCAGAACCCTCTTCCCCTCCCCCATTTCTGATGAAGGGTCTAGGCCCAAAATGTCAAGTTTTCCTGCTCCTATGATGCTGCTTGACCTGCTGTGTTCATCCAGCCCCACGCTTGTTATTTCGGATTCTCCAGCATCTGCAGTACCTTTTATCTATGATAGATGGTGGAATGTGAATGCAATAAAACTCTGGAATTAACAGTCGACAGCTACAATGTTTAAAAGACAATTGGAAAAGTATATGAATGTTGGAGGGATATGAGCCAAGAACAGGCAGGTGGAACTTCTTTGTTTGGAAAGGGTCTCTTTCTGTGCTTTATGACTCTACATGACCATGAATCCATTGTTGATTGTCAGGAAAAACCCATCTGGTTCACTAATGTCCTTTAGGGAAGGAAACTGCTATCCATATCTGGTTTGGCCTACATGTGATTCCAGAACCACAGGAATGTCGTTGACTCTTCTGGGCAATTAGGGATGGACAATGAATGCTAGCCTAGCCAGCAATGCTTCATCTTGTGAGTGAATGTAAAACAATTCTATTAATTTTCACAACAAAACCAATGAACTATTTGGAGTTGCAGTTAAACATAGAAAATGTTGAAAATCAACAAAAGGGAACATTTTTCAAGGCATATATGAGACTCCATTGACTCCTGTGTTTTGTACTAAAATCATGCACAGATATGAGCATCTTTCTGTTGAAGATTAAAAATGAAATGAATTTTAAGCACCCAATCTTTGATGAGTCATTATGACAGACATCCAAAATCTAACAGGATGGGGGAACAAATTGTCGAGGCTGATTTTTATGGAGAGATACCACAAGGTCAGGAAACCAACTGAAAAAATGAGGCACAGGAAGTTGTGACAGATGGAAAATACCATGAGTTTGGCTCATCTTCACTTTTGCAGACGATTATCCCAATTTCAGTGCTGAAAACCATAAACACAAATTCAAAACAACTGTTGTAGTCATTTGAAAGAAATGCTCAAACTATTTTTGCAAAACTATTTTTAAATGTGTTTCTTTCAAGTAATAAACTGTATAATTATAGAAGAAATGTATTGGCATTTACCTGAAAAATCTGTAATGTTGTAAAATGGAGTTGCTGATCATATTAGAATAGTAAAGATAAGCAATAGTTACATTATATTCAATGTTTGTGTTTCAACCCAGACCCTGTGTTTTTAACCTTTGCTTGTTCTGTAAATGTTCACTTTGTGAGATTTCTGAACTGTTAACCGTCATTTGCCATGTTATAGTGCCACCTGAAAATAAACAGGGCAGGATGCATGCTGTTATCTTTGGTCCCTAGAGCAGGCCCCACAATGTTGGATTAGGATACTGTATGAACTGAGTGAACAATTATCCATTCTTTTGAGAAGGATTATGCTTCCTAACAAGTAAGCGGGATGTCACTGAATAGAACTTAAGAGTACAGACCAATTTGTCATAATATAACTAGCTAAGTAATGCCATTTACAAAAGGATAGCTTACGTCTCTGTCTGCAGTCTAGCCCAATATAAATGACTTGTGGTACATAGACAAATCATTTACCATAACAGGTTTATGCTGGTATTTATTTCACATAATCCTCCTTCCAACTTAGTTTATGCTACCCTTTAATTCCCCTTTCTCTCATGTACTTATCTAGCTTCCTCTGTGCGTATATATCTCACTGAGTTCTGTGTTTTCACAATCTTATGGAGTTTCTCCACAGCTCTGAATTGGATTTATTAATCCAATATCTGATCCATCTGATCATTAGAGCTCTTAATTTTGGATTCATTCCAGGTAGAATCACCCTCTCTACATTTGCCAAACCAAATTCCTTCATAATTTTATAATCAGGTAATTTCAGTGTTTTCTTTAACGGAACCTCAGTGTTCCAAAATCTTTTTTGATATCTCCTTTTGGTGACTACATTTTGCACCATCTCCAGCCTTTCTATTCTTTTTGAATATAGCAACTAGAACTGTGCATGTACGTCAAACAAGGTCTGGCTTATTTTCTGGAAAACTGTAGCACAACTTATTTTCTTTCAAAAGGTATTCCCTTCGAAATGAACTTCAATGCTTTTTCTGCACATTTTTACGACCTTTTTAAATCTTTTTACCTTTAATGTTTTGTGAAGTTGAACCCTTAAATTTATTTGTCCGTCTACCCGATTCTGACCTTTTCTTCCTACCAAAATGCAACTCATACTTCTCCATGTTGAAATTTGTTTGGTTTTCATATGCTGATTCTGAAGTTTATTAACACCTTAGGAGCATGAGAGCAATCAATAAAGAGGAATCAGGTAATGAGAGATTATCAAGGATTTTTCCATCCTGAGCCCAACAAAGAGCCAACCAGCCATGCTTTGCACTTCCCTTTATATGACCAATGTTAAAACATAGAGAAGCAGGGTTGGTACAATGGTAGATGAGAGATAGCAACCTAAAGCCCATTGTAACCCTGCGAGTGAGAAAGGCCCAATAATAAATCCATCCTATGTTTGATACTGAAACTTAATCCTCATGTTCAGATTATTGGAGACTTCTACCCCCTCGAAATGTAATTTCTTTGCTTCTAGTGCTGCAACTACACCTTGTTAAAAAGTCAACATACTTTGCTGCATTAATGACAGTGGTCCTGCTGCAAGTCCATCTTGCACATTGAATGCAATAAACCCTGGACAATGGATTGGGTGGATGGAAGGAATGAAAGTAATCTAGGACCTTTGAACCTTTGTTTTAACAGTTGCATAAGGAATTTGTGATGAATGGGCATGGTCTCATTACCTGGGTTAACAAGAGTTGGTAAGTTTGTTCACTGGTGGACAACTATATTGCATCATAACTGTATGGAGTGTTGTGATTTTCTCTCTCATTAGTGGAAAATTAATTTCACCTGGCATAAATTTTGATTGAAATCCACAGTTTGCCTGTGGTATCTTTCGCAGAAATGTTGTTATTTAGGATTAATTGAATGATCGCAAGAACATGGATCTCACATGGACCTTCTGCCAAACTTTTCTGTTTTAAAACCACAGCATCTCCTGCAGCTGTACTGGGACAGGAAGGCAGTGGTGCTGACATCATTAAGGTGCACGTAGTACAGGGAATTGGCAACTACTGTGCCAATAGGCATGATGGGTGTGGCTGACATCATTGTGATGCCACTCGATGCCTGGATGTGACATTCACTTCACCAGTCTGCAACCCCTGAAAACAAAAATGCAAAATTGTTTGAAACTAGAGAAACATTGATAAAGAACACTTGAATGGCTTCAGCAGCTAGTAAAATGGCTTTAAGTTGCTCAATGTTACGGATGGTCCTAATCTTTGATGCAGAATGTAATATTTCTTGCAGCGAGGTCACAGGCACAGTTTGTTTCATTTGTTTATGGGACGTGGGTGTTGCTGGCTAGGCCAGCAATTATTGCCCATCTCTAATTGCCCAAAGGGCAGTTAAGAGTCAATCACATTGCTGTGTGTCTGGAGTCACATGTAGGCCGGGTGAAAATGGCACTTTCCATCCCTAAAGGACATCAGTGAACCAGATGTTTTTTCCTGACAATTGTCAAAGGTTACATGGTTATCATTAGACTCTTCTTTCCTGATTATTACTGAATTCAAATTCTACCATGGTGGGATTTGAACCCCGGTCCCTTGAACAATACCTGGGTCTCTGGATTAATAATCTAGCAATAATACCACTAAGCCATCATCTAAACTACCTACAGACTGTCTGAGTGGTGAAGTGCGTCCCCTGTGATTGTGGCAGCATTATTTAGAATCCAACATTACAGCCTTGAATTGGAGAGAGATTGATAAGGGACTAAACCTTCTACAGAACATGGTATATGGGCCTTATTATATGCTGAGAATCTTCTTCCTCAATCCAACAAAAATAAAGAAAACTGTAAATTTTTGTAGGGAAAAGGGTAAAGTTAAAAATAAACTTTCTTCACAAGCCTGGTCTAAGAATAAAAATTCTCAGCCAGCTGATAGATCCATGGACCATCCTCTCTTGGAAGAAGGTCAGTCTCTCATTAATCTTTCTCTGATACAAGGCTGTATCACAGAATGCCTACAGCATGGAAAGAGGTCGTTCAGCCTATTGATCCCACATCGACTCTCCAAACAGCATCCCACCCAAATCCTCCACATTCTCATCACCTTGCATTTCCCATGGTTAACCCACCCAGCCTGCACATCCTTAGACATTATGGGCAATTTCGCATGGCCAAACCATCTAACCTGCACATCTTTGGATTGTGCATTCAAGTTTTTGAATAAAACTAGTTCCAGCACTCTGTGAGAATGTAACTTTCAGGCTCTACTCAGCTCCAATAGAGCTACATTTGACTATTTCAAAAGATAGTAGCATCCAATTCTGCCCAAAAATATTGCAAGATTTTCAATGGGTCAATCAGGACATTTTGGGGGTCACTGAAACTGAGATCAAAGGTTGCAGGCAGTGAATGAGGATGTGAGAAGGAGGCAAAGACTGGATTCACTTGGGGAGTGCTGCAGTTAGCTGGACTGCTGGGAAGAAAGCAGAAGCACGCAGTTCTATGGAGGGGACTCAGTGAGACAACAATAGCAGTTGGGTGACCCTACTGTTGGAGCTCAGGGAGAAGCTCTAGAAATTAATAAGCTGCTAAGTGTTGTAGTGAGCACCCAGAAGAAGTCCTCGGCAGCTGAGAAAGTGGAAAGGTCATTTGCTCTGAGTTGGTCGAAACAGTGAAGAACTCAGAAGAAATCCGGAAACATTAATACATCAGTGCAGCTTAGTGAATGGGGGTTGAAAAGTTCATAAGCAGTATTTGCTAGATGAAACTGAGCAAGATTCTTTCAAGCTCAGAGAAAAACCCAGGTGGAAGATTGGCACGACAAGGCTAGCTGTCAGTAAAAAGCTGACATTATGCTTGTGAACATGTAATGGAGAGCATTTTCAGAGTGTAGGGGAGTACAGTTATAGGAAAGCTGAGTGGTCAACCAGAACAGGAGTAGCCTTTGAGGCAAACTATGACAAAGATGTTCTAGAGAGGCAAATATAAGGCTAGGACTGAAGAATTGAGCAAAAGTGCAGAATTATGATCCCTTGTGAAGTTTAATGAGATTTGATTACCTACCTTATCACTGATTCTTCACTTATTCTTCTCACTGACAATGAGCAGGAATTGCTGTGTATTGTTTGAGTTTCTATTTTATGTATATTGTGGGGTGTTTGATCATTGTCTGTTACCTATCTGAATTACATGTTAAATCTGGCTGTTTGAATATAAATTGCACGATTAGTGTCGATTGTATTACGGTTCTAAGATTGTTCGGTAAAGTTTAATATTTGTTTGATGCATGGAATCTCATGGCTTTATTCTCCTAGAAGTTGTCTGGATCTCGCACCTTGTCTACTTTTTCAGAAAAGTTACAGCTCCCCAGCCAGGTTGTAACATGCATTTGGCAGTCTGCTCCAGGATCGTAACAAATTACAGACCAGACAGAATCCTGGACTGACTACAAAAGTCTCCTAGACAAACCATTCTGAGTTCTGGTCTTGGAAGTTTCCTGACATTGGCCAACTTACACAAACCATTAGAAATCCAATTGTCTATCATTGGGCGGACTCCAGCCTGGATGGTTACAGCTTGGCCTCTGTGCCCCAGGCTGGAGATGAGTGCCTGCTTTCATTCAGATCCAGTGAGTCTAGCTGGACAAATGCAGAGGTTCATTGGGCACTGTACTGGGCTGATTTGTGATGGATGGGCTTTTTAGTCCAATCACTCATTAGCCAGGAATTTCCTTGGAGGTGCTCCCAGTCTGCCATTGTAACTTTGTCGGAAAGTACAGTGATCACTCAAAATAAATGGGATTCCTGGCACACTTCCCACATAAACCCAACGGCACACAAAATAGGATCAGGAATCGACCATATGTCCTGTTATGCCCGCTTCATCATTCAATAAGATCATGGTTGATCTTTGGCTTCAATTCTACTTTCCTGCCTGCTTCCCATATCCCTTGATTTCCTGAAAGCCCAAAGGTTTGTCGATATCAGCCATCATTGTATTCCACGATGGGGCATCCACAATCCTCTCAGGTGGAGAATTTCAAAGATCTCCACCCCTTTGAGGGAAGAAATTTCTCCTCATCTCAGGTTAAATGATTGACCCTTCCTCTGAAGACAATGTCTCCATATTTTAAATTCATCAACTAGCAGAAACAAAGGGTCCGCATCCACCCCTTCAGAATCTTCTTTGTAACACCTGTCATTCATCCAAATTCCAAAAATTATAGTCCAATTTACTCCAAGCGCTAATCATATGATAAAACCTTCATTCCAGGGACTAATTGGTGAACCATGGCTGAGTTGCCTCCAAAGCAAGTGTGTGTCATTTCTTGAAACACAGAGATCAAAACAGCATAGAGTATTCCAGGTATGATCTCAGGAAAGTCCTGTATAATTACCCTTTATTTCTGTACTCAAATTCCTTGCACGAAAGGACACCATGGCATTTGCATTCCTAAATGCTCACTGTACTTGCATGGTATATTTGCTCTTTGACCATCGCATTATAAGTTTCACACTTCACGTTATCTTTGTCCTGTATTTTCCAACGTTCAATGGAATAGTTAAAAATAGACATGATTATTATTGATATGTGATTATAGCTGGCCAATAAGATTGTTAAAATGTATTCCTAAAATTTGAAAGATGATGTGATTGCTCACCAGTTCATTTTGTGACAGATTTTTTTCAGAAAGCAAGATGTGACACTAAAGTCATTAATATGTAATGCAGTGCAAAAGTCATGTCAGATGTAAACCAACATCCTTTAAAAATATGGTGAATGCAGCATTGAATGGTTGAAAATATGAAGAGCATTCCCACTACTGAACTGTTGGCAGCAACAGTCACTTTAAATGAAGTTCCTTTTCAAAAACACCAACTGAGGCAAACTCAACACTGGCAACAGTGGAAAAGTTATGAAGTTGCTAAAAGTATGATTAAAATGTCCATCTTGAAGAAAGAAAGGAGCTAGCAAGTTGGAAAAGTTTATGGTAGGAGCTTCAGCGAGTACGAAGAATATTAAAAGCCTTTTCATTAATGGGGAATGGAATGATGCTATCATTTTATGGGAACTTAATGGGCTGGATTTCCTGAGGAGTGACAACGTTATGCAGATTGCCGCTCCAGCCATTCTATTTTACAAAAGATGGGAACGCCGCATTTCTGGCAGGAGATTCCACTCAGGGATCCTTCAGAAATAAGAAGCTGTACTTCCTGTCTGGCTGTTCTTTCATAGCACAGAACTTTCAGACAAAAGCAAACTATGTCCCTTTTCACAGCACTCATCTGCCGTACTGTCAAATGCTAAGTACGTAAAGCCAGTGTAATGTTCAGAGTGCTGAGAGGATACAGTGTCAGATGGATACAAAGCAGCTAAGATGGGTGCCAAATATAGGATGTTAGATAAGTAGGGCCCAAAGTGCCCCTGTCACGTGGTAAGGATGCCATTTCGGAATACTAGGTGCCCAGTCAGTAGGGTGCCAGATTTTAAGGTGGCAAGGGGACCAGGTAAGTTATGCATTATTTGAGGTAGGTTAGGATGGGTGGGAGAAATCAGGTCTGGAGGTAGGTAGGGAGGATAATTTTCTGTTTATGTGGTTGGGAAGGGGGTTCAGATTGGGACTAGAGAGGAGGGGTTATTGAGTCTCATCTGGTCTGGTAATATGGTTTGGAATTGGGTCATGTCTTGGGAGGGATTGAGGTGGGGTAAAGGCGGTATAGTTGAGGTGGGTGTGAGTTAAGCATGGGGTCTATTTAATAGAGATAACAAGGTGTAGAGCTGGATGAACACAGCAGGCCAGGCAGCATAACAGGAGGAGGAAAGCTAACGTTTTGGGTCTGGACCCTTCTTCAGAAATGGGGGAGGGGAAGTGGGCTCTGAAATAAATAGAGTGAGGGGGAGGCGATGATAGAAAGTGGATAGTGGAGCAGATAGGTGGAGAAAAGACAGACAGGTCAAGGAGGCGGGGATGAAGCCAGTGCAGGTGAGTGTAGGTGGGGAGTTGGGATGGGGGTTGGTCAGTGCGGAGGGAGGGGCAGGTAGGTGGAAGAAAAGATGGACAGGTCAAGGAAGCGGGGACGAGATGTGCTGGTCTTGGAATGAGGTCGGGGGTGGGGAGATTTTGAAGGTTGTAAAGTCCACTTTGAGACCATTGGACTGCAGGGTTCCCATGTTCTGCTTGACCTTCTCTCCACCTATCTGCTCCACTATCCACCTTCTATCATCGCCTCTCTCTCACTCTATTTATTTCAGAGCCCACTTCTGAAGAAGGTTCCAGACCCAAATCGTCAGCTTTCCTGCTCCTCTGATGCTGCCTGGCCTGCTGTGTTCATCCAGCTCTACACCTTGTTATCTCAGGCCCCAGTATCAGCAGTTCCTACTACTTTGGGGCCTATTTAATAGTTCCTCTGGTGTTAGACTATGCGCTTAACATCCTTATTCTTTCAGAATAACTTTTTTTTGATTTCATTGGCATCATCCAAAGTTTCCAGTTTAATGGACATTTTCAGAGGGTTTTAGGTGTACATAAATTTCTCAGTGAAATCTTCAATTTCCTCAGCAATTCCTTCAGGGTCTGCTCTGATGGGGATTCCACAGAGTCCCCATGTACATCTCCCACCTACGCTGGATAAGTTACTGCGTGGCCAGTGGAAAATCTGGGCCATTAAATTCTTGGTTTTAGAATCGCAGCCCTATGACATGAAGCTGGCATACACTAATAAACATTTATAACGACCACTTGACCAAGTTAACTCTGAAGACAAAGAGAAGAAATGACCTCTTAAATAAATTTGAAAGCTCAATTTCTGGAGCTGACCATGGACAACTCAGCTCGTTCTCTCCTACTGAGTTGAATAGCATTGTGCGCCTGTGTGGTTAAACCATTCCTCTACAAATCTAGCTGATGTATAAACTGATTAAGTAGACAGAATAACAGGATCTTTAAGAATAATAATAGACACCACTTCTCTTCAATAGATGTCCCATACCCCCCAGGAATCTTACTGGAGCAAAGAATCTCATTGAGGATATACCATTTTTCAAAGATACGTGGTAGTTTTCTGAGAACCAACCTATCTGCAGAAGATCAAACAGGATTATGCTACCAAACGCTTTCACAGCTGAGGTGACATGGTCAAATATTTTAAGGCAGTGATAGACAGATTCTTGATTACCAAGGGGATGAAAGATTATCAAGGGAATGTAGCAATATAGAGTAGAGGTTAAAATCAGATCAGCCATGATCGTATTGAATGGCGGAGCAGGGCCGAGTGGCCTACTCTCGTTTGTATGTTTCCATGTTTATAGCAAATTGAATGTGACTCTATAAGAAGCCTCTTTCTCATTGCTTAGCCTGATGAGAGAGACTTCCTGGCTTCAAGTTGCCATTATTAGTGTAACCTCGACAATTTTACACATTGAGTGGTAAACTGTGTGGTAGATGATTGGAAGGTGGGAAGTCAGAAACTCTGCTTGAATGTGACGCTTCTAATCATCTCATCAGCTAACGTGTAACTTGAATTTGTCATACAAGTTGTTCATTGCTGTAATGTTAACTAATTCATTTGCAGGTACTTGTCTCACATGGTGTATACAGTTCAGTTGCTGCCACTTTGTTTATCTTCCTTTACAAAGTTTTTTGACACTTAGAATCTGAAGTCTCTCCAGTTTTCATAGCAATGGAAAAAAATTCTGCCAAACCATTATGTCATAGCTTTCCATCACATGGACAGTATGAAATGAATTTCTTATTCTAAGGTATTTAACCTGAGGGGATTCTGCTTTTAATTAGGTCCTGTCATGACCTTATGAGCCCCCATAAAATCTTCTACCAGCTGCTTCATGCTGACCTTTTATTGTTTAACCCCATCCTTCTTTAGAATGATGTTAAAGTCAATATATGCCTTTCTATTCAGAAGTAAGAACTGCTGGTTATGAAACATTTGTAAGTTTTCTAGTATTTAGTGTTCCTATATTGCCTGTAGAATGCCTTTAACATTAAGTGTGATGCCCCAAATCATGCAGCTGAACTTCTATTAGCTGCATACAATGATTTGTCAATGAAAACTCACTATCTGATAATATTGTCACACTTGCTTCTATGTCTAAATTGAAATTCATGAGATGACCATGGATAGAAATTGACAGCTTGCTAGAATATTTGGCCTGGATTTTGTTTTTCCCTGGTAATAAAAAAAACTTTTGGAAACTATTCTGTCTCATTTACCTCTTTAGGTGATAGCTTTGGTTATGAGGTTGTTTTTGGTCTTTTGCTTTTCTGCAGTGTGTCATGCTTCAGCACATTTTCTGCAAGTGATCTATTGTTCTAAACAGAGGCAGTTAGCTTTAATAACTCAGCAGTGTTTGTGCCTGTGAGTTTCTTTGCTCTATAGTGTCACCAAAGAATTTTAGTGTCTAGTGTCTGTCCTACCTGCTGCATTGGCTACATTAGCCCTGTACAGTAAGAATTGAATGAATTTATGATGAACTATTGTGGCAAGAGTTCTCCTCTTAGAGATTGATCTGTGTTACTTCTAGACTTCTGCTTCATTAACCATCTGAATACTTTATCTCGAATCAGGTATTCTTTGGACTGCAAAAAATTTGACAAGTATTCACCAGTAATGCTTACAATAAGTCAGTCTCATGAATTTTGATTTTAAGTCAACATAGTTTCGTCTCACAAATCAAACAGAATTAGAGAACCCAGTAGCAATCATTAATTAAGTCATCAATATCTATATACACTGTATTCTTTAATTAAATATTGCTTTTTTAACTACTGTATTAGTCCTGAGAAGAAAACGTTTATCAAAGACTGTCAGTATCTCTTTGAATTTGTTATTTGCTTCTTTTATCACTTGACAAGCTGTAATATCATTTGCTCTGTGTATTGTGTAAGGAAGTGTGTTTAATTGTTCAGCTTCTGATTTAGTATCCAGTCTAGAAACTATTTTATATCTCAAAAATTATTTAATCCAGCACATCCAGTTTTGTGTTCTATTTGGCTCATCCCTAAAATTAAATTTTCCTGGCATTTCTGTTTCTGATGCCATGGCTTCCTAACGTGATGAAATATTTTAGGTTTTTAAGGATTTTTAATTTGCAGTAATTGTGTTGCTCCCACATGTTTCTGCTCTTCTGGAGGATGGAGGATACCTGCCTTTCCCAGCTTTAATGGAGACAGACAAAATAAATTTTGCGTGAGACCAGAATTTTTCATGCGTTTAATCGCCCAATACCTATCTGCATTAAATTCTGGGTTCCTGATTTCCCTGGGTCTCCACTCCCAGATAATGCAGGTTTCTCTGTTGGCCCTCCTAGTTTTGTTTTCTAGCTGTGCCTTGTGGTATCTGCAGACTAAAGCAATGATACCCAATGTGAGCTGCCACTTAATTAGTTTAATAATCACCATTTTAGACTGAATATTTGTGCCATTTATAGTTTCCCCTTTCTGTTAGGCATTATTCGTCTTGGCTCACACTGTCTCTCATGCCTGTTCACTCACTGTCTGAACTCAGACTTTCGGCTTATCCTATCCTCACCGTAAAGCATGTAACTCTTCCCCTTTGAGCCTGCAGATTTCTTCTGTTCCAGTGCATCTTTCATCAGGTCTGACAAGGTTTCTGTGTGTTTCTTTGAAGAATTCATCAGTGTTGAGTGTTTTCATGAGGGATTTTGTGATTTGCTGTCCTCAATAATCAGTTGTATCCATTTTCCTTAATATATTCTGGGTAATGGGCACTTTTTTTGGGGCGCTGGTACTGTTAAAGTAAGCCTTCAGAACCTATGCTGACCACCATGTTATGAATGCTCCAGTCCATGTCTTTTCAGTGTCTTGGTTTTTTAAGGTCTTAAGTGGTCTATTATGTTTGAAAGTAGTCTCCTTCTATTCTAATGGGAAGAGTCTTGTAGAGTAAACAAGATATATAGTTTGTTGCTTCCCTGCGACTATTTTCAGGTTATAAGAATATGTTACTTTAAAGACTGTTAGGAGCGACATAGCCTCAGGTCAATTTCCCTCAAAATCCCACATTATTCTCCCACTAAGTCCTCCTGCCATGAACGCAAAGAATGGTGGCCATTGCACCCAATCAAGAATTAACCCTTTCAGATATTTCCAGGCCCATATATAACACTGAGGAGACAGGAACAGAGAACTGTCGCAGAGAATTGGAATCAATATTCTGTATGTTAGAATGTAAACCGTTTATATTCCTTACTGAGAGTTAAACAATAGATATTTTTAGATAAGTTAAAGACAAAGATGCAGCAGACTCAGGGTAGGATAGATGTCATGAGATAGAGCAGTCCCAGGAGTGCAAAACTGCAGTACTGACACCTAACTCCTAAAGCTCATGGTAAGCGGAATCCAAGTGAGCTGAATAATGCAGGTTTGAGTCCATGGTGGCAGCAACGTCAGCGCAGATGATCTGGGACTCTCCACTTGAGAACAATAATGGTTCCCTATTTCTTCTATGCACTAAATTCCTGAATTTCTTGGTTAATATCTTTCCATTTCTTCAATGCTGACAATATATTGCATAAAGTTCAATCGATCAACAAATATAATGGTTTATCCATTAAAGAGATTCCTTCATTAATAATTTTACCTCTTTGTTGCTAGAAGACACTAAAGTGACTTTGTCTAGACTGGTGGTTCCAATGTGACTTTGCTACAGCATATAGTATTACTTGCCTGGCTGTTATCACATAAATTGTATTGATTGAAATGCAGTACTGAGCTCCTATCAATTCAGGTGACATCATTCTGAATCATATTTTGTTTCGATGCCTGAGTTTACATTCTACTGGCATCATCAGACGCTGTTGTGACTTACAATATAAAAACTGTGAAGTACTGAGCTTTTCTGCTTCCTTTATATCTTATGACTGTTTTGAGTATTTTAGAAGTGGTCAGTTTAGAAGATAATGGATTTAAAGACATGGATTTGTTTTTGCAAATATTGTACAGGCTCCCTAGTATACTACAAATAAACTTAGTTACGGTAGAACATGTAAATTCATGAAGATTAATTACTCAAAGCCTGCTGTCCATCAGATAGAGCTATTCCAGTAGGAAATGATGAGGGAAAAGCTAATGTTTAAAGCGATGTGGAGGTGCTGGTGTTGGACTGGGGTGGACAAATTCAGCAGTCACACGACACCAGGTTATAGTCCAACAGGTTTATTTGGAATCACACAGGCTTTCGGAGCAGAGCCCCTGAGAAATTGATTCCAAATAAACCTGTTGGACTATAACCTGGTGTCGTGTGACTTCTGACAATGTTTAAAGTGATCAGATGTCAGAATGTTGAATAAAGTTTCCCCGAATGTGAACCTAAGTGATACAAACTCGCAACATTTCTAAAAATGGGGTTTTTGCATTATTTAATTATCAAGAAATTAAACATCTCAAGTATGGATTGTGGCTATGATGATTAAATATCCCTGTGCCCATGTGGAAGCATTCTAAAAGATAATGCTCTTATCAGAATGATATTGGAGCCCATTATTAGATGAACTCATGCATGACTCTTGAATTGTCTTCCGTTGAAATGTAAACCTGAGAGTTAGTTCACATCAAATTGTTCATTGCATTTCCCATAAAGGCACTTGAAGGAGTTTGGTTTCAGATTAACAGCTTACCCCTTCAAAAGAAAATCATTTTTGTTTTTGTAGAAGGTGGAAATTGCTTGAGGTACTGTCATTATCACTGGAACCAACTACTAAGGCTGAAGAGGAAATTGATTGCAATTGTGTATTTCCTCCCTGTCTGCCCTTGAGTGTTTCACATGAGTCTGGAAACATGCTTTGTGGAAGACCTCGGTGATCTGCACATGCACTACCATTATCCTGTTGGATTGTCAATCCACTGTTACCACCTTGTGACCCAAACTTAACAATTTGTAAATAGCAGTTTTTTGGGACACCTGTAGAAAATTGCACATCACATGTCTGTAATGTATTTCTGAAAAAGTAGAAGTGGAAATAATACTGGAAGATGAACCCTTAAAATTTCATTTAAAATGTTGCTGCTCCTGGGTAGGCACTGGAAAGTTCCCAATATCCAGTTTATTTTACACCCCAAAAATAATTCATGTCATGCAATAAAAATTGAATAGCGTATTGGTACAAAATCCTGTTTAACATCATAAACAATTTTTTCCTCTACATAGATCCAGCTGAAGCTGTGGAAACTAGAGCTAGAATTCCAGGCAATATCAAAGAAAAGGAAAGAGAGGAGAGACAGGAAAAAGAGGCTTGTGAATTCCAGGAATGAACAGGAGAGGTTTCCGGAGGGAAACATTAGAAAGGAAGTTAGACACAAATGGACCAGGAACTAAGGCAAATTGTACTGAATAGGGGAAGGTTAGCTGTTCTCAGCAGAAGTATAGCTGGTGAACTACTGGCTTCTTTGAGGTTATATTGTTGAGTCAACTTAATGCTTGAACTTAACAAACATTACAGTATGTTGGATAGGTGAACACTGCAGATCTGGCAGAATGCTTTAGTTTCTATCACATAGGGGGAGCTAGTGCATCTTTGAGCTGAAGTTAAATGGACACTGCAGGTGAAGCAGGCAAATACAATGTTCTGCTCACTAACAAAACCTCCCTTTGCTCAAACCTATTGAACTCTGGAATAAATCTATCTCAAGGAGGAGCTCTGAGTGTTACAAGGTAAGACTTTGCTTAAATGTCTCCTTGGTGACTGAATAGCATAATTGGGCACTGCAGATTGGTTTACAAAGCAGCTGTACAGACTGTACGGAAGAAAACATTTGACAAAGATGTGTCTTATTAATTTTAATATAGCCAGTGATCCACTTAGTCAGTTTGTAAAGATAGTTTGGGAACTGAATGTGTTGCTTGATACAAAGTCAAGTTTCTTTCCCTAGGTCCATTCCAATTGGCTTCTTGCACTTCCTCAATATTTTCTGTTCCTGTCCTGCCTCCTCCACTCCCACCTCTGACACTTACACCTTTGCAACTCCAAGACTTCACCCTCCAAATACTGTTCTCACTGGCCTCCTTGTTTCTGCCATTCACAAGCTGCACTTCATCCAGAATGCCACTAATGCCAAAAGCAAAGTACCTTGGATGCTAAAAATCTGAAATAAACACAGAAAATGCAGGAAATGTACATTAGGTCCGGCAACATCTGTTCAGAAATAAATATAAAGGCTGGAATTTCATTTGGATCTGAGTGATGAGGGCTATGGCATTTTCTCTGGCAGAATCAGATGGGAAGTCCTTTGAGCCAGATTCTGCTATTACAGGCATCCTGCTGCATCTTTTATACCTTTGTTGAGCAGTGAGGCAAGTTTCTTGCTAAACAGCAGCGAATTGAGGGATTGGTAGCTTGTTAACCACTTATTGATCTGCAATTTACCTCATTAATATTCATCTTCCTATTTTACCAAACATGTAGAACAAGCAAGATATCAAGAATTCTCAACGTGGGAATCAGAACAGGTTTCTGGCCACTTCAATTAGCTGTTTGCTGCAAAGGAATTCCATGTTGGACAGTGAGCATTAATATCTCAGGGGACGCTCCATAAGATATGGTGGAAATCTACCTAACCCTCACAGTGAAAAAACTTCCCTACTTCGATTTTCCCTTCCCTTTGTATTACATGACAACATGCCATTTGTCTTTCTAATCACTTGCTGTATCTACATACTAACTTCTTGTGGATCAGGTCAGGCAAATCCTTCCACCATACCAGTACCAGTGCCCCATGAATCAAAACACAATTCTTCTACACCAGCCTTTGAACCATACATTCATCTTGCCAATCATATTTATTTATGCCAACTTCCTCATGGTTTAAGTAATAAACTCTGGATTTGAGAATGTGCTTTTAAATTTATCCCCTAGCTGTTCATACTCCTTAATTCAAAACTATTTTGTAATCCTATCTATTTTGTTGGGAGCCACAGGGACCAAGACAATTAGAAACTACCCAGCCCCACTGCAAGTTTCGCTTGAGCTCCAAGCAGATGTGTCAAACCCTGGCACTGGGCAAGCAATACAGCCTTCTGGATTCATGTTCTCAGCTGGAGAGAACTGTTTCTATCCTTCTGACCAAACTAACTCCACTTGGGCTGTAATCTACTTGTTTCTTACTTTCATGAACACTCCTTTCCCTTTTGCAAAATATTTGGGAATCATAAAATCCATACAGTGTGGAAGCAGGCCATTTGGCCCTTCGAGTTCACGCTGACCCTCCGAAGAACATCTCACCCAGACCCACCCTATCCCTGTAACTCTACATTTCCTGTGGTTAATGCACCTAATCTGCACATCTTTGGACCGTGGGAGGAAACCACAGCACCTGGAGGAAACGCATGCAGACACGGAAGGAATGTGCAAACTCCGCACAGACAGTCGCCTAAGGATGGAATCAAACTCGGGTCCCTGGCGCTGTGAGGCAGCAGTGCTAACCACTGAGGCATTGTACTGCCCCTCAAGTGTGGAAGTTGGCAATCTCTGGAAAGATTCCTAGGCTGACTACCAACCAGTTTGGTAAACTTTAAGAGGAAAAATCCATTCAACATCCACCTAGTCATGTCTGCTAAGAACCTTATATGTTTCAATTAAATCACCTCTGACTCTTCTAAACTCCGATGGGGTACAGGCCTAGCCTGTCTGGCCTTTCCTCATAAGGCAATCCACTCATTCTAGATACTCGTTTAGTAAACTTTTCTGAGTTTTTTGAGGAGGTGACACAGGTGGTCAATGAGAGTAGAGCAGTGGGTGTTGTTCACATGGATTTTAGTAAGGCTTTCGTCAAGGTCCCTCTGAGTAGGCTCGTCCTGAACATTAAGATGCATGGGATTGACTGTGACTTGGCTGCGTGGATTCAGAATTGGCATGCCCATAGAAGACAGAAGTAATTGGTGGAAGGGTGTTTATCAGGCTGGAAGTCCGTGACTGATGGTGTTCCGCAGGGATCCGTACTGGAACCTTTGCTGTTTGTGATATATGTACGTGACTTAGATGAAAATGTAGATGGGTGGTCTAGTAAGCTTGCAGACGATACAAAAATTGGTGGAGTTGTGGATACTGTAGAAGGTTGTCAAAGAATACAGCGGGAGATAGATCAGTTGCAGATATGGGCAGATGGAGTTTAATCTGTGTGAGTGTGGGCTGCTGCATTTTGGGAGATCAAATGTTAAGGAAAAGTATACAATTAATGGCAGGACTCTGAACAGCATTAATGTACAGACGGATCTTGGGGTTCAAGACTATAGCTCCCTGAAAGTAGTTACACAAGTAGATAGGGTGGTAAGGATGGTGTATGCATGCCTGTGGTTATTGGTTGGGGAATTGAGTACAAGAGTCTGGATGTCACGTCGCACCTTTATGAAACTTTGGTTAGGCCTCATTTAGAATATTGTGTTCAATTCTGGTCGCCACATTACAGGAAGGGTGTGGAGGATTTGGAGGGGGTGAAGACGAGGTTTACCCAGATGTAGCATGGATTAGAGAGTATGAGCTATAACGAGAGGCTAGAAAAACTCAGGTTGTTTTCTCTTAAGCTGCGCAGGCTGAGGGGAGACTTGATAGAAGTCTATAAAATTATGAGATGCATAGACAGGGTTGATGGTCAGAATCTTTTTTCCAGAGTTGTAATGTCTCATATTAGGGATCATGCATTTAAAGTTAGAGGTGGAAAGTTCAAAGGAGATGTGAGGGGCAAATTCTGGAACACACTGCCAGGGGTGGTGTTGGAGGGCAATACAATAGGGGCATTTAAGTGTCTTTTAGAATATGCAAGGAATGGAGGGGTATGGCAGTCAGAAGGGTATAGTTTCATTTGGTGTCATGTTTGGTACAACACTGTGGGCTGATGACTACAACCCGTTCCTGTGCTGTACAGTTCTATGTTCTAGACCTTCTCTGAACTGCTTCTAATGTATTAATGGCCTTTTGTAAGTACAATGACTAGCATTGTACATAGCAGTCCAAATGCAATCTCGCTAACGCCCAATATAGCAATGCCATTGCTGTTGGAAATGTAGGAAGCAAATAATTGAAGTACAAATATCATTAATTTGTTTATGATATGTCTTGGTCATAGGCCTAATGAAAATCTTTCAGCATCTTCCATTATGTCCATTCCAGCATGTTAGACTAACTTGGAACCAGCTCCCATTTTCAATCCCTCACTCTAATGTGAGCAGATCTGAGTGTATCTGATAGAAAAGTGGTGTAGGTATCCAACACCAGACGTGGCTGGACCACGTTAAATGTTACATGGCTTGAGTTTCCTTTGTCAACTCTACACAAAGAGTCAGACTGGAGGATAAAGATAATTTCCAATTTATTTTCCATACTATTTCTCTCCTTTTAAACCACTCTTTTGCTCCCCTCATCCAACAACAAAGGAAGAATTTTAGATAGCAGTATTCGGCTGAGTTCAATGGTGGGAAACAAAGCCAAACAACATCAACAGTGTTAGGCCTAGCTGGTTTTAGTGAACAGACCTTGGTATAATTTTGGGGAGGCAATGGCCTAATTGTATTATTGCCGGAATGTTATTCCAGAGACCTAGATAACATTCCAGGGACCCGGGTTTGAATCCCATCATGGCATTTGAATTCAATAAAATATCTGGATTTAAGAGTCTAATGATGACTTTGAATCCATTGTCAATTGTCAGGAAAAGCCCATCTGGTTCACTAATATCCTTTAATGAAGGAAACTGTCATCCTTACCTGGTTTGACCTACATGTGACTCCAGACCCACAGCAACGTGGTTGACTCTGAACAGCCCTGTGGGCAATTAGGGATGGGCAATGAATGTTGCCTAGCCAGCGACACCCTCATCTGTTAATGAATAAAGAAAGTGTTGTGTGGGTAGGCTGCCCATGCCACAATTTGCTGGGTGGTCTGCCCATTTCTGGATGAGATTTTAAGCAGATCCACCTCCTGACACTTAAAGCGTGAACTTACCTCTTACAGGGAGGTCATGCTTACTTCTGTCAGGCTGCTCTGACTAACAAAGAATTGATGCATCCAAATGAGTCACTGAGCTTGCGGGGTCCGGGAGCATTCCCTGGACAAGGTAGGTGTGGGGAAAGCCTCTGAAGCCAATGATCTGCCCTTTTGTTCAAAACCCAACCCCATTCTCCCCATGATTCCAACCCCAGAACTATCCCGCCACCTCCCAGTACCTTTCTTGGCAGCAATCCTCCCTGTGGGACTATGGGATGTGATGTCTCGGCAGAAGCCATGGTTTGTAATGTGGTGCTGCCAAGTTCTGGAGAATAGGCTCCAGGCTGGTGGGGTGGGGGGATGTTTTCCTGCAATAGGATCATAAATCCTGCAGTAAATCTGCTGGCAACCAATCAGCTCCCTGATTGCAAGTAATTTCAGCAAGGGGCTTTCTTACTGGCGGGTGACAGGATTCCCTCCAGGAAAATCTCCCCCTTTTGGACTTGGACGGTCTCTAACCCTCTCCGTCCTTTAGCAACATATAAAATCCACCTCTTTCCTGACACCTTCCTCTTTGATTGAGCACCATTATCCTACCCTGACATTTTTCTATGTTAAATGTGTCATTTAAATGCACATTCAACAAATATAACAAAAATTAATGGGCAGTCAGTTGATATAATTCTAAGCTCCTTTTTTCAATTTACACCCCCACGCATCAGCATTTTAACCATCACTGCCACACAACCCGAGAAGATGAACACGCAACATGCTTTCAGGTCTTTGACATTGGAGCTATTAAGTTGCATCCAAAGAGATACAGAACAGACACCTAGCAGTGATCTTCCATCCCTGTTTGTGAAGAACTACACAGGATCGGTTTGAAGCCCCAGTGACAGTATGGGCATGCTTGGATTCTCAATCCTTCAGGAGTTACTGGGAACTATCCTGCACACTAACCATTGGTGGGCCAGTGTGCTACTAGACCTCACTACATTACTACATTAGTCTGTTGTGATCTGTTTTCCACAACCTCAATTACAATTAAGGTCTTCATCTCCCGTACCCAGGGTGCTGTGCAGCAGTGGAAATGTCACTAGATGAGTAATCCAGAGACTGAAAGTGAATGCCTTTGAGACACAGGTTCAAATTTCACCAATTTATTTAATTCAATTAATAAGTCAGGAATATAAAACTAATCACAGTAATGGTGACAATGAAATTATCATCGATTGGTGTAAAAGCTCATCTGGCTCTCAAATCTCTTTTAGGGGAGAAAATCTACCATCTTTACCTGGTCTGGCCTACATATGACTCCAAACCCACTGCAATGTGCTTGATTCATTTGGGACAGCATGGTGGCTCAGTGGTTAGCACCACTGCCTCATGGTGCCAGGGACACAGGTTTGATTCCACCCTCGGGTGACTGCTTGTGTGGAGTTTGCACATTCTCCCCATGTCAGTCCTCCAGGAGCTCCAGTTTCCTCCCACAGTCCAAAGACGTGCGGGTTAGGTGGACTGTCCATGGGAAATGCAGTGTTACAGGGATAGGATATGGAGTGAGCCTGGGTAGGATGCTCTTTGGAGGTTTCGTGTGGACTCAATAGCCAAATGGTCTGCCTCTACACTTCAGGATTCTATGATACTTGTACCATGAAATGGCCTAGAAATTCACACATTTCCAGGGAAATTAGGGATGGACAACAAAGCTGGCCTTGCCAGTGATGCCCAAATCATATGAAAGAAATAAAGGCAATAAAGTGGCATAGTCTAGGATCCAAACACAAGATATACAAAGAGCTAAAATAATATAGGAAGTTCACAGGACACATTCAATTTGTGAATAAACTGAACCGCACTGTCCTGAACATGTTGGAATATGTGCTTACCATGTGCTGTCACTGATGCCAGCATGGCAACACTGATCCTTAGCCTGTTGGAGAGAAAGATAAACAATTCTCCTTTTAATGTGGCTGCTAGCTATCAATAATTATTTCACTTTCATTTTTGATGCAGGCTCCCCAGAGTCTGTAAAGAAATTTTGAAGAAAATACAACAGCTCAAAATGTTCAGCCACATTTCAACACTCTGCTGTTTTAATTGGAAGTGAAAGCTCCAGGAAGCTGCGTTAAAGGTTTGTAAAAGCAATGCTCCACTGAGAAGAGATACTAAGTCAGCTGAGAACAATTTTACACGGTACGTTATTGCACACATTTGAAACAAACTGCTACGTTTGGTTTACAGAATGGCTAAGAATACCTAATTTCGGGCTCCAGATATATTGAATAATCATCATGGTTTTGTGGCCTTTCCTTACCAGCACACATCAAATCTTGTTCAGGTTCCAATTTGACCACTTATCCACAGAATGACACTCCTTCAAATACACTGCACCAAAGATTTAGTAAGGCATTTAAATCAATCAATCCAGCTTCCTCTGTAATGAAACACTTGAGTATACCAAAGGTTGAAAATGTCACTGCAACATCCAATCACATAGTTAATATAGATCTCAGCACAGCCTGGGATTATTTTTGTTTTAAAGACAATTTTAAACATTGGGATACAGAAAACAAAGATCAGACTGTCCGAACCCGTGATGTCACCCACAGAATTCATATTCCAGCCCACTGATAGGGGTATGTACCACCACCCACTCTCAACATTCACATCAATGTACAGATCCCTGGAAGTGGAAGAGAAAACCATGATAAAAGCAGAATTGTGCTCCAAGTCTTGAACCTTTTCAAATTTATTATATCACTTTCAGCAAATACATGGTCCAAATAAGACACAGAAAATAGAGCTTAACAAATTGACAAGTTATTAGGTGGAATGATTTATTAAAACGTACAACAAATCATCCCAAACATGATCTCCCGAACCTTAACTTCCAAAGATGGAAGGATATGGGATTCTTGAGGCATAACTCAAAATCCAAAAGAAATGTCAATATTGCCTTGTTATATTTTTGAAACAAATTTCTGTTAGTTATATGATTAATTGTTGCTAGTAAGTTAAAAACGACAGTAACTCTTTCATACACTCTGGTTATAGCTTGGGTCCCAGATTAACATAATTTTTCTTGTATAAACTGTTTGACAATAATTTTCATAAGTAGATTTAGTTTCCTAGGAACTGTGACCCATCAATTCTACGCTGCATTAATTTGACAAGATATTGGTCTGTCAGTTGGCAAAGATCATTGTATGTTGGTCTTTTGAGTTACACAGAATGGTCAGTACTTTGTGCAACAAGCAAAAATCATACATTTTGTGTAGGAAAAATTACTGTCTAGGTTCATAGCCAAATGTACAGTCTTACATAGTAAAGCCGCCCAAGTCCCAACGACCATAGGGCTGCTCTTCCTTTCCAGAGAGACAGCTGCTGGTGAGTTAACCTGAGGGCCCCCCACACCTGAGGCAAAACGCAAAGGTGGAAATATAATTCCATTGTGGTGACCGCAGCCTGTGTAGGAATTGGCATTGCTCTGCATCTCAAAGCAGCTGTCCAGCCAGCTGAGCTAACCAATCCACACTCCTCCGACCTTATGTAGAGATGTGTTAGAAACAAGATTGCTGCTCACCCGGTATGGTGTAAGGTGTGTGATTTATATGTACATTAATATCATTTTATTTTGAGCTTGGACTTTTCAATTTTGAACTAGTGGCATGTGAGATTTTTGTGCCTGAAGGGGTTGAATTATTGTTCTGCTTCACTGGAGCAGCCAAATGGATATTGAACCTGATTATTCCCCGAGTCATCACAAAAGTTAAAAGTTTAAAAAGTACACAGAATTCCACAATTCTCCTGTCTTTCAGACCAAGGTTGACAGAAAGCATGGACAAGGTTTCTGTATTTTGCATTATTACGGTTTTATTCAAAATAAGTACATTCTAACCACAACTAAACAATTATAAAGTATTGATATAATTCTACCACTTAAAACTGTACCACTTTATAAATGTTCACTCTACACACACATACAGACAGACACAGAGAAAAAGAAGTATGGGTGTTATGGGTAGAGGTAAAGACTGGGAAAGCAGTTCAGTGGTGTCTGTCTACAGGATTTATTGGGTGTTTGTTTTGATTCTGGCGCTGATCAGAATGCTGCTTCTTGATGTTCCTTCTCCAGATACATTCAGGTATTCGCAGGCTTACAGCATCTGAAAAGTGGAAACTAACTTGTTATCTTCTGGCTTGAGATGCTTTCTACTATAGAGAACAAAAACAGCTCCTTCTCCTCCAATGGTTGCTGCCAAAACATTCACACCCCAAGCTGTTCAGCTACCTTGGAGCCAATCACGTAGTTGTTGGCAGGAGAAGGCCTTACTAGTCCATCGACCAATCAGCTCTCAAGAAAATTATGGAGACCATTACGTCTTTACTTAGGGATTACTTAGGGAGAGTCAGCAAGGCTTTGTGCACGGAAAATCATGTCTTGCCAATTTGATTGAATTTTTTGAAGTGGTGACAAAAAAAGCAGGGCAGTAGATGTCTATATGGACTTCAGCAATGCATTCAGTAAGGTTCTGTGTGGAATACTGGTTAGTAAGGTTAGATCAATTGGCTTGATGGTAGGAGACGCTGGGGGTGGGGGCGATGGAAACTTGTTTTTTGGACTGGAAACCTGTGACCAGTGATGTGCCACAAGAATCAATGCTGTGACCAATGTTTTTTGTTATTTATATAAATGATTTGGATGTGAATATAGGAACTATAGTTAGTAAGTTTGCAGATAACACCAATATAAGTGGTGTAATGGACAATGAGCATTATCTCAGTGTACAACAGGACCTTGATCAGATGGGCCAATGGCCCAAGAGTGACAGATAGAGATTAATTTAGATAAATATGAGGTGTTGCATTTTGGTAAGGCAAACCAAGGCTGGACTTATACAGTTAATGGTAGGGCCCTGGGGTGTGTTGTTGAACAAAGAGGCCTATGTTGGCAGGTGCATAGTTCCTTGAAAGTGGAGTCACAGATAGACAGGGCAGTGAAGAAGGCATTTTGCTTGCTCGCTTTCATTGTCCAGAACATTGAGCATAGGAGTTAGGATGTCATGTTGCAGCTACACAGGACCTTAGTGAGGCCGCTTTTGAAGTACAGTGTACAATTCTGGTTGCCCTTCTATAGGACGGATGTTCTTAAACTTGAGAGGGTGCAGAAAAGATTTACAATGATGTTGCTGAGACAGGAGGGTTTAAGTTATAGGGAGAGGCTGAATAGGCTGGGCTATTTTCCGTGGAGCACGAGAAGCTGAGGGGTGAACTTATAGAGGCTTATAAAATAATGAGGGGAATGGGTAGGGCGAATAAGCAAGGTCTTTTTCCGAGGGTAGGGAAGTCCAAAAGTAGAGGACATTGGTTTAGGGTGAGAAGGGAAAGATTTAAAAGGGACCAGAGTGTTAACTTTTTCATGCAGACTGTGGTGTGTTTAAGGAATGAGCTGCCAGAAGTAGTGGTGGAGCCTGATACATTTATAACATTTAAAAGATATCTGGATGGGTATATGAATAGGAAAGTTTTAGAGGGATATGGGCCAAATGCTGGCAACTGGGTGTAGGTCAGATTGAGATGTCTGGTCGGCATAGATTAGTTGGACTGAGGGGTCTGTTACCGTGCTGTACGACTCCAATTCTCTGTTACTCGAAGTGCAGCAAGCCTCAATGTTTAAAAAAGTGATTTTCTCATTTCAGTCCACAATCAAAAATACAAAAAAAAAAGTTCTTTACATGATGAAATGTAAGTATTTCTGTAGCCACAGTGATTTCTTTTAAAAGAATTTGAGAGAAAGATAGCCTCCAACAAGTAATGGGCTTTTGTTTACATTGGGAGAGTTTACGAGTGAACGAAGAGCAGAGTACAGTAAGGTTTCTCATGAAAGATTCTGAACTTCTTTTATAAGCTTGAGTGGGAACACAGAGTTTGGGAAGGAGCCTTTCAGTTTTAGTTTCAGTTTGCAGCAGTTCTGCAGAGTCCCTAGCTGAAGATGGAGTTGTAAAATAATTGCCTCTGAGAAAGGAGGATACTACTTTAGATCCATTAAAAAATAGATTACTTCAGAGTAAGGAATTCAATAATAGTCCTATTCCAGAAATGTTTGGTAAAATCCCAAAAGGATTGTTTGAAACTAAGGAAGTTTAAAGTCAGGTACACAAATGCTCCCAGAAGCAGCCATCAGATTCTTAAAATGGGGAGTTGAAACTAAGGTTAGTTCAAGCCTAAAGAAGTGTAGAGAAGGGGACTCTGTCTGGTATGAGTACTGTCATGGAATAGGCAAAGGAGAATTCTTGCAATTGATGTCTTAACTTGGTATATATTGATATATTTAAAATCTTTAAACTTGTGCTATATGCAAATAATTTGATTCATTCTTTTTTATCTTCATTTTGTTTCTGCATTAAATTTTTGTTCTATTGCTAAGACCAAATCTGCAATACTCTTATATTTCAGTGAGACACTACCTCATTAAAAAATTAAAATAAAAACACAAAATATGATCCATCAAGTCAGACTTCAGTCTGGGTTCTGACTTGTTGTGATTCCAGCTAGAACCATAACCAGCACCTCCTATTAATATTCAGAAAAAAAACATAGGGATAATGCTGATGTTGACACAAACATAGTGCTTAGGTGCAATACACGGCAGCAAATTGGATGCCTATATATCAAGAAGCTCACCTGTTTTCAGTTTTTATTTACTCTGATGGACAAAATAAATTACTTCAACTTTATTATGGGTGGAATCTTCCAGTCACTCATGAAGTAGGATAGGAGGCAGAAGACTGAAAAGATTCACACGTGTTGTTTTGGAATTGAAGACCAACACTTTCCCACCTACACCCAAATAAGTTTTGGATGGCAGGGCCCTTGTGCAATCCTTCTGCCCACTTACACCTGAGATAATTAAGATATATAACAACCACTTAATGATCACTTAAGGACCAATTAAGGGCCTATTACCACTTGGGTTGCAATTTTCTCAGCTCCAGGCAGGAAGATCAGAGGGGGGCCCCGCCAAACAATGAACATCATCTGGGCTGCCTGTCATGTGGAGTGGGGGAGGGTGCTTTGAACTGAATGCATTTTTACACAACTTATAGCATGGACAGAGGGAAGGGAATCTACTCAGAGTCTAGCACCCTCCTTCCTTCTGACATTTGTCTCATTGTCCTCAAACTTGAGAACTCCACCACTCCCAACAAAGCACCTCCCTGACAGCTTCATTCTCATGATCTTGGTCATCTTTCTAGCATACACAGATTCTCAATGGCAGTACGAAAACTGCTGGACCCTTATCGGTTAACAGCTCTCAAGGAGCAGAGCTTCCATCCACGACAACTTCATCTCAGAGGAAAGCCCAGTGCTTCCTGTAAACTGCCTGATTGGAGGAAGATGCAGCGGGCAACTCTCTGATGACGTAACAACCGTATCTTGCCAGCTTTTGACCAGGAGGTGAAATCGCCAACAAAAGTGGAAGATTTCACCCTATGGGTATGAAATCCACTCTCCAATTTTGTACCTATGTTCCTTCCAAGTGACACATTATGCTCAAGAGCTAAAGATAAACACGTGCTCTCTGGACTCTGCTAATCTGTGACCTACAACTTTTCAAGCTTACTGCACTCCGCCAATCTGCTATTTTATGCAGTCCCTAACCTTGATCACTGCACCCTTGGTGACTGTACCTTCAGCTACCCAGACTCTGAATTCTGGAATACGTTCTCTGTACACCTTTTCTTCAAAACCTACGACTGTGGGGCTCAATACCAAATTTTGATTGATACTACAACTGTGAATTGTTTAGGACATATTAATATGGAGAAGGCACTTTATAAATGCAGGTACTTGTTGTAAAAAACAGGAAAAAAAATGGAAATATGAGCAGCTGGCCTGGCAACATCTGAGAACAATTAAATGAATGGTTCAGGTAGACGACCCTTTATTAGTGCTTAGACCAAAGGACTGTTCTTCCTGCCACTGGGATTGCCAGGGCATATTGAATACACCTAATAACTTGTGTACACATTTCATATTTCCAGCTTTCACAGTTTTTGTTGTAAGTGTTTGAAGTCCAACCATGTTCTTTGAAAGTGTGGGTGCCCATAATGTGTTGCTACATTGATTATCTGAACTGCAGTGAGTTAACAACTTGTGACTTTTAATTTCTTTGTACAAAAATCTCATGGTAACACCCGATAAATGGAAGCTACATTTTGGGCTGCCGTATTATTTCAGCCGATCTGTGAATAGCCGGTCGCATTAGATCAGAAAGTTTCTAATGGGGAGTTAGGTGAAGAGTTTTGAGGCAACTGTTTCAATTTCCAACAATGAGCTTGACAAAATAAAGCTTTACTTTTACTGCATGTGGATAGTCTGTGTTTCAATGCTGGAGAGTAGTAACAGTTCAAATGCTGGAAATCAGTAACTGCAAAATAGGGCGCAAGATGAAGGGGCTCTTGTGTCACCGTGGTAGTCCCTCTATCTCTGAGCCAGAAGGCCTGAGTTCAAGTCCCACCCGCTCCAGAGGTGTGTAATAACATCGCTGAATAGATTGATTAGAAAATATCTATGGCACAAACTGCTCACTGCTGTTGATGGACAGCTTGTAACTCATAGCCAGCCCGTAATTGTAATGTTACCCATTCAAGACCTTATAACTTGACACGAGGAGGAAATTCTACCTGCCCATCTTGTTTTTAAATAAAAACCCAAAAGAGACTGTGGATGCTGGAAATCAGGAACAAAAACAGAAATTGCTGGAAAAGCTCAACAGGTCTGGCAGCATCTGTGGAGAGAAATCAGAGTTAAAATTTTGGGTCTAGTTATAATTGTCACTGGACCCAAAATTTTAACTCTGATTTCTCTCCACAGATGCTGCCAGACCTGTTGCTACTAACCAGCTTGCTCACGCTCACTGTTTTGTGGTTCATAGATTTGACAAAAGCCAATCATAATAAAAATTAATCAAATAAAATTCTGTAAAAGAACAATAATGCTGCAAGGATTATAGAGATTTTCTTCACCATATTTGGCAAAACTGCAGTTACCAATGATGAGACGTTAACTGTTGCCCAGACAACGTTCAAAATTTTACTTCTGCCTTGAATTATTTTCCATATTAACTGTTTGTGTTGTGATCACTCCTTAGCTCTTGACAAGTCTCATTTGCAAAAGTTTAAATCTCAGTGCAACATTTCCTTCATCCCACTTTTCTTCGTTCATTTCAGAAAAATATCTACATTGAAGTGAGTGTTGGTGGCAATAAATACCCTAGCAGTGGGAAGGAATCTGAATTTTGTGGGCGATCTCATGGATTCCAACAGTCTAATCTTTGTTTTCCGTACTTGTGTTTAAAACTTGACTTTTTGAAACAAAAATAATCATTCAACCAGAAACAAAATTTTATTCCTGGCAATTTAATAGGTTTAATTAACTGTATTTTCTATGAGGAGCTGTAGAACAGTTTACTGATATGTCTCCCAAACTTCTGAGGGTAATTTTCAACAATTAGATGCCCCCAAAAATGTATGTCACCGTCCCAAGCTTCTTTGAATTGAGGAATCTAAATGATTTAGATTGGTGATATTTCATTAGTTGCAGCTTAATAGTACTCTTAACGTTACTGGCACATGAATAAAATAAATAATAAGCAAGCTCCATTCCAGGCACTGTTTGGGGTCTAACTTTAACTGGGCTCCATGAACAGGCATTTGATTTAGTGTATAATGTGATATCTCCTTCCTAAAGGTCCTTTTTTTTATAAACAGATTCCATGTTTCGCTAAGGTAAGCTGATAAATTAAAGAGGGGAAGATGACATTAATTATAACTGTAATCTCTCTTAACATTTAAAGAACAGAAACCAAAGAACTGTGGATGTTAGAGAAAGGGTCTGAAGGTGGGTCACTGCGCTTGAAATGTTAACTCTGCTTTCTTTCCACAGATGCCGCCAGGCCTGCTGAGTTTTTTTTCTGCAATTTAGAGACATAGAGTCACAAAATCATAGAGTCATAGAGATATACAGCACAGAAACAGACCCTTCTGTCAAACTCCTCCATGCCAACTAGATATCCTAAATAAAGTTAGTTCCATTTTCCAGCATTTGGCCCGTATCCCTCTCAATCCTTCCTATCCATATACCCATCCAGATGCCTTTTAAATTTCAGAATTTAGAATTTACTGTCATGTGTGCTTTTACAAGAAAAATACAATGAAAAGTGTTATAAGTCACCTTACCATGGTACCTATATCAATGACAGAAGCCATAAGTAAATCCATCAGTAGCAATAAAAAGTAAATTTAAGCCAGAAGTTCACCACAGGCAATTTAATGGCTCCTGGTTTTGGAGGAAGCTGATCAAGAGACGAAAAACACAGTCGGAATGAGACCATCAATCCATGACAAGAATGCCATGCCGAGACAAAGCCAATGTGCCGCACCACTGGAAAAACTGGGCTGAAAGCCTCTGGTGAAGAAACCGGCCACCAGGACAAGATGGCCACACCCTGGACAAAAAGCACCATGCTGCGCCATTGAAATGCAGGGCCGGCAGCATCTGCCACCCACCCTCTGTGAAAAAGTTGCCCCTTGGGTTACTTTTAAATCTTTCCCCTCTCACCTTAAACCAACACCCTCTGGTTTTGGACGCACCCACCCCAGGGAAAAGACCTTGTCTATTTATCCTATCCATGGCCCTCATGATTTTACAAACCTCTAAGGTCACCCCTCAGCCTCCGATTCTCCAGGGAAAATAGCCTCAGCCTATCCCTATAACGCAAACCCTCCAACCCTGGTAACATCCTTGTGAATTTTCTGAACCCTTTCAAGTTTCACAACATCCTTCCTATAGCAGGGAGGCCAGAATTGCACACAGCATGGCATTTTCATTACTTTTAACTATTTGCCTTTTCAATTGATTTGTAGCTTAAAATCACCCAAGGTTGTTGCCATGTCTTTTAAGCAAGCTGTCATTACTTACTCCTTTATGTCCTGTCTTACTGTATAGTTACTGTTCGGGGTCTGTACCTCACTCCCACAAATGATTTGTTGTCTTTATCAGTTTTCATTTTTAGCCAAACTGTTTCCAGATCTTGATTTCTTGAACCTAAGCCATCTCATATCAGATGATCCTGGCAGCTGTGACTGCCTCCAGGTACAAAGAATCTGGGTAACTTTCCTCCTTCCTGATACATCACAGTTCAATCTCCAGCTGATGGTCTGATATTGCATAAACTTCAAAAACTTGCCACAGATGTATTTGCCCTGGACCAAACTGGTATCTAGAAACTCCCAAATACTGCAGTTGGGATAAATTACCTTTCCTGCTATCCTAACTGTGATTAAAGGAACTAATTATTTCTTATAATTACTTTATTTTTCATTTTTAATGACATATTTTGTTAATCTTGCCACCAGCTGCTATATTTAGGAATTTGAATAAACCTTAATCACTTACCAGATACTCACTAACTAGTCAGATTCTTCTCCTATAGCAGATTAAGAATTAATTCTTGAAGGCTGAGAAAGGTTAGGCAAAAGTTACAGAACCCCAAATCACCCAACTCCAGCACATCAATTTAAGTCACACTCAAATGATAAATTGCACTAAGATGGCTAATTTAATATGCTCCTAATGCTGAAGGCTGATTTAACTACTTAATGAGGATCAAGTAACAGCTGGTTCTTAAGTAAGCTGCACTTTCTCTAGAGCCATGTTTAATGCTGGCAAATACAGACTTTAAACCTTAATGCTAACTACAAACAAGATTTGTACAAAATACAAAATTAGACTTCCTAATTCAAAAATTACAAGTGCTCAGTCCCAGCGCCTCACCATTTAATAACTCCCCAGTGCCCCAGTTCCCTCATAACCCCATTGAATCCCCTAACCTGACAACTGTTCCCAATCCTGGCCCACCTACCAATTTGTCTGCCAACCCATTGGCCATTATACCCACCTAGCACCCTGCCTACCTGGCATCCTACTTCCTTACCCACTTAGCACACCACACTGAGACACTAACAAAATGAAAAGCAGTTTAAACATTCTAATGCTTTTTCATAGGGTGTTGTAAAATGTGGCATGACTTGTTTCTCTGACAGCCAGCCCTGCCAGCGAGGACTTCAATTTAAACTGTGCCCCGCTTTTTTGATGAGACCCATATCAAAAATCCTGGTCAGAAATTCAGACCCGCATCAGAGTGAAAGAAGTTAACAGCAGCAGCAGAAGTTCAATGTAATTGCTGCTCCCTAAAGATTCAGCCCATTTTTAACTCAGTTTAACTCGCTTCAATACTGTAAAAATGAAGAACTGTTGATGTCTTTTGCTTCTTTAGAGCACATTTGGCCTTGAATCAAATCACAATGGAGCTTTTAAAAGCGCAACAGTAAAACTACACCCAACTGAAGTTTATAAAGAAAATACATTATGGAAACAGAAGATTCAACTCGTTTTGTCAAAGAGGTCCTATATCCAAAGACAATCACATCAAAATGCTTCAGAGGCAGATATGAGCAGACAACAGGCTGCAATTGCGTCAGCAGATTCAGCTGCCCCTGGCTTCAAGAACAGAAAGGCAGAAGCCCAAGCCCTGAATATGATCTGTAAACTACATACAAACACACAGATGAACACATGAACGAGGAGCAGAAGAGCAGGCCATTGAGTCCAAAGAGCACACTGCATCATTCAATAAGATCATGGCTGGATTACCGAAAGCAAATTTATTGAAATGAAAACACAACCAAACAAATAAAGCCAGTGGGCAATTGTTTTAAATTATGGCTTTATTGTAGTAGTAATGTACATGAATAAGCAGTGTTTCTGAGGTTTGACCACACACAGTAATTATTACTGGCAGCCTTGGTGAAGGATTTGTATGGGGAATATGAAATGCTCTGTCTGCCAGGATAAATTCCAGGAACAGAATTATGTTAATATTGACATATTAAAGTGTAACTCATGTGGAGAAAGCTTCACAATGTCCACTGAAATAACTCCACAGGAACCAGTATCCCACCACCAAGTCACCCTTTATTTACATCACTATATCCTTTCTCCTCTGAGTCGGAGGAGACAGGCCAGATCCTTTTTTATTATAGCTCCTCCTGGGATGTCTGAGCACTCGGTTAGGCTCTTCCAACCCTGCCTCGGATGCGGGCAGTATGTAATGCACAGTAGCTCACCTCTTGCACCCAGAGCATCTCAGAAGAAAATCATTCTCTTCTTCAGGTGACAAAGTCATCAAGGCAGCAAGATCCCCCAAGTCCATCTCAGATTCTGAGGTCTCTTCAAAGCTTGATGGAGATGGAGAGGGTTCTGCTAGCCGTTCCAATAAAGGGTTACGAGGAGCCGGGCATATTTTGCTCCTGACTGGTTTGCAAGTTTGTAGCTTTTATAAGGTTCATGTACTTGTTCAGGACCATTGCACCTACCAAAACTTTATCCATCACTGAATGTGACATTGCATTGGCCATGCCTCTTACCCATGCAGGGACATTCCCATGGTTCCTACACCAAATTTCGTACCGCCGAAATAAACTGTCTCTCTTGCTTACCGGAGTCTAGTGTCCAGCATTGGCATTTCTGTGCCGTTTCACCCTTCCACCTCTCCCCCAGGTCCAGGAAGATTTGATTTAATCTTGTGTAGAGTCTTCTCCCCATTAGCAAAGCTACACAGCTATCCTAGTGGTTGCAAAAGGTATGGTCCCACAATCAGACAGAAACTGGGACAGTTTGGTATCTAGTGAAGTTGTAGGCTGTTTCTTTAGGTCTGCTTTCAGCATTTGCCTTCAGTTTGCTCCTTTAAAGTTTGCTCAGTTCTTTCTGCCAGACCATTGGATGATGGACGGTATGGAGCTGTCCCTATGTGTCAAATGCCATTCAACTTTATGAAATATTCAAATTCCCTGCGGGCAAATGATGTGACTAACATTTGCAGGAGTCTGTGTATTGCAAAAGATGCATGCAGATTTTCTATCAAAGTCCCAGTGTTTGACAAATGAACTTGAGATACACATCAAGCCACTTTGAGTGGGCATGCACAATGACTAAGAACATTGAGCCAATGAAAGGACCTGCATAGTCAACATGAAACTGAGTCCAGAGTTTACCCGGCCATTTACATGGATATGAGGAAGCTGCAGGCAGTAATTTTTGTACTTGTTGGCACTCTGGACACTGCTTCACCAATGTCACTATGTCTGCATCTAATCCTGGCCACCAGACATAACTTCTCACCAAGATCTTCATTTTGGAAACCCTTGGATGATCCTGGTAGAGTTCAGCCAGTATCTGGTGGTGACCTTTGCTCAGAACAATAACTCATGTTCTCCATAATATGCCATCCTGTACTGTGATCTATTCTCTCAGGTCCAAAAAGTTTTCAATTCTGGTTATGATGGCCCTTTGTTTTCCCCCCATCAGCACAGTCTGTTTCAGTTTTTTCAGGACTGGATCTTTCTGTGTCCAAAGTCTGATATTATCATGAAGTGTTTTGAGAGGCTGGTCATGGCCCACATAAACTCTAGTCTCCCAACCTGCCTCACTCACCTACAGTTTGCCTACTGACATACCCCTAGCCCTGCACTCATCTGGAAACATCTGGACAATGAAGACGCCTACATCAGACTCCTGCTCATTGACTACAGCTTTGCCTTCAACATCATTATCTCATCCAGACTATCTCAAAACTGTGTGACCTTGGTCTCGGCTCTGCCCTCTGCAACTGGATCCTCAGCTTTCTGACCCATAGGCCATAACCAGTGAAGACAGGTAACTACACCTCCTCCACAATAACACTCAACACTAGAGACCCCCAAGGATGTGTCCTCAGCCCCCTACTGTACTTCCTGTACACCTACAGCTGTGTTTCCAAATTCCAAATGAATGCCATCTACAAGTTCATTGATGACACCACCAAAGTGGGACGGATATCTAACGTCGATGAGTCAAAATACAGAAGGGAGATAGAGGGCTTGGTGACACGGTGCAATGAAAACAATCTGTCTCTCAATGTTGGCAAAACTAAAGAACTGATCATTGACTTCAGAAAGAAAGGAGGAGAATATACCCCCATCTAGATTAACAGAACTGAGGTTGAGAGGGTGAACAGCATCAAGTTCCTCAGCGTGATGATAACTGACGACATGTCCTGGACTTCCCACATAAATGCAACAGTCAAGAAGGCACAACAACACTTCTTCTTCAAGCAGCTCAGGAAACTTGGCATGTCCATAGAGACCTTCACCAACTTCTACAGATGCATCATTGAAAGCAAACTGTCCGGGTGCATAACAGCTTGGTATGGCAACTGCTGTGCCCAGGACTGTAAGAAACCTAGAGAAGGTTGTGTGCACAGCCCAGACCATCACAGAAGCCAACCTTCCATCCACGGACTCTATTCATACAGCTCACTGCTGCAGAAAAGCAGCTAACATCAGCAAAGACCCATCACACCCTGGTAATGATCTCCTACAACCTCTTCCGTCAGGCAGAAGATACAGAAGCCTGAACACACGCACCAGCAGGTTCAGGAACAGCTTCTTTCTGGCCATTATCAGACTGTTGAATGGACTTTAGCCTCAAATTATGTAACGTGCAATGTAACCTGTATGTCTCTAAGTCTTTTTGATCTGTACATCCTCTGCCTGAACAACTCATAAACAAAAGTTTTCGCTGTATTTCGGTATACGTGACAATAAAATCAATCAATCAATCAATCACCAGCTGTGACTGCAAGTGTGTCCAGAAAATTTAAAACCATTATGGATTCTTCCAATGGTGGTACTGCCTGTGGTGAATCTGCTGGGGGTATGTGGCTCAATGCATCTGCATTTGCTACTTGGCATTCTGGATGGTGTTCCAACTTGTAACTATTAGCACCTAGTATTAGAGCTCACTATTGAATTTAGCCTAAAGCTATTGGCAGCACCGCCTTGTCCTCTAAATAGAACTAGCAGGAGTACTTGGTCCTTAATTACTGCAATTTTCATCCATGAAAGTACCGGTGGAACTTGCCGACTCCAAATATGACAGCCAAACCTTCCATCTCTCTCCGGATGTTTTTACGCTCTGCATTAGCCAAAGTCCTGGATGCATGCTCAATTGGGCGTTCCTCTCTACTGGGCCATCCAAAAGCTAACACTACCCCAATGCCTAATGGGAGGCATCACATTGTCAATACCAGATCTTTCTTGGGATCAAAGTGTTCCAACACCTTAGAGGATGATAACTGTTTCTTTGCTTCCCTGAAAGCGATGGCTTGGCTATGTGGTCGTTTCCAAGGCTGACCCTTTTTTAGGAGTTGATGCAAAGGTGCCAGGATGGAGGCCAGATCATGTATGAACTTCCTGTACTAATTCACCAACCCAAGGAAACAGACATGGGAGCCAGCACAGCTTTGATTGCCCTCATTTTATCTTGCAACGGGTGTAACCTGGTCTTGTTGACTTTGTGGCCCAAATAGGTCACTTGGGGTGCCTGGAACACACATTTTTACCATCTAAGGCAAATGTGCACCTGGGAGAAATGTCTAAGGATTATGACCAAGTTCTTTGAGTGCATCTTTTTGGTCTTCCCTGTTACTAGTATGACATCTAAATAAATGGCAACCTGGGGTAGACCTTGTAAAATGTTCTTCATCATCCATTGAAAAATTGCACACTCTGACAATATTCCAAATGGCAGTCTCATATACTGGTACAAAGCCTTACGGCTATTAATTGTAGCATACCACTGGGAATCCTCATCTAACAGCAACTGCAAGTACAATGGTTTACCGTTTGTTTAAAATCCCCACAAAGGTGAACTGACCTATTGGTCTTCACAATCAGTACAACCGGTGCTGCCCATTCTGTAAACTGGACTGGTTTGATGATTCCTTCGCTTTCCAGGCTCCTGATTTTTGCCTCTGTTTTTACCTACAAGGCAAATGGCACTGGAGTGGGCCTTGCAGAATTATGAAATTGCTTCGCGGCCAGCATTCAAGATGGCCTTGTCTCCATTGACAGTCCCTTGATTTTCCTGAAAAACATTTGGGTATTTAATTAGGACTTCACTCAGGCATCCATTTTCTAATCAAAAAATGTTGATCCTATCTAAACCAATTCTCAACCAATTCCACTCCATCAAGCTTGGGCCCCAGCCTTTTACTACAGTCAGTGGTAACTGAACCAATTGCTTCTCATAAGAGACTGGAACTGAAGTTGTACCCTTAATCTGTAAAAGTTCCCCGGTTTAGGTTCTCTGTCTAGCTGTTAGTCTGGCTCAGACTTGTGTAAACTTAAGAGCAGGGTTCCCGAGTGAATTTTGTTGAAGACTGGTTCTATGATCACTGAAACAGCTGTGCCAGTATCGACATCCATTCAGGTGTGTCACCACTTAATAAGACATTTGTTTTGATTGGTTCTGACTTGGATGTTGCTAGGCAATTTAACTGTTCCAGTGGACTTTCCAGAGTGTGGATTCATGGATACTGGCCGATGAGTTCTCTTACTCAACTTAGGTCTCTTGAGATTCTTTTGCTCTCTCAAGTCTGCATACCAGCAGCAACTTAATGGCTTTTTGGCCTGGACCCTGAAGAAAATTTCAACCATTTGGCCAAGGCTTGATTTTGTTTTGTTTTGTGATTTTGCTGTGCGCCAACCTAGAATTCTTCTGTTCAAGATACTTCCTGAGTGAAGCAATGCAATTGCCTTCATGTAAGTGGTGTTCCCCAAGCTCAGTCAGACTAGTGAGGGTGTCCATTTCCATCAGATACCTTGCAACTCATATGCTCCACTTGCTGCATTTTCCAATGTTAAAGTCAGTTGTAGTGCCTGTTTGAAGTCCAGCTGGGTTTCAGCTGGTAGGCGCTTTTGCAGGGTTACACCATCAAACTCATGTACCAAATGGTCTCTCAGCATCTCACTAAGGATGACATTAACGTCACATGTCTCTACCCGTCATCTAAATCTAGTCAATAATTCCAATAAGAATTCCTTGGTTCTCAAATTGCCAAGTAAAAGTGTTTGCAACTCATAACTAGAAGAGGTTTGGATTCGGAATATTCCTTCAATAAATCCGTCAACTCTTGAAAGGTTTTAGTATCTGGTGCTCTAGAGAAAGTTAGTCTCCTAATAAACAAAAAAGCTGCAGGTCCACAAGCTGTCAGGAGAATTACTTGTTGCTCTTTATCTATCCAAATGTCATTTGCTATGAAAAAATAATATATTCTTTCTGCATATTGGGCCCAGTCTTCAGTGGCAGAATTGAACGAGTTAAGCTTCCCAAATAATAGTATAGTGCTAGATATGTTTACCCCAAATGAAAGACGACTGATTTCAGGAGTGTGCTATGCTCTTGTTGACACCGAAGTAACTCCACAGAGGTCGGTATCCCGTCACCAAGTCACCCTTTATTCTCATGTGGAAAGTCCTTCACACTGATCCAGCTCCTTTAGAACTAGCACTCAGAGTGAACAAGATGTCTGACAGTCCCATTTTTATCTGTCAGCCAGGACTCCCTGATTGGACCAGATTAACAGCCCCAATTAGGGAACTGATATTCTCCGAGATCCACCTGGCTGGCCTTGTTACAATCACTACATCCACTTTACCATATTACATCAGCGAAACATTTAAGTTTCAAATAAAATATGTTAAAATCAGAAGTTTGTCTTCTTGATATCTATCTGATTCACAATACACTTGGGGAGACACAGAGTGAGTGCGTTATTTTAACTTTTCTCCAGAACATGAACAAAAAGCATCGTTCAGTCCATTGCGCTGTAAATCAGTTCTCAAACGTCATTGGTGCTTTATTTCTGAGTCTGACAATGATCATACCTATGCTTTTGCTTTCTATTGCAAAACTGTTTCAGCTACACCTGAAAACTTGGCATACTGTGTACAAATTAAATTGCCAGTTCCCAGGTAAATGCAGGCACAATCTAACAATCAGATTTGCTCATTTGCACTCGCTTGAATGGCATTACTGAGTCACCATCCACTGAGCAACTTCTGATGTCAGTTTGTTTAACTACTTTGATGGAATAACTTGAACAGCACAGGGATTCATATTCTGTTACTGATGCAATATTCTATCTCTTGTTTAAAAAAACGTAGTGAGGTATACAGTAGTTCTAATATTTGCCAATTTGTCTGTTCACTGCAAATAAATAAAAAGAGCTGCTGGCTTGGAAATGGCCAGGAAGTTTTGCAGCTAGAATCACAGTTAAGCCAATAAGAGTACTCTGAATGAATTGTATCAACATGTCAATGTTGGTAGATGAAATTTGTCTTGAAAACTTAGGCATTGCACAAATTTTGCTTGGAAAAAGCTTTTGTGAGCTTCCTCAATGTATTTGATTACTTGGTTATGGTGTAGCTTTACTTGAGGAGGGCTAGCTTCAGTGATTGGCATGGATTTGTCAGACAATGTGGAAAATATATCCCTTTGCTTGAAGGTTGGTTAAAAATTAATTGGCAAATGGCCAACAGTGCAGATAATGTCCCTCTCAATTTCTGAGGCATCAAGCAATGTTTAATCCAAAGCTTAATACATGACAAAAATTTTAAAAACATATAGGGAAGAAGGGAGTTGCGATTTCTCTGGCAGCGTGTTACAGTTCATCAAATATTCATGTAAGAGGGGAACTTACAAAACTTTTTTAATGGTTACACTGCTTGCAAACACTTGTAATTCAACTTGAAAAGTGAATATTGACTGCAGCTTATATCTGAGGTCAATGAGTTGCAGTCAACATCTCCAAATGATGTACCTATGAAGCTTATATTGGGACTCAAAAACTAAAAAAAAAGTAAAATAAAGGCTCTGCTTATAAATGTTTTTGCTTAGAATCCCTTCATGTGAGCAGGAAAAAAAGGAAATAAAAATAGGGTGAGCAGGCTTTAATTTTGAATAACTGGCAGGCAGACAAACCATCCACTGGTGATTCAATTAAAAACAGGCAGTTTTGTATAGGAACATAATTGCAAAAGTAATTTTAATCAGGCACAAATATCTTAAGACCATAAGACCAGAAGACATAGGAACAGAAATTAGGCCATTTGGCCCATCGGGTCTGCTCTGCCATTCAATCATGGCTGATAAGTTCCTCAACGCCATTCTCTTGCTTTCTCCCCGTAACCCTTGATCCCCTTGATAATCAAGAACGTATCTATCTCAGTCTTAAATGTACTCAATGACCCAGCCTCCACAGCCTTTTGTGGCAGTGAATTCCATACGTTCACCGCTCTCTGACTGAAGAAGTTTCTCCTTATCTTCATTCGAAAAGGTCTTCGCTTTTCTCTAAGGCTGTGCCCACGGGTCCTAGTCTCTCCTACCAATGGAAACATCTTCCCAACATCCACTCTGTCCAGGCCATTCAGTATTCTGTAAGTTTTAATTAGATTCGCCCCTCATCCTTCTAAACTCCAACAAGGGTAGTCCCAGAGTTCTCAAACGTTCCTCATATGTTAAGCTTTTCATTCCTGGGACCATTCTCGTGAACTCCACTGAACCTGCTCCAGGGCCAGTATATCCTTCCTGAGATATGGGACCCAAAACTGCACACAATACTCCACATGTGGCCTGATCAGAGCCTTATAAAGCCTCAGGAGTATATCCCTGCTTTTATATTCAAGTCGTCTCAAAATAAATGCCAACATTGCATTTGCCTCCCTGCCTACTGAGTTAACCAACAAGTTTACCTTGAGAGCATCCTGGACCAGAATTCCCAAGTCCCTTTGCACTTCAGACTTCTGAATTTTCTTCCTATTTAGAAAGTAGTCCATGCTTTTATTCTTCTTACCAAAGTGCATGACCTCACACTTTCCCACGTTGTACCCCATCTGCCACTTCTTTGTCCACTCTCCTAATCTGTCTAAATCCTTCTGCAGCCTCCCCACCTCCTCAATACTACCTTTCTCTCTACCTATCTTTGCACCATCTGCAAAATTAGCCAGAATGCCCACGGTTCCTTCATCTAGATCATTCTTGTATAAAAATGAAAAGTTGTGATCATGCCTCATCACTTCTCTTCACTATCTAAGGCGCTGGTTACCATTAGTAAACAGTTACTTTTCTTTTGGTCAGCTGGGTTTCTAATACAACAATCTCTAAATGTTCCTCCTGAGCAACCTACCTTTGGAGAATTCCTGCTTGCTGAGCACACAATACGCACTCTATCAGTACATGAGTATACTCCATTCACCTAAGTCCAGCGCACTTATTTGCATTTTTGCTGCTCCAAGATATTGAGACACCCCGACTCTGAGAGTTCATGGCCTGAAAGTTAAATAGCTAAAAAAAACATGCCGTTATCTGGAGTTAAATGAGAAGAATTCCATCTCTAGGTTACTGGTCTCTCTTTTCAAGTTCAGTGAGTGATCAAGGTTAGCCGATCAATCATCAACAGAAGCCTGGATTACTAGGGATCTCATAGGTTGAGCCAGTGGAGTACTGGATTCTGTCCACAAGTTTATATAGCTCCACTCTTTCATCTCAGACACATCAAAACTGCCCATGCAGGAGAAGGATCACCAGTTGATAGTCATATATGGCTGGGGGACAGTAAATGATAAAAATGTCACCTAAGTAGCATGGCAAAAAAACATAACTTGTTGTTAAGTGTGGAACTACATCACTGCCTTCCTGCATGGTACAGAATGGGCATCATACCTCATCACAAAGCTGTTCAGTAATTGACAGTGGAGAGTCATTACAGCTATCACACACCCCTCTGTCAGTCATGATCCACAGTAAGCCCCAGATATTAAAAACACTGTTCTCAACTAAGCTTTTGGAGAACAATATCCAGGAACTGCTATCCCATGTTTCAGTGTTCTCACCACCTATGGTATTGCCAGCAGGTTTGAGCATGTTGGAGGACCTCCATGGAATAAAGGAGGCATGGTTAGTAAGTTTGCACATGACACCAAAATTGGTGGCAGAGTGGACAGTGAAGAAGGTTACCTAGGAGTACAAAAAAATCTTGATCAACTGGGCCAGTGGGCCAAGGAATGTCAGATGGCGCATAACGCAGATAAAAATGACGTGTTGGATTTTGGTAAGACAAACCAGAGCAGGACTTACGTGGTTAATGGTAGGGCCCTGAGTAGTGTTGTCGAACACAGAGGCGTAAGTGTGCAACTACATCGTTCTTTGAAAGTGGGATCACAGGTAGACAGGGTGGTGAAGAGGCATTTGGCCTGCTTGCTTTCATCATAAGAGCATTGATACAGGAATTGGAATGTCATGTTACAGTTGTACAGGCATTGGTAAGGCCATATTTGGAGCACTGTATACAATTCTGGTCACCCTGCTACAGGAAAGAAGTTATTAAATTGGAAAGGGTGCAAGAATGATTTATAAGAACGATACCGAGACTGGAAGGTTTGAGTTATAAGGAGAAGCTGGATAGGCTGAGACTTATTTCCCTGGAGTGTTGGAGGCTGGGCAGTGTTCTTATAGAAGTTTACCAAACCATGAGGGGCGTAGATAAGGTGAATAGCCAAAGTCTTTTTCCCAGGGTAGGGGAGTTCAAAACTAGATGGTATAGGTTTAAGGTGAGAGGGGAAAGATTTAAAAAGGACCTGAGGGGCAACTATTTCACACAGAGGGTGGTGCATGTATGGAAATAAGCTGCCTGAGGAACTGGTAGAGGCAGGTACAATTACAACATTTAAAAGACATTTGGACAGGTACATGGATATGAAAGGGTTGGGGGATATGGGCTTAATGCAGACAAATGAGACAAATTCAGGTTAGGAAGCATTGTCGGCATGGACAAGTTGGATCAAAGGCCCTGGTTCTGTGCTGCATATCTCTATGACTCTATGATTCATTGAGCAGCAACCAATGGGATGCTCTGGATGTCTAATTCCATCATGCATTCCAGTCTTGCTCACCATCCATTTCTGAAGCAGAGAAATAAATATGAGTGAGAATTAGTAGCTTTTCTATGGTCAAGGTGAATATACAGCATTAAGGCACAACAACACATGAGCCTTCCATATATGACTCTTCAGAGAACAATTTTGACCAACCGTTGTCCCAAGTTTTAGTGTCCTTTCCTGGCAGACAGATATCATTATAAAGTTACAAACTTCCATGGCAGTTTCCATTGTAAATTTGTTTGAGGATGCTTCTGATGTGACAAAGTTTACACCAAAATATAACTGCAAGGAACGAAATTTTTGTTTACAAGAAATGAACATAGACATAAGATACAGTTGGTTGATCTCAGTTATACAACATACAATTGGTTTCATTATATCTCAGAGAGTGAGTGTGTAAAAATCCTTGTTCCTGTCCCAGCTCCTGTTCACAAGCTAGCATTTCTTACTCACTATGAACCCCATGCAAGGGTAAGATTGTGTTGAGCTTGAAATCAAGCATGGTCTCACCGAGGTATTCGATCATTCCATTGAAGCAGAATGAATAGTCACCATTGAGGATTGCAACTGACCATGGAATTATTCCCGAGCCATGTCCATTATGTGTCGAGGAAAAACAAGAAAAATAGTCTGCAAGTTATCGAAGTCAGCATAAATATTGAAACAACTTAAAGTATCACAAATAAAACCTTGGTTTCTTCCCTTTGACAATACTGCAATTGCTTGATAAAACATTGAGCATTAGTGTAATGTTACCATGTGAGTTAGTCTCAAATTGCTCTCTCCACTGTTTTAATGGAGGCCTCAACTGGCTCAGGTTAAATGAGACCTATTGTTTCCATTAGCAGAAAGAGAAATTTAAAATGAACAATAAATTCAGTTTTTATATAATAATGCTTCTCACAGTAAACTACAGGGTTCTTGCTGGAAAACCACACTGTTTTGGATCCTGGAGATTGTATACGCTCAATTGAATCTAAACCAATCTTTTACAGAAATGGTTCGTGAGCACATATGTTGGGTTAGTAAGTGTGCTTTTTGCCAGATGTTGGATCAACATCAAGACTGCAGTGAAATGAATTCCTCTGAAGTTATTTTGTCACTTTTTTTGGTACTGTGTGTGGAGTTTTATTTATTTATTAAGATAGGTAGTTTGAAAGAAAGCACGTCTAATTCAGGGTTGCTTGTGTTAGATACCAAATAAAGCTTCTTCTACGCTGTAAGAATAATTAATTCCTAACCATTGTACAAATGTATCATTTTCCCACACCAGTCACCCTTGGAACTTCTTGGAGTGAATCTGCTGATTTAGTATTTTGAACTGATTTTGTTGAGACTGTCCGAATCTCCCGCAGGATCCTTACATTTATTGGAGTGGGAGAAAGAAAGAGCGAGAGTGCAATTCTTCATCCTATTGCTCTGGCACCGATTCAAACCATGATCCCAGAAGTAAACTGTTTGCCTTTAACCGACTTTGCCATGTGTTATTTCTACATGTTTACAATGAATCTTTCTTAATCAAGTAATACTCGTTAAGATACACTTTGCTCTATCTCATTTTATATTATACCTACAGTCAGATTGTTAACTCTACCTTGGCTTATTCATTAGTACAACTGATCAGGATTCCTCCAATAAGTAAAGACTATCAAGATGCTGGGGCAAGATTCATATATTTGACTGGATGCAAATGTGTTTGAATTCCAACGTTCTTCTCATCTGAAATGCTTGAGGAATCAAAGGCCGGCTTTTATAAATTCAACAGTTGCAGCTAGAATCTATGGCAACAAATTGATTTGATGACTTGTATTGGTGTTGACTTGGGGCAGGGTTTTCTGGAGCTGTGTTTGCTCAGCGAGACCAAGCAGGCAGTGCAATGTGCTTACAGAGCAGAATCAGTTGAATTTCAGCCACACTCGTGCAAAATCCAGAAGTCAGCTGACAGCTGGCTATACTGAACCTCAGCAGAATGATTGATGGGATTTGTCTGCCAAGATGGGTGGCTTAAGATGGGCTTATGTGTACAACCTTTTTTTGGCTTTGGCTTTGGCTTTGGCTTTGAACTCCCTTTGCTGCATTGGGGTCAGGCAGCACTGTGCAGGCCCAATGCGGCTGAGAAAATCCTTTCTTTCCTGCATACATTACTGAAAAAATGCCTTTTTGTCTGAATAGTTTTCTGTTCATGAAGTTATGTCTCTGGCAGCAAATGCAAGAACATATGAAAAGGCCTTTTGTGCATTAACTAGCAGAAAATTTCAATCCCACAGTTTGTCTTAATGTCAAGTATTTGTCTCAATATTCAAATGAGTAAACAAGTCCTACCTATAAAAAGCTTGTTCTCTCTTACTTTACAGCTTAAAATTGCCTTTTCCCTGAAGGGTACTAAGTTACTGTTAGGTTCACTTCAGCATAGAATTACAGTTAGAGACACTTGCTGCGTGAGATCTGCGAACACAGAATTAACAGAATTTGGCAAATATTTGAACTAGCACTCCTTTCACCCAGCAACTCCTGAAAGGGATCCAAATTTAAACATACATACCTTTCTCATTGCAAGAAGTTACTTTAAATCACGTAGAATGCTTTTCATTTCCAAATTGAAAGAACTATGATTTAGCAGATTAGTACAGAATAATACAAACCAGAACACAGTTTATGTTTAACACGTGTAGAACCAAATAGTTTGCTGATCAGGACAGTCAATAGCTAAAAACAGAAATCCCTCTGTTTCTATAATCCACTTTAAAATTACACTTCTAGCGATGGCAATATATATGTTTGGTTTCATTTACTATTCACAATTGTGTGAGGTAATGTCAGTGAAAACCATTTGTACTTTTGCTATATCCCCACATCAACTGCAGGCAAATTCTGTACTAATCCAATAAACTGACATTGTTTCTCCAATAATTATTTTGTAAAATTCCAATTAGATTTTGAGTGCCATCTCTATTGTTGTGATCCACAGAGTATCTATTGTGCAAATGGAATATTGGCTTAGTAACTTGTAGCATTTTTGAGAGAGGCCAAATTCCAGGAATATCCAGCTCATTTTAAATGCTTAAATTCATTCTGCAGCCAACACCAGGGTCTGAATTTAATTGCGACAGAATTGGTCCTGATGTTTGGTGGGCCAGAGTTATCCTATTATGGCCATTTCCAGAGGATCTGACACAAGTCTATGTGCATTGGTGAAAGTCCTAAAATGCTACCAGAAGCACATGGAAAAGGCTTTGTGTGCTTCAGCTGGCCCCTGGGTAGGAAGGCAATCCTTGACCTTTCCTCTCCATGACTGAGTCACAGGGAGTCAAAAAGACGACAGTTAATCTGTCCTCAGAGCAGGATTATCTGCCATGATTGCAGCAAAACCAATTCTTTTATCTGTGGACATATTAATGATTTAATAGCTGAACTCTATTAACGTTCACATCATCATACTCTCCAAAGTGAAATATCTTGCAGGAAGTCACCACTGTACTGACCTTGAAGAGTATCTCCTTAAAGAGTAAATTTGTTTTGCAACAAAACCTTGGAAGATATGATACAACTCAGGAATACATCCCGTGGCAGAAGAGCATCTAAAAACTATATTGGTGCCTTCACCAAAGAACTTCTGTACGGTGTGTCTCATTTCCCATTGAGATGGTGCTAAGTCAAGCAACTCCAAGAAGGTCTAACAATATAGCTGTTCATAATATCTCTGCATATCACTGCACCTGACTCCCATGTCTGAGGTTTAGTCTCAATGATGAACTTTCATTGGTTTGCTGCACTAACCAACCTCCACAAGATGTTTGATACTTATATATTTCACTTTGGAACTAAATTATATGTTGTGTTGTGACTTGTTAGGTAAAGGTGGTGGGAAATTCTCAAAACTCCTCCCAATCTAAAATTGAAACTTTATGGGAATTTTGCCCGAAACTCTCTATGTGTTTCTGCTTACTACCATTAATACAGCAGGACTGCACAGTCTCTAAAGAAATTCCGGAATCACTTCAGCTCTGTTTAAGGGGTTGTCATATGATATGCATCAATATTGTGTGAAATGGAATTTCTCAGTGATCAAAGAACGTGCAATACTACTGAAACTGTCAAAATGGCCAACATGTACATGCAATGCAAATGTCAAGACATGTATATTAATATTTGAGAAATGAGCGCAATGAAATCACATGTTGATAGCATGCATCCTTTAACATTGTATTAGTAATAGATATTAAGAATAAAGTCTCAAATTCCATTTCCACTACACTTGTAGAAAAGCTTTTCCATTTTAGCCATATGTTTCTGCACGTTTAAGTTGGACCAATATTTGTTAATTCCAAGACAAAATTCCAAACTTTTCAACTCTAGGGGAAGTTTAAATGTTTAAAGAGTTAGGCTTTCAAGATCGAGGTTTGTATTCAACCTGAACATGTGACAATAAAACCCTTGGTGTATGTTGGCTGTCAAAACTCTATGTGAATTGGCCTTGGCTGTGTCTATCCAGTTTCTAAACAAAGTAGACTTCCAACACAATTGTGCCTAACTTTTGAATCCTGAAGACGTTTCATATCAGATTTGAATTATTTACTCTGTTTTCCTTCCCACAGAGAATTTCTCCAACAATTTTCTGTGTCTGTTCCTAATTTTCTTCTGTCTGGTTCCCTCAAACAATCTATAGACATTCAGAGGCCTCCTTTAGAGATTCCCAGTTGCATAGGTACCTGTCTTCATCTAATTTGAGTTATTCCATGTGATATCAAGAAGAGGTTTGAGGCACTGGACACTATAAAGACTATTAGACCTGATGACATTCTGGCAATGGTACTGAAGACTTGTGCTTCAGAATGTGCTGGGCCCCCAGCCAATGGTACCAGCACATGGTATCATGGTATCTCACACATGGTATCAGCAATGTGTACCATCTAGAAAATGCACTGCAGAAATTCACCAAGTCTCCCAAGACTCCTTCCTAACCGATGACTGTTATCAGGTAGAAGGACAATGGCAGGAGATACATGGGAACATATTACCTGCAAGTTTCCCTCCAAGCTACTTTTTTATGAAATATATCATTGTTCGTTCAGTGCCAGCCAGTCAAAATCCCAGAACTCCCTTCCTACTGGTATTGTTGTTTACCTACGCTATATGGACTGTATCAGTTCAAGAAGGCAGCTCACAAACACCATCTTTAGATTTAGATTTTATTGTTATGTTTACTCAGGTACAAATGTGCAGTGACACAGTGAAAAGTGTACACATGGTCCACGACAATGTGTTTCTTGGAGTTTCATTCTTATAATGTTAAGTGTGTTCAGATTTTTAACACAAACGTCTGCTGCACTCCGTTATCTTTCACTTTTTAGCTGCATTAACAAATGACATGAGGAAAAAACAACAGTTAAAAGATGGATATCAGTGTTCAATATAAAATATCCCATAAAAACCAGAAGAACTGCAGATGCTGGAAATCAGAAACAAAAACAGAAATTACTGGAAAAGTTCAGCAGTTCTAGCAGCATCTGTGGAGACAAATCTGAGTTAACATTTTGGGTCCAGCGACCCTTCCTCAGAACAGATGAAATATTCCAGTATACTTTCCTCCACAGCTTGGAAAATGGAAATGTCATGATAGTGCCGTGAAGAGAAGGAAATCTCTTTAAACTTTGAATTGAATAACAGGTGAAGAACATAGGGAGAGAAGATTTGTATTTGGCTGCAAGGAATAATGAGCCCTAAAGGTGAGGGTTGTGTTTGACATTCAAGGGAAATATTTTGAAGTTTGAAACAAATGGGTAAGACCCCCTCCATGTCAGCAGCAAACATTCAAAACTTGGTGGAGATGATGGCCTAATGTTTACTCATTTAATGAGTAATCAAAAAGCTCTAACCTAACGATCTGGGGATCTGGGTTGAAATTCACGTCCACAGCATCATGGCATTTAAATGCAACTGAGAAATCTGGAACTGAGAGATAATCTCAGTGATGGTGACCATGTCAATTATCATTGATCACCATCAAAATCCATCTGGCTCAATATTGTCCTTTTGTGAAGAAAATCTGCCATTTTTACCTTGTCTGGCCAACAATGAATTCCAGAGCCACAGCAACATGATAGACTCTTAACTGCCTTCTGACATGTCTTAGCAACACATTCAGTTGAATCAAACAATGCTAACATTTCTAGACATAGCTGCATTTCATGATTTTTTAAAAAATGAACACACATTAAATATAATGTTCTGACCATTGAATGTAAGAATCAAAAAAACATTTTCAATTCAAACCTAAATTTCAGATTAACACTGCTTCAGGGCAAGATTTTCCAGTGATACAAAGCCAGAAAATAGTCTCCTAAATGGTGTTCCATTAATAATATAATTAGATGTATCTATGGGAGAGTTAATGTAGTGGAAGCTGATCTCTGTTAGAATCAATGATCTTTTCTCATTCTTGACTCTTTTCATAATCTTTATGTCTCCTTGTATTCATGTAGACTGTAGCCACAACTGCGCTAAGCACTCGATAGAGCTGCAAGCAGATAACTCTTTCAGGCAGTGATATCAACAGCACAACATGAATTTGAGCTCCTCTTGATGTCATTGCAAGGTCAAACGGTTCCAACTGAGAGCTAAACATAGTCAATTATTTGAAAACTGCATGTCATATTTATTCTGTAGGGTATTCCGTAGAGTAAGGCAAAAGATTTCCATTAAATATTGATAGCAAAATAATGGACTCTTCAGGAAAATACGTGCATTGTACAATTCTCAGTGTAGTGAAACATCTGATTTTTTTACACTTTGTCTTCAGAATGTAGTGGTCTCTGTACTTATTCAATCTCCATAAAGCTAAATTAGCATGGTTGCTATGAAGCTTTGTTAAGCCCCATTCACTTCTTACAAACCAAATTAGCAATATTTGAACATGAAACCTTCAAAGGTTCCATCCTAATCAAAGCAACAATCTGAGTGTTATTAGTGAGAAGGCTACTTTTGTGTTCCCTGATTAATGCCTGTCCTTTGTTATTCTCTCTCGGACTTTATTTGTCCCTACATTGCTTCCTCCTTTGCCTATTCTCATGCTCCTCTTTCACGTTTTAGTTTGTTTAAAATTCAGTTACTTGTTTTTCAAAAGTTTCTTTCCAAAATTGTCATTTATTCTGATTTGCTTCTCTGCCAACACTTTCTTTCCACCAGTTCCTAACTTGTTTCTCTGAGTTTCTATCCTTATGGTCTTCTTTGGTCTCGTCCCCTGCGAGGTCTGACTGACTCAGTAATGCTGCTGCTGCCAATACTGTGACGGCGCAATAACTTCAGCTTCTGTCTGCACAACCAGCTCCTTACTGCCAAATCCAGCACACACTTTACACCATAACACGTTTTAATGAACTCTGAACCTGGGGAAATGGCATACGCCACTGTTTGAGACCACACTTGCAGATTGGTGACTTGCCTAAAAGGAGAGGAACCTCTTTTACACCACCTCCAAACGTACAAACCCTTTTCAGTGGCTCCCAGGATAGACATGATCACGAGGGGAGCATTATAAAGCGGAGGTTGATCCCGTTCCGATAACTAAAACCTAAACACCCAGAGAGGCTCGCTTCACCTCATAAACTGTTAAAAGTGTGAAAAGTGGTAGAACCTGCCTCTCGCCCCCCAATCTGTTATAAAGAAGTGGTTAAATGAACTGAAATTCTTTCACTCACTCTATAATCAACAAGTAACTATTTATTTATCTAACTAATAGTGAACCAATTAACAGAACTACTAGCAAACTGAATAATTTCCCCTTAACAACTAATCCTGAATAAAACGAAATTCTAGTGGTACGCTGTTCAAATAAATATAAGTCCCGCTTATAAAAACCAAAAAAATTAAAACTTAATCTCCTGCAATTACAGACAGGATATGTCTTCTGGAATGCTCTGTGCTCTGTCCACTGATCTTTAGCCAGGAATGCCTCTCTCCATTGAATTCTTGTGTCAAGAACATTAACTAAAAGTGCTGCTGATGGTTTTCTGAGAGTTTAGAGAATTCTGTGAGACCCAGTAATTTTTCTCTGTAGAGCTGACAAATTATTAACTTTATTAGATGGCAGTTGCTTTCACACCAAATTTCAATGCCCTCTTCTTTTACACCCTTGATGACCTATAATTTCTTATAATAGGATTGGTCCTAGGTTGTCAAAACTATCAGATTTTAAATTTAATTGGTTTTTAGATTCTAAGTGCCTGGTTTAAGTTAATTAGCTGATTTTCAAACAGGTTGCCTTAATAACAAAACAAACTACTGCCTGAGTTGTTAACCACACAGCCTTTTGATTCAATTTCAGAAGCTCTCTGTGCACCTGCACATTTTTTAAAAAATCTCCAAGCCTAGATAAAACACATCATCTTTAAAAGGGGCCATGCACTCATACCCCCTATCATTTTACAAACATCAAATACTCTACCCAACTTCACAACAGGAGCAAGATAGTTGACAGGAATGAAGAGGCGTGACAGTGATATATATATATATATATATATATTGACATGGACATCTGCTGTTTGAAATGCCAGAGATTCCCTTGATGTTTACTTTATAATGAAATGGGAAGGAATTGCAAACATTGTAAATTCTGTGTTACATTTAATATTTAGTCAGTTATTAAGAATAGCTTTAAAGCTAAATCTTCATAAACATACAGAGAATTTGCATCTGTTGCAATCACTAGCTGAGGTCCCCAGAACAATGCTCCGCCCTGCCCTTTTTACAAGTTTGGAATACCATCAACTGGCTTCCTTTCCTCCAGCATGACCTTCTAAACATTGTACAACTTCAATTCTATGTCTAGTCTTTTCATTGCTGTCAGATGCATCAAAATATTCAGATTAACAAATTGTTACAAACTCCAGTTTCTGAACTGAACATTTCTTTGCTAGCTTCTGTTTTCTTAGAGTTGGTCAAGTACTATTTCAACAATGCTATGCAAATACTTTCTGCAAATTTTACATGCAAATAATTTAAGAGCTCTGCCTTATATATTGCCCCATACTCTCTGCCCTGTCTGATTCTTAAGGGCCTCATTTCTTTTTATTACTCAGCCGTAGTTTGTATTCACAGTAGTACTGATGCTCATTTAGCATTTGTAGGTTTTATCAGCACAGAGACTAGAGTTACAGATTTAATTTGTTTCAGTGTCATTTCCTTTTTGATGTTTTAAGTTCTGTTGTAGGTTGCTTAGTTTATTAAATACTGACACTCACAGGGGAGTACCTACACCTAATTGAGTACCTGGGTTAATTTTATATTGTAAAAATAATATTTAAAATGGTCATTAAGAACCTCAGAAGGTATGTTACAAGCACTTTCCACTAGGAGACTGGGCTAATGATCGAATTTTGAATCATATAATACCGTAATTTTGGGTTTGACTTTCAGTGGTTTAGTTTTTTAATCACGGACTTATTTGATTTGTTAAAAACGGGTATGTTTTAAAGCATTTTTTGAGTAAGATCACACAAGGAATTTCCATTAGTCGCCTAATGAGCATAAATAATCACCCGAAACATGAATCAGAACTACAAGCTGGCCCGAAACCTTCATAATGTAATGGTATAAGATTTAGAGGAATGAGAGGTGATCTTATTGAAACGTATTGGGCCAAATTTTTCCGAGGACTGGCAAAAGTGCCACTCCAGCTCTTCTTTTTCTACTGAAGGAAAGAGGACAACATTTCTAAGAGGAGGTTCTGCTCAGGGCTCCCTCTGAAATGCAGAGACACACTTCCAACTGACAGTTCTCTCTAAAGTACAGAACTGGCAGAGGAAGGCAAATGACAATCCCTTTTCACAGCAGTCAGCAGCCATACTCTGAAATGCAAAAGTCCTGCAAAAGTCAAAGCGTAGATAGGTAAGGTTAGTGTGATGTAAGGGTGCTGGGATGATAGGGTGCCAGCTGGGGAGAGAAAGTAGGTGCCAGGTGATAAAATGTCAGTGTGCCAGGTGATTGAATGCCAGAAGGGTGGGAGTTAAGGAGCCAGCTAAGTAGGGTGCTGTCCAAGCTGGTGTTTGGATGCCAGCTGCGCAGGGTGCCAGCTGGGTAGGAGGCCAAGGTGGCAAGGCAGGCAGCTACATGTTTAGGGTGGATCAGGCTAGACTGGAGAAATCTGGGCTGGACAGCACTGTGGAGGGTAGGTATCAGGTAAGAGGGGTTTGGGTCCAACAATGTTGGTGGGGTCAGGTCTGTCCGGCTTGGGAAGGCGGGCACGCAGTGGGTAGGGTTGTGTTTGGCCCGACATGGAGGAGAATGGGTGGTCAGGTCAGGCAGCAAGCTCATCAAGTTGGATTGGATCAGGGTCAGATCCGACTCTGGGTTGTGGTGGGTGCAGGATTTTGGGCTCAGTGGCGGGAGCGGGGTGGGGTTTCGAGGGTTTTGCTTCTGGGCAACAGGTGTCACATCCCTGGGCAGGATTAGGGAGGATGTTGGGCTCTGGGATGGGTGTGGTTGGGTCCTGGGATTTCAGACCAGAACCTGGAGAGGTGAAAGGGATCTGGTAGATGTGTAGATGGGAGTTTGTGAGATAAGTACGTGGTCAGCTTCATAGTTACTCAGAAGTTTGACTATGTATATAGTAGTCTAATTTTTCCTGAGTAATTATTTTACTTAATTTCATTGGAACTATCCGAGGTGTCTCATGTTTATTTAGTCTTAGAAGGTTCCAGACAGAAAGGAATTGCCCTGAGGAATATTCAATCTCCTAGGCAATTACTTTGTAGTCTGCTATGAGGGGGATTCTGCAGGGTCCCCATGCAGAACTCCCATCTATACTGGAATAATGATGATCAGACCAGTGGAAAATCTGCCCCATAATATCCTGATGGGACTGGGTAGGGTGGATACAATGATGATGGCACTTATAGGAAAGGTTAGAACTAGTGGGCTCATTTTAAGTATAAGAGGTTTCACTTTTACACAGAAGTGAGGAATAATTCTTTCAGGGTCATTATTCTGTGCCATCCTATCCACCAACAAGCACTGGAGGCTAGGACATGGAATATGTTCAAGGCTGAGTTAAATGATTCTTGATTGACAAGGGAGTTGAGGGTCATGGAGGATCAGAGTGGAAAATGGAGTTGAGAATACAATCAGATTGGCCATGATCTTATTGGATGCTAAAGCAGGCTCGAAGAGCTGAATAGCCTGTCCCTGTTCCTAAATCTGATGTTTGTGTAACATGTTTAGGTAGTAATAAACAAAGAGCTGTTCAATCATTTTGAAAAACATTGACTCATATTGGTTCCTTCCCCAAATAGGCTTATTGAAATTAAGAGATTCCCACATACCCATCCTTGCACTCCAGCTATCTCTTGCTTATCCAAGCCTTGTCAAAGGTCAATAAAGAGCAACGTAGTAAATCAGAATAATGAGCCAGAAGGCACCAAATGTATATTTGTATATCAGTGAGAGCTGCAGCCTGTTCCATGCCCAGTAGGAAGAACTTGAATCTTATGCACAACATAAAAGTGTCTTTGCAGCTCACAGTTTCACATTAATGTGCTTTTTTCCTATTAATTAAGAGATATTGGCATTGCCAACAAGTTCTCCATGTATTTGAAGCTTGGATTGCTGGGGAACATTGCTTCTTTTTGCAGACGTTTTATTTGTAAAGATACGTTGCTGGACTTATTGTACCCATTAGAAAGTGATGGCTAAACTTATTCGATGAAGCAAGTTACTAAAATTGGTTAAGCCTTCCTGTTAGCTACACATCTTTCGTCAATGATTGTTTGTATTGATATTAGGCAACTTACTCACATCCATCTTGGAGTATACTTTTCCTTATTTGCTCTTCCATGGGATGTGAGCAACACTGGCAAGACCAGCATTAGTTGGCCTTTCCTTACTGCCTTTGAGAAAGTGGTGTGGAACTGTCTCCTTGAACCATTGCAATCCATGTGGTATGGGTTCATTCACAGTGCTGTTAGGAAGGGATAGGCCTATCTCTCTGCTTGAAGATTCTGGATGAGGATTAGAAAAGATGAGCTGGATAATTGAGATTGGTTCTCTCCAGTTAGTTGTGTCTGAATATTGATCCCAATGTAAGCAAGACATGGGGTTCTGAAAGGAATGGATGTAAAGATATCTGCCAACCAGTTGAAACTGTGTTTTGTCATCACTGAACACTGCATTTTCCTGGAGTCAGACTGAGAGACCTCTTTCACCTTGTGGATTCAGAGGTTCACTGTAATCGCCAACACTGCAGCTGCTTTTATGCCTCTTCCAAAAAGGCATATTAGGTACGTCACATCAGCCCACAGTGAATAAGGAAGCCACTGAAGAATTATCTCATCATATTCCCCATGTAAAGCAGTAAGAAAGGCTTTTGCATTTATACTGTGGGCTTCCAAAATAATCATGCATGGTCCTATCACAAATATAGCGTAATTTATAAACCATCCTGATTTGGAAACATGTTGTTGTTCCTTCCGTGTTCCTGGGTTAAAATCCTGGAACTCCCCAACAGCATTGTGCATCTACTTACAGCTCATGGACTGCAGTAGTTCAAGAAGGCAGCTCACTTTCAAGGGCAGCTAGAGATGGGCAATAAATGCTGGCCGAACCAGGGATGCCCACATCCCATAACAAATAAAAATAAACAGAAATGAAGGCTTTTCCATTGCTGGGCAGCAAATATCTACTAAAGAAATGCAGGTACAGGAAATTCCAGTTTCCAATCAGAGCTCCCTGTGTTTTATACTAATATGCTGACCCCACACTCTCAGCAGAGCTTAGCCTCAAGTAGCAGCTTGACCAATGCAGGATCTGCACAAAGCATCAATCTATGACCTGGTGAAGGCAGATAATTTCTCCGCAAAATGTCCTTTTGATTTCCGAAGAGGATTGTTTGAGTCTCCATGACTGTGCAGTTTGTAGAGATGACTAGCTTTTTAAACGATTAGCTATTTCGATTTAAATTCAGATTTTTCAATTTAAATTCAGATTGCCTGGAACCCGGAGTGCACAGAGCAAATGAGGTCACAGTAGAACTGTTTACGTGAATTTGTTTTAGATAATCAGATAATCAGTAGCTACCTCTTCATTGTGGGTTACTGCGGGTTCGTGTCTTGCTGGAGCATGTGATTCTCTTCCATTTCCCTGTGCCTTCCTTGCATCATGGCAACAGTGACAATCATACTCACTGTGGCTGGATCCATTAGGTGTAATTGCAATGACCTTGTATGGGGAGCAGAAGAAATAGAACAGGGCAATGCCAATGTGAGCAATCACATATAAATGACAGCTTTACATATTGCTCTGTACAATTAGCACTTAGGCTCATCTCAGTACTTTAACTTTTGACCTGATTCCAAAGAATGGCAAAGAGACAGTAGGAGACTGTAAGTACTGGATGAATACTAATCTTTTCTCGTTCCAGCCCCATGTCACTCAGGGAAGGCATTGTAACAATCCGAGAGAGTCTTGCAAAGTTCAAGTTACAAAGGAATCAATTCCAGAACCCAATCCATCCAAAGAGATCTTGCATGAGCTGTGTCCATTGTGGCCCACAGGTACCTCCTTTAAGTTCACCTGTGACTACTTCTGCTTCAGTGATAACTATCTGCACTTTTCAAGGACCAGTGACGTCATAACATTGTTTATGAACAGCGCTTATACCCCACGGACTTATAGACTGACTGCATTTCACGTGCACAATATTATGATTGTGAATGTTTCTGCAAGAGCCTGATTGATGAACTTGTTCTTAAAGTGCCTCCCATTGCTCAGAAGCACAGCTTGTGTTTCTGGCAGCAAACAGACACTGGCTGGACCCATTCCAAACATGGAGGTCCAGAGGAGCAAGCAGCAAACCACAGTCACCAGGTAACCGCTCGTACTTCCATGTCAGCAATTCTCGGTGTCTAGTTTCCATCAGGCAGGGGTTAGAATAGGAAGCTGCGTATTAATGAGGTGAGGTTAAGTAATAATGAGGGTGATAATAGGCCTCTCACCCCACACATGCAAAAATCTCATCTTGAGGTCCGGAACTAAATTGGAGGATGCAAATATTTGCTCTTGACATTGACTAAGGCCTCACTCAAAGTCTTACAAGATTCTCCCAAATGTCTTGCCACAGCCCCCATCTTTCAGGGCTTGGGAAAATTCTGCCCTACATTTAAACACATGGAGATGTCCACTTTGAAATTAATGCACATATTAACTTTGTAGTGGCAAGGAATGATGTTTCACCATACTTTCACATCCTGTCCTTTTTCTGTGGATGGAGCAGTGTTGAGTCAAATATGATATGGTTTGGACAATTTTTAAAAGTCTTCTGTTAATTGGACATTGACAATTACTGTAGTCAGCTGGGCAATGAACAGAATTTCTCCTTGGTACTTCTGTTAAGAGTTGACAAGTTTTCTTTTATCAGTAATTTGCTGACTTAATTTCCTCCTTGCAGTTACGCTACCTACATGCTGTGGGGGTTATTACACAATCCCTTGTTCAGTTCTGGCTTCATGTGCACAACCCACGTTCATGCTTGACATAACCACTTCTCCTACCAGATAACTGAAATGTGGTTGCTCTAGACACAACTGTCGTCTAAATTTATGTAAGTTACGAAATTAAAAACATGAAGTACTGGAAATACTCAATTAGTCTGGCAGCATCTTTGGAGAGAGGAACAAGGTTTATATTTTGAGTCAAATATCACTTCAATAGAACAGAACTGGTGGTATGATATGTGATGGGTTTTGTGCTGTTGAAAAGTGGAAGAGGGTTAAAGAACAAAAGGGAAGGTGTGGAATAAAGCAGCAGCTTGGACAGCGTAAATGAAAATGATGTTTTGAAGATCAGGAAGTGAATGTAGTAAGAAAAGCCCTTATCCCCTGACACCATCCAATGCATTTGCAAGTATAAACCCTTTCCCCTTCCACCTCTCTCTCCTCAGCATTCAAAGCCCCAAACACAATTTCCAGGTGAAACAACAATTCACTTGTACGTCTTTCAATTCAGTCTATTGCCTCCGCTGCTCACGCTGTCACTTGTTCTACATTGTGTGTTTGGGTTAGGGCTAGGGTTAGGGTTAGGGTTAGGGTTAGGTCCATTATACGGTTAGTGCCTTATTTTAATTCACCACTTCAGTCTCATGCCTATTTCTGTCCTTGACCTGTTATACCATTCCAATGAAGCACAACTTCTAGGAACAGCATCTCATCTTTCAGACTGGCACTTTACATCCTCTGGACTTAATGCTGAATTCCAACAATTTCAGACCATGAGCTGCACCCCCGATTTTGAATCTGTTGTTTTTGGTCTGAATCTTGCTTTTCATGGTTTTGCTTTCAGATGGAGCTGATCTTTATTTTGCCATTCACACTCACGCTGGACTAATGGTTTGTTTCTGTATTACAACCATTTGCACTCACTTTGCAATTTGTCCCATGACATCATTGCCATTTATTCTCTTCTGTGGGGGTGAGTGCTTGGCTATTCACAATATTTATCAATATATTCTGCCAACACAAAAACTAGATGGGAGTATAAAAGTGGTGAGGAGGATGTAAAGAGGCTTCAGGGTGATTTAGACAAGTTGCATGAGTGGCAAATGGAATATAATTTGGATAAATGTGAAGTTGTCCACTTTGAAAGGAAGACAGAAAGCAGTGTATTATTAAAATGATCACAGATTGGGGAAGATTGATGCATCAAAGGGAAATACAATAATACTTGGAAAAGAATGCACTAGAAGTACTGGACTCCATTTCAAGGTATACAAAACATTTCAGACCACTATATATCATTTGCAACTTTTACAAAGTTTTTCTTTCTGGATAGGATATCCTTATACACCAGTCATTGAAAGCAAACATGTAGGTGCAGCAAGCAGAATATTAAATAACCATTCCCGCACCCCCACACCCCCACAACATACATACATACACACACAGAGGCAAGAACACAAGTGGCTGGAAAAGCTCAGCAGGTCTGGCAGCATCAGTGGAGAAAAATCAGAATTAAAGTTTTGGGTCCAGTGACCCTTCCTCTGTTTTTGTTTCTGATTTACAGCATCCAAAGTTGTTTCAGTTTTTATTAAATAGACCTACTGTTTTAATTTCATATTTTCATCAACGCACTATTTTGCATTTATGTTTGATATTAAAATGCAGGAATGCAGGTATTTCCCTATATCCTACTACGCAGTATTAACTATTCAAAAGCTCAAATGATCAATAGATGTCTTTATAGCTTTTGTCCCTGGGCTTTGGTAAAGATGCTTTATACAAGACAAATTTGTTGATTATCCTGCCTGTGTGTAGCTAAATTAAACATAATTTAGCTTTATTTTTATCTTGTTACTTTATTAAACACCTATTTGCAAAAGTCATACAACCTAGAATTATCTCCAAGTGGTAACAGATTTGGACTTGGAGCTGCAGAAAATTGTGGCACAATATTTTAGATTCGTTGTCCAAACTCTCTAAATTGTGTAGTTCTCTTGTCTACCGCTGCATTGTTTGGAAACATCAATTGTTCAGGATTTTTTTGAGTAGAAAGAAACAACTCACAGACTCATCATTTGACTGTTCAGGTGCTGCTCTGGGAATCGAAACAAGGAATATCCAATCTCTGAAAAATAATTTTCAACTTTGCTATAACATGCTTCATTACTGTTTTATGTTTCAGGCGATTATTTATAGCTACAGTGTTATCCAGTTCACACAGTTGAGGTTAGGCATTCTAATGTCATTACCTAATTTAGAAAATTTGAATGTTTGGTCTTAAACGTTCTGCTCTGGGAACTTACAGTATATTATCCACAAAAAAATATTTTGCACTGGCTTAAGCTTCAGGCACTTTCATCAAATTAATCATAAGAAATTTAGTTTATCGATAGAAGAAACAAATGGTATGTTGTAGACTTTTACACTCGTAATTTATATATCAACAGGTTGTGCGTTACGCAAATATCTGTTGCATCTGGTTAGTTACATAAAATACTGTTCTATTAACTCTGTTGCGTGGTGATCACAATCCGCTTAGCTTGCAGCAGGCTAACTTCAAAAACTAAATACTGGCTTAACTGAGTGCACGGGTGTTAATGAAGCCATTGGAAATAGACAAAATACATTGACTTCAATTGAAATGAGAATCACAAAATATGTGTAAGTTGTTGTTAATCTGATATCCCTCATATTGCACTCTCATCCACAGTCAAAATTACCCTTTTATATTTTAGAAAAAGACATAGAGTACCAGATTTGATAAAATGCAAGGAAATGGTTAGGCTTACTGCTCTATATAGTTTTCGGTATCATGGAAAAAAAGTGTGATTGACTGGAACTTGTGGTATCAATGAAGGCTAATATTTGCCAGTACTTTGTACCACTTGACACATAAGACAGTCAATGCCTGAAAGACTTACCTGATGTTAGGCTATATGTTCTGTCCATCAGGATATGAACGACTGTTCCTGGGGTGGAACTAACCAGTATTTGCCTCCAGTCTAGCTCAAATTGTTTAAGTGCAAAGTCCATGTAGGTAAACAATAATGTGTACGTATTCTTAAGTGAGCCTGATAGATGAAAAGAGATTATTAGTAACAGATTTTACTAACCATGTTATGAGCTTATTCTCCTTATTAAGATTGAGCCTCACTTCTGCTGGATTTTGTGTGGACATCCTTCTCCACTTGGTATGAGTAACTTAGACTTATATCACTAAGAAGGGTTGGTTACAATGAATCTACCCTAGGCTTCTCAAATTGATCAGTAAACACCACGACAGATACCTTGCTGACAGAGGTGTGAGTTCTGTCATCTTTAACAGAACCAAAAACACCATCTGGTGTCAGCAGAAAACTGAAAAAGTTAAGTACAATTAATGAGTTGAATCATTTTTTAACTGTCTGTTAAATTATGGCAGATGCTGATTAATCTTGTTGGGACTGGAAAATGTCAAATGTCAAATGTCAAATTATGTCAGGTGTTGCCATTATGATATCTGCAGATTTTTTCTTAATCATAATTATTATATAATTATGATTTTTTTTATTTTAAAATTATTTTGTGGGATGTGTGTATCGCTGGCAAAGCTGGTACTTGTGTCTATTCCTAATTGCCCTTGAACAGGGAGGCTTTCTAGGCCACTTCAGATAGCTGTCAGAGTCAACCACATTGCTGTTGGTCTGGAGTCACATGTAGGCTGTTCAGTGACATTACTATTTTGCCATGTCTCTGTTTATACTAAACAATTGTTATGGGCACTAGAAGTCTGGAGCTAGAAAGCAATTGGTATACCCTGTCAAAATTATTACACCAACAATACTATTCATCAAATGACATTGGGCAGCACAAAGGATAATTTGCTCCCTCCTGAAAAAGGTCTTGTACTTGCATACAAACACAAGAAAACACCCACTCATTCCCTACTTTAGTGATGATTTGTGGAGCATTAGAGAACATGTTCAAAAACCAAAAGCAGCTGCCAGCTATCATTTAGAGAAATCTTTCACAACATTGAAAGTCGGTAAAGTGTTTATCCCTACCATTGCTGTGTTAATTTAATGCGATTAAAATGATGCCACCCTTCTTTGAGGTTTTTACCTGGATGATCCTCTCAAACCACAAAATGGTCAACAAAATCATTTTATGAACAGTTTCCAACTTAACGGGGAAAACTCAGGCCAAACCACATGCAGCAGCCTGCTCTGAATATTCTGATTCCAATTTAACAGCTGTGACAAATTTGACCACAACAGCTATGATAATCCTTAAAATTCTGAAATAATCAAAAGCCCACAAAAGTTTAAATGATACGGCCAAGTTGTCCTATCTCATAACATTAATGCACCCTTGAAAAAATCCAGGAGCTGGTTCTACATCTTTGATGAAAACTAATCAGTTCTACCTTGGTCATTACCCTTGCTGTGACCCAGATTTTCACAGACTCATAGAAACAGGTCTATGCCGACCTACAAACACCAAACTACACTAGTCCCATTTACCTGCTTTTAGATGATAGCTTACTATGCCCTGATATTTTAAATGCTCATTCAGTTGCTTCTAAAATGTTGTAGGAGTATGTGCCTCCACCAGCCTGTCAGGCAGTGTGTTCCATATTTCTACCCTCCTATGGGTAAGAAACCTTTTCCTCAGATCTCCTCTAAACTATTTCCTCCTCACCTTAAATTTATGCCCTCTGGTCTTTGACACACTTGCAATAGGGAAAAGATTCTCATGATCTACTCTGTCTATGCCTCGCAAAATTTTGTACACCTCAATTGGACCCACCCTCCAACTCAGCTTCCTCTTCTCAAGGGGAAACAAACCCAGCCTATCCTGTCTCTCCTCATAACTGAGACTTTTCATCCCAGGCAACATCCTGGTGAATCTCTTCTGCACCCTCTCCAGTGCAATCATATCCTTCTGATAGTGTGGCCATCAGGACTGCAGTCAATATTCATCTGTGGCCTAACCATTGTTTTATACAGCTGTAACAAGATTTCTTTGCCCTATATTCTACACCTCAGCCAATGGAGGTAAGCTCCTATATGCTTTCTTCACGACCGTGTCTACCTGTGCTAAAAGCTTCAGTGATCTTTGCACGTGTACACCAAAGTCCCTTTGCTCCTCAGTATTACTAGGGACCTACCATTCATTGTGCATATCCTTCCCTTATCAGACCTCCCTAATTACATTACCTTGCACTAATCAGGATTACATTCCATCTGCCATTGCCCTGCCCAAATTACCAGCTGATCAATTCATACTGTAATCTGAGACCATCCTCCTCAGAATCAACAACACCACCAATTTTCAAGTCATCTGCAAACTTACTAATTATATATTCACAGCCAAATCATTAATGTACATAACGAACAGCAAGGGTCCCAGCACCAATCCTTGTGGTTTACTCCTGGTCGCAGGCTTCCAATCTCAAAAACAATCCTCCACGATCACCCTTTGCCTCCTTTTTGCAAGCCAATTTTGGATCCAATTCACATGGGCTCTTATCTTTGGACCAGCCTTCCATAGATGATCTTGTCAAAGGCCTTACTGAACTCTGTGAAACCACATCAACTGCTCTTCCATCATTTATATTTTTAGTCAACTTTTCAAACAACTCAATTAGTCAGACATGATCTCCATCTAGCAAATCTGTGCTGACAATCCCTGATCCATCCCTGCTTTTCCAAGTGTTGATTAATCCTGTCCCTCAGAATTTTCTCCAATAATTTCTCTACCACTGATGTCAGACTAACTGGTCTGTAATTGCCTGGCCTATCCCTGCTGCCCTTCTTGAACAAATGAATCACATTGGCTATCCTCCACTCATCTGGCATTTCACCTGTGGCCAGCTATGTGATAAAAATATCCACCAGGGCTCTAGTAGTGGGTGGCACTACAGAAATAATCCAGCGATTACAAATTTAGTAGTCTTCGTCTTTAATCTACTGCCTAACTCTCTAAATTCCTGTTGCAGGACTTCATTTCTTCTTTTACCCATGTTGTTGGTACCGACATGTATAACTACTGCTATAGAGTACCCTGCAGCCTCTCTGAGGCATTCCTGACTCTGGCACAAGGAGAGAACATACCATTTGAGAGTCTCTGAGCTGCCTCAGAACCACCTGTCAGTTCCCATTACCATCAAGTCGCCTATCGTTAAAGCTCTCTCAGCCTTCATCCTCCCCTGCTGTGCAGCAGAGGCAGCTGCAGTTCCACAAACCTGGCTGCTTTCCCCCGAGAGGCTATAGACCTCCAACAGCATCCAATACAGTATATATTTCATATCAGAATTTAAATATATTATTCAATAGACTTTATAGGAATTTAACACAGTATGAACATTTTGAATGAGACTCCTGCACTACCTGCTCATCCTTACTAGTCTTCCTGGTGGTCACCCAATGCTTTCCTATTTGTGGTGTGACCAATTTTGTTGAAATGTGTCCATTAGTTTTTTTGTGATACTTTATTTTAGGTCAGAGTAACAGGACAAAAACATTATCTATTCCCACTTTCAGTGGCAAAGTTATTTAACCTTTGAATAATCCTTAAGATCTACTAACTTTCACACAGAGACACCCCAAGCACTTCCTTAAGGTACTTGGCTTCACTGATAGCATGTTAAAGGCTTCAGAAGTTGTGAAGACTACCACACAAGAGCATTTACATTGGAAGATTGGAACATAAGCACAGCTTTTATCACAATATACAAATTTGCAGCTGTTAAATCAATCATTATTCACACAGTTTGACGAGGAATGTTGCCATAAAGGGTTTGGGTGATGTGAACAAGACTCCACATTCGCTGCTATTAAAGATAATGGCATGTTATTGTTAGGATAGGGTAATGAAGTACTTAGATATCGCACTGCAATACAATTGGTTTCTTATTGGGGTTAATGAGGAACAGTAATGTGATTTGCTTTTTTTTGCATTCATTAAGGGGATGTGGATGTCTCTTACCCATTTCTAATTGCACAGAAGACAGTTAAGAGTAAACCACATTGCTGGAAGTCTGGAGTTACGTGTAGGCCAGACTAAGTAAGAATAGCACTTTCCTTCCCTAAAAGGCATTAATGATCCAGATGGGTTTTTCTGACAATTGACCACAGTTTCATGGTCATTATTAGACCTATAATTCCAGATCTTTACTGAATTCAAATTCCACCAACCTCCTAACCCCAGAATATTTCCTGGGTCCCTGCATTAATAGCCTAGAAAAAAATACCACTAGGCCATTTCCTTCCTATTAAGATGTTACTGAAGGTATTAGTACTGCCTTGTACAAAAGAATATAGATTCCGTATTGAATTTTAAAATGTTGTTAAATAAACTTTACAGGAACTTGATACTGTATGAATATTCTGAATGTACAAGAAAATTACTACATGTTAAAATTTATAAGAATCTCATTGTAGAAGTTCAAGGAAAAATGAAGCAGCATTTGAATATCTCCTCAGAAGGATGTGTCAATCAATACAATTTTGCCAGGCTAGTTTTGAAGAAGCTCTATTTTCCCACTCCGATCCTTTTCTAGTCTGTAACAAGAAAGGGGAAAGTCTTTAAACTGTAGTATAAGTGGCTTTGCCTGATAAAGACCTTTAATACATGTAGCCCACTCACAGAAGCCCAACACTATTTGAATTCTGTGGGCTGAATCTAAACGGATTTTGACAATGTGTTGTCATTTTTGTCAAGTTTTATGGAAAGTTTTTCTCCATGAGGAAGAGCAAATTTCCTCTTGCTGTTGCCCCAAATTCACCTCTTTAACTAACTACCATGCCCCCATGGCAGTCTGATGCTAGCTCCATTCTCCCAGTCACCATCGCCGGATATATCTGTCACTGCCAGAATATACCAGGGTAATCAGGCATCCCCGTTGCTGGTGCCACATTGGAACTCCAGTTGTTCACTCAGCCAAGCATTAACAGTCCATGTGGCACAGCAGCTGCATCCCAATGCTTCTCATGACACAGAGGCAGCACAGCAGACACTCCTTTCATGTACAACTGCACATATCTACACCGATCACTGTTTAAGCACCAGGCCACAGAGCTCACCTGTCCTTTGCTGCATCCCAGCTGAAAATTTTCAATGTCACTGCTACTCTTTAGCCAATGTCTACTGTGGCCCAGCATCTTATCATTTTTCAACATGGGACCATCACATGCAGGGAAGCTGTCAGTCACCTCAAAGCATTCACTTCTATTTACAAACACCAAGAGTGAACAGAAATCAAGCAAGCAGAAGAAGCATTTGCCTGTTGAAACACAAATTGCTTGCAAGTTGAACACCAACAATTTTACGGTTAATGAGTGATCACTGCACCCAGCTCTTGTCCACTGGAACTGAATGTCAATTCAGTCCTATCTGGCTTGTAGTGCTAGATACAGCTGTTCTCCATCATGCACAAGGTGACATTCTTTCTGTTCAAAGTCCTCATCCTCCTCCTCTGAAGTTTGCTCCCACTGTCCCAGTTTGTCAACATCCATCATATCCTGTCTTTGCTTGCTGCAGTTGTGCAGATCACAATGTGCTAGGATAATGCAGCGCTCTCTGCCAGAGGTGTACTGCAAAGTTCTTCAAGATCCATGCAAGCAGTGGAAACTCATCTACAGGAGGCCCATTGGCTGCCCCAGCAAGGCCTTGGTCAAAGGTTGGGCTCCATTATATCTGGGCTTGCATAACAGAGTCACCAGCCATGGTCACATGGGTGGCCCTTATCCCCTAGTAACCATGCCTGCTAGACATCTGGATCCTCAAACACAGCAGAAACATTAGAGTTCTCAAGGATATAGGCATCATGGCAGCTCCCAGGGAACCAATACAAACTTCTAAAACATAGAACCGATGATCACAGATCACTTGCACATTGATGGAGTGGGATACTTTTCTATTGATAATCTCAGTTACATTATGAAATAATGCTCTCAATGCATCATATATACAGTCCACTGCATGCTGTACATGAGAGAAGACAGTAAAATTGCTGAATCCTATATCTTTAAGAGGTTTCACATGGTTCTTTGTGTCTTCAGTCCAAACGAAAAGTGCAAACTTGAATTATCTTTTTGATAATGTGAGTTTCTGACTTTAATTTGAAGGTAATAATGAAAATAGTGCATTCTGGCTTCTGATAGTTACAGGACTCTATTTCAATGCTGCCTCCCAGAGATCTCTTTAATGTAATGATGCCTTAAAACCCCTGATGTCGTTGGTCTTGTAAGTCTATATTCAAGGAGTTACTTTGTTCTTGTGTTGGAAAAAAATCACTCATCTTGGTTTGGAGTCAACCTTGGTTAGCATACAAACTTGATTCTTAATCTCATAAAACTGAAGCATCTACAAGGATGATATTAAAAGTCACTATTCAGTAAGGGAGGGAATAATTCATCTTTATTGTCCAACTCAGCATTTCTAAATCCTGAATTTCGTACAATTTTCTCTGTACTTTCAAACATATGGAAAGTTTCTCAAATGCTTTGCTCACTACACAGTGATATATTTTCCTTAAAGACACAATTAGCTCATCTAATTACAAACAATGATTTGATGATTTTACATTGAAGAACATGTGTTGCTGGTGCTGTATACACATGTTAAACATCTGCATAAAGTTCTAAATCTGGGATGGAGACAGTTCTTATTTGAAGAAAACAGATGTGTTTGTGAATGAATCAATGTTCAATGAAGGGGAAAGAGTGATTCACCTTGGCAGAGGAGCATTGTATGTTCCAGAGCTATCCCTAGCTGAACCTTCGAATGTTTGCTGTTTATGGAAAACAATTGAGCGAAGAAACATATGACCACATGAAAACAAAACCATTTTGAGATATAAATGGGCAGAATTGAATTTTTAATTCTCAAAATCTCAGTAAATAAATCAGACAATCACCATAACTTGGAACTTATGTTATGCCTATAATGTAGTGAGATATTCCAACCTGCTTCGCATGAAATAAATACGGAAATCCTTTCTTTCAGTCATTGTTACCCGAAGACTTTGTAGATGTTAGAATGGCTAAGTCTAACCAACAAAGCACCAGTAAAAATGTTGGACTCTTACATTGAGCTCACTAATTTACACATCAGAAATCAGCAATCCAGATCATATAGATATTGGAATCCATCATATTAAGCCAATCAATATTGTATATTTCCCTTTCTGCTGTTCTAAGGAGCTGTAGGAATAGCTTCTCAATCTGAAGGTATTTGATAATTGAAAGGCCATTTGGAAATGGGTACAGAAATTCAACTGGAAAATAAAATCAACTCATTTGGAACATTGGAAAAATATGGGAGCACTTGCAGTTTGTCTTCATTTCTCTGATGAAAATTTTGAGTAGTTTAAGCTGCATTTTATGCTGCAAAATGTTCTTGAAACATTTGTGCCAGACAGTACGTCAGTGGAAGCTGTGTGAAGAGTCTGCCAAGTGACCTCATCCCATTCCAAAGAAACACCTATGGCACATTCTCATTTATGTTCAGAGCAAAGATTACTAAATAAACCACTTCTTATTGTTGCAGGGTGAGCTTTAACAGAGGATTTGGAAACATTTTCAGACGGGTAGAAAGGAAGGGAAAAGAGTAAAAATAACTGTCAACTTGGGTTTTAGATGTGATAAAATGGTATGGGATATAAGATTGTTAACTTTGACTAAGAGTTTGAATGAGCTGTGTAACTCTGTTGCTATGTTTTTTAGCTGTTCAAACACTTGAGGATTACACTATATTTTGTCTTATTGATATGATCTTAAACCTGTGATTGTCTTCTAAAAGTAAAATAATTCCTATCAAGAATTTTTTTGGGGTGGGATAGGCTCAACATGAGTATTTCTTAAGTATATCCATTTGGAACCTGTATTAAAAAGTCTGTGGGGGTGCAGGTATGGAGAATGAAGAGATGGTAGGTGGGAGGATTCAGGAAAGTGAATTCAAAAAATGATAAAAGTGTCAAAAAGCAGAAGAAGTGTAAAAATAGATAGAATGGGTCAGGAAGGGTCAGAGAGCTGAACCAAAGTGCTAAGGTATCATTGATTAAAGTCACATCAAGACAAATAGCAAGGAAGTTGAAAGTAGACCCTTAACCTTCACAGCATTTGCAATAAACAAAAGAGCTTGATCTAATAACAATTAATGAGATGCAATCACAGAATTTCTATGGTAAGGAACGACATGGGTAATGGTAACGCTATGAGACTGGTATGACTATCCTTCCAAACTCATTTACTCTGATTTTCTCTCCACAGATGCTGCCTGACACAAACAGATCACCAGAATTTTCAGTGTGTAATAGACTGAGCTTCTTTCACAACTCACGAAGAAGGACCTTTTTTTATTTGTTGTGATTGATTAATAGCCAGAAGATGGCTTAATAAAAACATCAAGATGATAAGAAACTAAAAGAAAAGTTGAGTCTTCATTTATTTCGTTGATTACTGAAAGATGATTCTAAATCATTACATTCCACAAAATCATTTCTTAGGCATACAATATATAACATAGACATACAATCTCTTATTTGCTTTGCCAGTTCAAACACACAAGAATGTGATTATTGACAGTTCTTTTGTAATCAGGGGAAACCTAACGGATCCAGCCCATAAACACAATAACCAGTGGGCCTTTTCTGCCTTATATGTGCACTATGTGTGTAGGTGACAGTGAACTGTGGTAGCAATACAAAGTGATTGCTTGAGAAATTGTTGTCTAATGACTAGCATTGTATTTGACATGATGTGTTTGTCTTTGAAGAGAGATTGCCATGATATACTAGAGGGTGTGCAGAAATGGTGAGGCAGCATTTTACAGTATGAGCAACTTCCTACTTCCATTGGATTCCTTTCTGGAAAACAAATGTACATTATTTGAGACATTGATAATTTTGATTTTAGGAGTATATTTACTGACACTGCCAGAAAAAAAGTATCGTAATTGCTAAAAGGAATATATACTTATTGGTTGGTTTGTGCAGACAGGAAAAAACATAGTTATTACTGCAGTAACAGATTAAAATCAATTGATGATTAGATGAAAATAATTACTAAAGATTATTGGAAAAATATTTCCTAATAAGGCTGATATGGCTGTGAGCCTCTTAACATTAAAAGCTGAATTACGTTCCTGTCCCTTGCTATCACTGAGTTATCTTATATTCAAGGTACTTGTGTCATAATCCCCAGTGATCCTAAGTCATGTGATGTCATCAGCATTACTTTTGGATGGTGCAGTAACTTACCATGAATATTTACACTGGGATACTTGGTACAACAATAGTGCAGCCTGCTGGGGAAGATAGCTACTATTAAGTGCTTGGACAGCCTGTCACACGAGAAAAAATGACAGGTGAGATGAGGTAATGGTTTGAATAATAGCTTGCAAAAGTTATCATTAAAAACTTTGAGAGGCAGAAAGGTATTGCTTTGAAATGCAATAAGTCATGACTTTGTGCCCCCTTGGAAATGTTTATTCCGTACAAATTCAAACATAATCAAGTGAGCAACTGCTTTCAAGTTGGAGGAGTGAAGTTTCTGGGGGTGCTTTAAGTCGCTTAATTAGTATCTTGCTTCTGGCTTTCCTAACCAAAAACAGCTTGGTGACACTATTTAAAAGGATCCTGTGAAGGTCAGAATAGAGCCATTGTGTACTATCAAGAGAGTGACATTTCATGGAGATTCGGTAAGGGAAGCTGCTCCAGGGCTCTGTGAAGAATCGCAGGGTATCATGCAACAAGCTGTAAGGAGATCCTGTTCTCAGTGGACAGGAGGAAATGCATTTGTGGCGTGAAGTGATACAGGAGATAAGTGGCTAGAGTGTGACACATCGATCCTGGATGCAGTGTCATAGGAGGTTCAATGCTCTCATCAGGACAAAAAAGATGAATGGCTTATCACATTTAAATGTCAACCCCTTACTTTTCACGTACAGTATTCCTCAAGCCATCAAACTGCATGGTTGTCGACATTCCCTTCTTTTGAGGCATTGTTTCACATCCCCTCTGAATGACCACGACTGACACACATATTGTTGCTTCCTGACATGGTTCCATCTTCCCTCTCAACACACTCCATTTCTCGCACGTACTACTCTTCATTCTCTCCTTGCAAGATAGAGCCCAGAATACCAGGCAGAGGCCAGGAACTGGGGATAGCCTTCCAGTCATCATAACTCTCAGCTCTGCGGAGGATCAGATGCTGGTGACCACCAGAAACTCAGCATGGGCAGCCACTGGTGATGGAGAGGTAGAGGTCGCTTAGTTATCTGAAAACAGAACTGGTTGTCATCACTTCAGACACAAAACAACACTCACTCTGTTGACTTAATGTCAACAGGCTATAATTGTGGTGAGCTGCATAATGATGTGTTGTCAATTCTAATTTATGTTTTTCACCTTCCAAAGTTCATGCAATCATCCCTCAAGAGTTGATGTTGTATGAGGGTGAAGACTTCTCAGAAGGAGTCTATGTGGGGAAGGTGATGGATTGTATGGAACTTGTGGAGTTTGGCTGGGTTGTGGGTGGGGTGGGGAGGGCTTGGTGTTGGATGTCGAATCAAGCGGACTACTTTATTCTACAATGTGTGGAGATTCCAGAATGTTGTTGCTGTGTTACTTCTCACAGTTAGTATGCAATATACCTTCAAGGCACATGCTCATGATGTCATCACAGTATCATTGCATGTGACCTGATAGTACAAAGCTCATAGTCTCCATCTTATACAGCATTACATGCTTTGGGAAGTTTGTTACACTTTACATCTGTATTGCTTAGTTTTAGACCTGACATGCAAGTGCCTGTTATTGTAATAAACATAGTTATCTGGAGCTGTGATAAAAGTATACTTAATTTATCCACTACATTATCCACATCTTATTGGTACACTACAGTGGCTGAAATACTGTTTCATCAGCTATGAACACCCTGTTGAAGGCTATAAGCCCATTGTTGTATTTACTGGAGACTGTGAGAGCTGAACAGATCAGGGTTAATTACTATGGCCATTTATAAGGAAATGAATCTCAGATACCACATCATATCTCACCACAGTGGCAGCAGCTTGCAGTTATCGCATCCTTTGCAGCCACCTTCATCCAGGCAGCTGGACAGTATTGCAACATATTCTTGACTAATATGTGGACCGACATTGGCAAATCAGGAAACAAGACACTTGCCACGGAACACCCAACTACTGACCTGTGCTTGGAACCACAGTTCTAACTTTTTCAGAAGGTTTGTAGCTCGGCTTGTGGAGGAGGTCGCACACTTGCTCGCCGAGCCGATGGATTTGGTTGCAAATGTTTCATCACCCTCCTCGGTAATATCGTCAGTGCGCCTCCAGTGAAGTGTTGGCGTTCTGTCCCGCTTGTTATTTATATGCCTCAGTTTGCTGGGGTGGTTGGTATTACTTCCGGTTCTGTTTTTCAGTGATTTGTATATCGGGTCCAGTTCAATGTGTTTGTTGATGGAGTTCCGGTTGGATTGTCACGGCACCAGGAATTTAATGGTATGTCTCTGTTTGGCTCATGCTATTATGGATGTGTTGTCCCAGTCGAATTCCTGTCCTTATTTGTCCATGCGAATTGAGACCAGTGAGAATTGGTTGTGTCTTTTGGTGGCTAGTTGGTGCTTGTGTATCCTCATTGCCAGTTTTGTTCCAGTTTGGCCTATGTAGTGTTTCTCACAGTCCTTGCATGGTATTTTGTATATTACATTAGTTTTATTGGTTGGGGGTATGGGGTCCTTTACGTTCGTCAGTAGCTGTTGCAGGATGGTTATTGGTTTGTGGACTACCCTGATACCTCTGCTATGTCTCTGATATACGGGTGACTAGTGTGTCTGGCTGTGTTGTGTCTTCTTGTTGTGGTCTGTCGCGGAGGTAATGGCAGATTGTGCTTTTCGGGCATCCATTCCTTTTAAAAACTCCGTATAAGTGCTCCTGTTCTGTTTTGCGCAGTTTCGGGTGCTGTACTGTGTTGTGGCTCATTTGAATAATATCCCGATACAGCTGCGTTTATGTGTGTTGGGGTGGTTGCTGAAGTAATTAAGTATCTGATCTGAATATGTGGCTTTCTGTGTATGCTAGTCTGGAGTTCCCTGTTGTTCTTGCGTTCCACTATTATGTCTCGGAAGGGTAGTCAGTTGTTGTTCTCCTCTTATGTGAATTTTTTTCTGGTGAGAATGATGATTATGTGTCAACAGGTTTCTTCTAGTCTTGTGCACTTGATAATCACAAAGGTGTCATCCACATAGCCGACCCAGAGTTTGGGTTGGATAGTGGGGAGCACTGTCCATTCTAACCTTTGCCTTACCACTTATGCAATCAGTCCTGATTTTGGGGATCCCACTGGTGTTCCATTGATTTGTTTGAATAGACGGTCGTTGAAGGTGAAGCAGGTTGTGAGGCACAGATTCAGCAGTTTCAAGGTGCTGCCCCTGTTGATGCTGTTGGTGTCACGGGGTGCCTGCCTTCCTGATTTGTCCAGCAGTGTGGCATTTGTCTTTTTGGCTAGGTCGATGTTTATGGATGTAACTAGTGGTGTTACGTCGAAGGATATCATTATCTCGTCCTTTTCTATTCTGATGTCCTTGATCGTGTTGAGGAATTCTTGGGAGGAGTGGATGGAATTCTGGGTAGTTTTGTCAACTAAGTATTTCAGTTTGTGTTGTAGATCTTTGGCTAGTCTATATGTTGGTGTGCCTGGTAGCGAGACAATGGGTCCGAGGGGGACCCCTGGCTTGTGCGCCTTTGGTAGTCCAGAGAAGCAGGGTGTGTTGGATTCCTCTGGGTTAATTTTTTGGTAGTCTGTCTTGCTGATATCTTCAGTGTTGTGTAATTTCTTCAGGGATGTTGTGATCCGGTTCCGTAACTGTGGCATTGGGTCTATCGGCGTCTGTTGGTAGGTGTCAGTATCTCCTAGTAGTGCGTTGGCTTTCTTGATGTATTGAGCTCTGTTAAGGATTACTGTCATGTGTCCTTTGTCCACAGCAGGATTACAATGTTTCTGTCTTTCTTAAGTCTTTCCAGCGCTTTCTTCTGTTCTGCATCGAACGTGTTCCACTTACCTCTACTGCTCAGTGTTGGGACGATCGTCTGTCTGATGATCTGTTGTATTTCCTCCATGAGTCCTTTGCCCTTTAGTGCTGATTCCAGTGCAGCCAGGCAGTCATTTTTTTTGGCATCTCAGCAGTTATAATTCAGTCTGCATACTATGACGGTCTTCTCAGTGTCTGTACGTGGTCGGTCTGACATGTTGTTGATCCATGTTTCTGTATCGTCTGTGTCATTGTTGTGAGTTTGGATAGTTTGTCTTATAGGGCCATTCTTTACTTTGTTCTGGTCTTTTGTTGTTGTATGGTGATGGCTTGTTCTTGTTGTTCTTGGAGATGGCTAGGTATCAGGGTATCCCACAAACCAACAACCACCCTGCAACAGATACTGATGAAGGTAAAGGATCCCACACCCACAACCAATAAAACTAATGTAATATACAAAATACCATGCAAGGACTGTGAGAAACATTTCAAAGGCCAAACTGGAAGAAAACTGGCAATAAGGACATATGAACACTAACTAGCCACCAAGAGACACGACTAAATCTCACTGGTCTCAATACACACGGGCAAAGAAGGACATGACTTTGACTGGGACAACACATCCATAATAGCACAAGCCAAACAGAGGCGTGCCAGGGAATTCCTGGAGGCCTGGCATTCCAAATGGAGTGCTGTCAATAAACACACTTGACCCGATATACAAACCACTGAAGAACAAAACCCGAAGTAATACCAACCACCCCAGCAAACCGAGGCAAATGATAATAGGGACGGAACACCAATGCTTCACGGGAGGCACACTGACAATGTTACCTAGCAGGGTGACAAAATGTCTGCAATCAAACACACCGGCTCGGTGAGCAAGTCTACAACCTCTTGGAACCACATTGGTTATATTGCTGGCTTAGTTAAGTTTCCAGTCAATGGTGAAGCAGGATGTTGATGTGAGGGTTTTAGAGATACCGAAAACATTAAAGATCAGATGAATGTAGGGCTAGACATTTTAGAAATGGTCACTGCCTTGCCCGTTAGTGGTGTGGATATTTCTTGCTGTATACGTGTGAATGTGGCCAAACTCTTGCTATAGCTGAAAGACATTGTTCTTTAATTTGTATGTATCCTACTGAAATTATGTTCTTTTAATCTAGAACTACGATCATATCCGGGGAACATTGGGGTACCAATCAGCTTAATTCGCCACCCTCAAGGCTGGCCTGCATATATTGCATATATGTCTGAAACTGTGAAACAGCTGATTGAGGAAGACAAACTAAAGAAAACACAAACAAATTTTATTCCAGAATACCAGTTGAGACATTCCTACAAAGGTTTTCTGGATGACAACCACACGTCTTCACAGCGAAGTACAGATTCAAAACTTCAAGCTTCAAATGGGCCGATGGACAACACTCGGCCAAATGCAACGAAAGAAAATCATTCACTTCCTATATCTAGGGGAAAGTATACCTTGGGAATTAGTGGCGCCTGTTATAAGGTTATATTCTGCAGCAAATGCCAATCCTGTCAATGGCCAAGTGATTGCCAAATAACTTTTCCTCCAAGATCTCAAGCTTCTGTCCATCACTTTTCAGACCATCCTGAACAAGGTTCCCTTGGTAAACTTTTTTTTTCACCATGATTTGTATCACGTTATTAATGATTTACTATCAATTATGGGACTGGTGCAGTACTTAAATTAAAATTGCACAGCAGCTTTTAATACCATTGACAGAAATTTCAAAATAAAAGAAATATATATAGGGTTTAAAAAAAAATTCATACATTTCTTGGGATACAAATGTTTTCATGCCTTGACAGTATTATGATGTCATTAATTAGCCACATAACATTGTGATGTAAATTTTGCTGGTCACATTCAAAACCATTTGACGGTAAGAAGGGGGTGTACTAGATAACTGGCAGAGAGATAACTAACTCCAATGTTTACGGAAATAATTTAATTCTGGCTTTGATTGCGGCAATATTTTAATAGGTTTTGAACAGTGTCAAAGTGTTGATATTTAATAAGTTAAGCGACTCGTTGGATGGGCGGGAAAATGGCAGATGAAATTTAAAGCAGAGAAATGTGAAGAGATTCATTTTGGTGGATTAAATAGAGTTAGGCAATGAAAAATAAAGGTACATTTCAAAGAGAGTGCAGGAGCAGAGAGACCTAGGTGTATATGTGCATAAGTTAATGAAGGTGGCAGGGCAGGTTGAGAAATTGGTTAATAAACGTGGGACGTTGGGCGTTATAAATAGCGACATTGAATAGAAAGGCAAGGAATTGATGTTAATCCTGTATAAATCACTGGCTCAGTTTCAAGTGATGCAACTTAGCAATTTTTGGCACAAACTTTAGAAAGGATGCATTAGAGAGGGTTCTGCAAAAGGTCATAAGATTGGTTATAAAGAAGGTAAACATCAGTTAGGTGCAAAGGCCGGAGAAGCTGGTGCTCTTCTATTTAGTGAAGAGAAAATTGAGAGGAGACTCGATCGATACATACCAACAGAGGGGTGGACAGTGTAGATGGGAAGAAACTGCTCCCATTAACGGAAGGAACAAGAAATTGATTAAATCTATTTCATGTGATTGGCAAGAGAAGTTCTGTAGAGATTTATTGATTTGGTAGTAGTGTTCCGGCCCCTGGACTGGGATGCCCGGGTTCAAGTCCCGCCTGCACAGAGGTGTGTGATAACATCTCTGAACAGGTTGATTAGAAACATCAGTTAAAAAAAAAAATACTGTTGCCTTTGGCAGTTCCTCTGGTGAGTCTGAAAAAGAAACAAAAAACTGGAGTGTTATAAGGGCCCCCTTGTGACATTGTGGTTGATATTCCAACCCTTGGACTGGAAGGCCTGGGTTAAAGGTCCATCTGCTCCAGAGGTGTGTAATAACATCTCTGAACAGGATGATTAGAAAAATAGGTTTAAAAAAAAATTCTGGTGGCATGAAAAATAATCTGTTTACACAGCAAGCAGTTAGATTTTGGAACGCATTGCCTTAGGATATAATTGAGACGGATTCAACCATGTTTTTCGAAAGAGAATTGGATCATTACCTGAAGAGAAATTTCACTGGACGATAAAGAAAAGTTGAGGAGTGATGCTTGGTGAATGGCTCTTGCGGAAAGCAGAGCTTAAATGGCTAGCTTCTGTGGTGGAACCTATTCTATACTTTGAGCCTATTCTATAGTTTGTCCTATTTAGAGGAGGAGTTCACATTCTGCTTGTGTGACTTTTCTTCCTGAGAGCTTTATTAAGAAGCCATGGGGAAAGGTTTCCTGCTGTTGACAGGCAGATAAATTCAGAGTTGCTGTATTAAAAATGCTACAGACATTTAGACCATAGTCTATAGAAGCAGAATTAGGCCTTTCAGGCCACTATTTGTTCATTGCTGATATATTTCTCAACCCCATTTTCCTGACTTCCCTCTGTAACCCTTGATCCCTTTACTAATCAAGAACCTATTTAGCTTTGACTTAAATGTACCCAATGAAGCGACTTCCACAGGCCTGTGCAGCAATGAGTTCCACAGATTAGCCACCCTCTTGCTGAAGAAATTCCTCCTTATCCGAGTTCTAAAGGGTCGCACCTTCACTCTGAGGCTTTGCACTCAGGTCCTTGTCACTCTTATTGGTGGAAACATCTTCTCCAAGTCCACTCTATCCAGGCTTCTCAAGTATTCTGTAAGTTTCAATTAGATCTTCCCCTTCATCATTCTTCTAAATTCCATCAAATACAGACTCAGAGTCTGTAACTGCGTCTCAAATGAAAAGTCCTTCATCCCTGAGATCATTCATCATTTAAAGGAATACATGTGTTTTTGGAGAGCAGGAGACAGCAGTGTTAACAGCAGAACCCTCAGCAGTGTCAACAACTGGAAGGGTCCCCAGATTTTTGATGTGTCTGTGATGATCTATTTAAAACAAAACTGACGGCCAGAAGAATCAGTGTGAGGGACTCAAAGTGGGAAATTCCATAAGAAGTTCATTAGTACAAGAAGTATAGTGGCATGTACTGAATACAAAGAGATATAATCACCACTACCTCAGGAACTGGCAGATGGTGAGATACACATATTCCTTCTTATACTTCTAAATATCTCTCTACACCCTTTGACATAGTAATCCACGCAATTTTTCTTCAATGCCTCACTCTGTTATCTACTGAATTAGATTGTCCACATTTGGCTCCATTTCATCTACTTGATTAGAGACAGAGCACTTTTCAACAACGGATTCTCTTCCTGATTCTCTACTATTATGACCAGAAGTCCCTAAGGATCTATCCATTGACCTCCTCATTCAAATCTCCAGACTTCATTAATTTATTGCCTTCCTGCTTTAATCCTATTCCTCTCAATATCACATTCATCCATTACCTCTGTGGCAACCTCTCTAAATTGATTTCTAGCTACCAAAACAAAACTCTTCCTTATGTTACAATTTACTCCTGGTCTTACGTCTTAGCATACCTGCAAACCTCTCCTGCCCTAATTTTCCCAATACCTGACATTATTCTTTCCTCCTCATTTAAAACCACCATTGTTGGGAATGCCTTAATCCACATTAGCCGCAACTTCAGTGAAATCTTATGGTGCAATGGTAGTGTGCTCACCTCTGGACCAAGGGTCAGTTAGCGCAGTTGGCTGAATGGCTCAATTTTGATGCAAAGAGACTCCAACAGCACAGTTTCAAACCCCGTGAGAGCTGAGGTTGTCATTAATGTCCTGCTTTCTCAACTTCATCTCTCACATAAGGTGTGCTGACCCTCAGGTTAAACCACATCACTAATGAGAAGGTAGCCCTATGGTCCTTTGTTGACATTTCCTGGCACAGGTCCTTGACATGTGTAAATGTCATCCTTGTTCCAAAGGACCTCTACACATTTGGTTTGACAGTGTCAATGCATCCTTCTTTCTGAGCTCCTTTAGTCCTTTAAGACACTCTTCATCTCTATCCTCCATAGCTTTCCTTGGTGACAAATTAATACGTATTCATCTTCAGCAAAAGAACTAATCTCAAATCACTTTTATTTCTCATTGATTATACAAATGCCTGGAATTAACTAAAGCAAAATACAACATATGGTGGAAATCCAAAATAAAGACTGAAATACTGGAGTAACCTAGGGTGCCTGGCAGCATTTAAAAAGAGTGAAACAGTTAGCTTGACGAGTCCAATATGACTCTTGTTCAGAACAGAACAATTTCTTCCAATCTGATTGAATCTAAAATGCTTTAACTGTAATTGTTCTTTTCTGCCCAATTAATACCAAAATAATGCAATTTTAGTTTCCCTGAATATAAAATAAAGAAACAATTTAGTTTTATGTAGTAGTCTCAATATAATGAAACACCCCAAACACTTTACAGGAGCAGTATCAATTAAAACGTGATGCTGCTCGCAAATGAGGATATGTGAATATTTTATTCATAGAGATCAACAGCACAGAAAAAAAAACCCTTCAGTTCTTTGCGTTTGCACTAGTCAAAATCAAGCACCAAACCACTTTAATCCCCATTTTCCAACAGTTAGCCCATAGCCTTGTATATATTGACATTGCAAGTACACATCTAAAATGTCTTAAATATTGTGCAGGTTTCTGTCTCTACCGAGCAGTGAGCTCTAGATTTTCACCATCCTCTGGATGAATTTTGTTTCCCTCACATCCCTTCCAAACCTTCTGCCTGTTACCTTAAATCTATGGCCTTTGGTCATCAGTCTTTCCACCAAGTGCAAAGGTTCCTTCCTGTCTACTCTATGTCTGTCATAATTTTATACATATTAATCATGCCCCTGTCAGAATTGTCTGGATGCATTGCAGAGCTCTGCAGATAGAGAACCAGGGTCTCCACAAACTCTCCTCTGACAACACAAACCCTCATTTTTGTAACTTCCTGGAGTTTTACTATTTGGATGAGCTTCCTTCAAGGAAAGCAGTCCCAGTCTATCCAACCTCTATTCATAACTGAAACTCTTCAGCCCAGGCAACATCCTGGTAAATCTCCTCTGCACCCTCTCCAGTGCAATCACGTCCCTCCACAAATTGGATTCCAGAGTTGTACACATTTCTGAGGAAGGGTCTAGACCCGAAACATTAGCTTTCCTGTTCCTCTGATGCTGCTTGGCCTGCTGTGTTCATCCAGCTCTGCACCTTGTTATCACACAATACTCTAGTTGTGGTGTAACAAAGATTTTGCAGAATTCCTGCATAACCTCCCTGCTCTTAATCTCCATGCCTCAGCCAATAAAGACACAAATGTTATATGCGTTAAACACTTTACCTACCTGTTCTGCTCCCTTAAGGATCCAGTAGGAATGCATACCAAGGTCCCTCTGATTCTCGGTGCATCCCTGGGTCCTACTATGCATCATGCATCCCCTTACTAATAGCTTCATGAAACAAGCAATCCTTAAAGAATATCTTAAGGAAGAAAAAGGAGGTGATCAGGTTTAATGAACGAATTCTAGAACATGGGTCTTAGCAGCTGAAGACATTGTCACCAACAATGCTACATTGGGTGTTCACAAGGACTGGAATTGAAGGAGTGCGGATAATTCAGCGGGTTGTCAATCAACAGGAGATTTAAAAAATACGGACAGCTGAGAGCATGGAGGGATTTAAAAACAATGATCTGAATTTAAAATTGAGGCATTGCTTAACTGGGAGCCAAATAATATATGTTAGTGAACACAGGTTAATTTGATAGGACTTGACACAAGTCAGGAAATGCATTGCAGAATTTTGAATAAACTTAAAATTTATGAGGGCTAAATGATAGAAACATGCCAGGAGTGTAGTGGAATAGTCAAATCTAGGGGAATCAAAGGCACATATATTAGTTTCAGCAGCAAATAAGCTGAGGCTGGGCCCTGTCATGCAATCTTAAGGAGGTAAAAATTGACAATTTCTCTGGTGTGTGCAGATATGTACCTGGGAGCTCATCACAACTTCCACATTTCAGTCTGGTTCAGTCTCAACGGTTGACAGAGAGGAGGACAGCATCTAGGGAAAACAGATTTTGTTGGGAGCTGGAGACTGGATTCGGTCTTCTCTGTCTTTCTTTGCGAAGCCTCTGCTGATCGACTAATGAATACCAGGGAAACAATCTTACAATTTAGACAATTATTGTGGATGTGTCCATTAACTAACAGATGATAGTTAGGTCGAGCTGGGTGAGACTAATACACAAGCGAAAGCTGAGGTGATAATTTAGGATGAGAAGTAAGAGATCAAGGATTGGTCCTTGTGGGACATGATAGGAAAGAGTGGAACCAACAATTTTAGCCCCACTCGCTGTGAATTGGAGGAGAGATATTGCAGAATGATGGTGTGGCAAATTGACAAAAATAATGAAATGGCTATTAGAACACTGGCTTCTATACTTAAAGGATTTGAACCAAAATGTTTGCCACAGTTAAGCAAAGTTTTGGCTCAGCAGTGCTTGGAACAATACAAGCAGTTCTGAAGGATGTGCAGTGTAGACTTACCGCGATGACACAGGGTCTGCATAGTTAAATTACAAGGAGAGATTACGCCAGAAACTAAACAAAAAATAAAGGACTGCAGGTACTGGAAATCTGAAACAAAAACAGAAAGTACTGGAGAAACTCAGCACACCTGGCAGCATCTGTGGGAATTTTGGGTCCAGTGACCCTTCTTCAGAACTGAACACATTGACTTTCTCTCCACAGATACTGCCAGACCTGCTGAGTTTCGCCAGTAGTTTCAATTTTTGTTTTATATCTCCAGCATCCATGTTTCTTTGTTTTATTTAAATATTGGATATTGTTTCACTCTCACTTTTATAAGCATGGTATCCAGACACAACAGATTTTCATCATATTTCTATTTAACTTGCTGAATCAATGAACTGGAAGAAAATGACAGAGCAGTAATTCCCTAAACCAGCTGGCATACGATTGGGCACTTAAGCCATGACTACATGTTTCATGGCTTGAATTGATTCCATTATAACTCACCTTCTTTACATTATGGAAGCAGTGCAGGGCAGTCACACTTTTGAGGAAGGCAATATGTTAATATCGTTTTAAAGAGATAGCACGTAGCCTGAAATGTAACTGTTAGCATGCAGAACCACACCACCATGCACCCAGAGAAATCCACTTCTGCTTGTGCGGAAATTTTTCTCTTTGATATACAATCATTTTAAAGCGTGCTTTGAGACTTTTGCACCTGCTCAACTAATCACCTTTGGTCTTGGCAAGTTTTACACAGCCTGCTTTAAATGCTTAATTTTGGCAGTTTTCGAGTGAGATTCCTTTCTGCACTGAGGGGCCATCCTGAGAAGAGGGAGGAAATGGTTATATCAAGAGTGCATGTAACAGCAAAGTGGATTTAGCGCCCTTCCTGCAAGATAGCTGACAAAGGAGGTCTTTCTTTTCACATTTCCACACTTAGCAAGTTGTATTCTCTTTAATATTCTCCTTTTTGAAGCAACTATATAAACCAGTTTTAATACAATTTGTCAAACTAGGTCCATACTGAAATATTTAATCTTGACTGTCCTCTTAACTGTTACCAGTTTATAAATCTTCCCTTTAATCTTTTCTAAGTAATTTCTGTTCATGACTGTTTTGTGGCAAGAGAAAGTCATTTAGTGCATTACCTTATCGTAGCACTTCATTTGTGAGAATTTTCATATACCTGCCCCAAACTTTTTTAGATGGATTAAAAGTGTTTAATTTCCCAAATTTACAATTGTTATTAATGTTTAATTCTAATTTACAACGTTACTATTGCTTTAAATCATCTTAATAATGAGGACCCGAAAACCATACACAAGACTTCTCCAAAGTCCTAATCAACCGTAATGATGTGGTGGTGCCAGAGTTGGACTGGGGTGGGCAAGGTCAAAAGTCACATGACACCAGATCAAAGAGGTTACAAAAGTTCAAGGAGAACCTGTTACAGCCAACCTGAGAGTTGTGCCTTGGAGAAGTTTTGATCAGATATTATGGCATCTCAACTGCCTCAGTATGTGCATTTTACACCTCTTGGCATGGCAACTGTGAGGACTGTTGGCACACATTTTTGGATGACTTGAAACCAGCTTATGACCCCATTGGCCAAAGAACATTCTGGAAGGTCCATTCTGAAAGGGGATAAAAACGCATACACTTAGAAGTCAGCCCCTCATTGAACACTTGGTGAAGATGTGGGGATGACTCATTGAAGACTCAATCTGACCCAGCAGTGGAGTTCTGACCACTTGGAGAGAGAGAGGAGATCTGCCCTGACCCTGTGAGGCCCACCTTTGTGAATGAGATCCAGCCCTGTGTCAGTGAGGAGGGAGGTTCCAACTGCCCAGCTCAAACACATGGATTGTTGCAGGTAATATCCTTTCTGAGTTGGATAGAGAGTAAATATTGTGGGAATTTGGGAAATGCTTACACGGTGTTTTTAAATAAGGAATGTTTTGTGAAGAAAATCTGATTGAAAACCGAATTCTGTGCCCCTCACCAATAAGAGGGCTTGGGTAAAGTGCTTTAATACATAAGGGTTGAAGTGTTCAAAGTACAGACAACAGATTCTATATAGAGTTCTATTATTTTCAGTCATAACATAGCCAAAATATATGAGGAGATGACATTATCTGATGTACTGACCAAAACATTTCACTGTCTGGGCCAGCTTGCCTACATAACATCATGATGTTATGCATGCCATCTTTCATATTTACTATTTATATCTGCAAATGCTTTACATTTGAAGCTGACTATCAAGACATGGTGAGTCAGACTCTGCTGCTGACAACCCCTGCCTGTGCTGTAGCAGCTAGTTTGTAAAGCCTGCAATGACTGCTGGACCCAAAGTTATTCAGCCTTACCAGCAGTCAGGTATAATACCAAAAGCCACAAAATGCTCTTTATTGAATTATTTGGTGAGTTCAATTGCAAGATTAAGCTCGCCTGAAGAGTTAATGGAATCATTCACTATTTTTTCCTTGCAGTTTAAGTGGGAGCTTGGTATGATTTCTATGTTTTAGGTGGGAGGGCAGTAGGTGGGAAAAATAGATGTATAAACACTTTGCAGATATGCATGCATCAAACAATGGTATGGACAGTATACATAAACACAAGGTTCATTGTTTCTTCACCACATATAGACCATCGCATGATATTTGCTCAATGCTTTTATTATGCAGTTAGTCATCTGTTAGTGTAAAATCTAGTTTGAACCAGTCGTGTTCCCTGAGGCTCTTTAGTCTAGACTGGTGAAAACTATTTTCTTTACAAGGGAAGCAGAACTGGGAAACTGTTTACTTTAACACATTTTGTCGTGGATCAGGGAATATCCTGTTTAACATTTGTCCCAATTAGTATAATCGAATGGCCAAGCCTTTGACCTTTGGCAGTCAGTGCATAGTTAACTTGGTATAAACTCAATTATTTTGTTAAGTGCACAATGTTTCCAGAATTTTGACTCAGTGACACAAGTGAAGGCTGGCCTTTGATACCCATATTAAAAGGGACCACATATAAACTGAACTCCTCTGTGATTTCATATGGTTTCAGTTTGTAAGATTAAAAGAAGGTGAATATCTATCCCATTGATATTTCCCTGGTTTGGTCCCTTGAAACATGCTGTGCTTTCTAAATGAGGTAGTGGGAAGGCAGACAGGGTCCCAGGCTCCTGCCAGTGAAATTACTCAGCACCTAACTGTGCAGCCTTCAAGTGTGACATGGATTGAATAATTGGCAAATCTTCCATTCTCTCTCTGGGATGATGTCTCTTTTGTACCTAGCCCCTACTACTAAAGCCCTCAGCGAGACTAAGAAATCATTGCAGTAAGAGCAACTGGGGAAAAGCTTTGTGTCACACAATTCTGTGCAACTGAGAATTTGGTATGGTGATATTCTCTCACCTGCTTCACACAAACTACTTGTTTTTATGCATTGTATTTGCTTTATAACTTTGCTACTATTCTCTCCTCAAGTCCTTGTGCAATTTGCAATTCTTTGTCACTACTCTGCCCATCCTTTATCGCACATGTAAGACTCCTGGCCTCAGTAAGTGCCCTTGTTCCAATGTAGACTTTTGTATTCTCCTGGCATTCATTCGATATATCTCAAAGCAGTGCACGGATGTCCCTGGTTTTGAAGTGTACCACAGGTTTACTTACAAAAGTTTTGAAATGTTTCTAAAATCACAAAATATCTGCACTCATGCTTCCAACCCACCTCCAGCACCTTCAGTAAAAACCAAAAGAACTGCGGATGCTGTAAATCAGAAACAAAAGACAAAGCTGCTGGAAAAGTTCAGCGGGTCTGGCAGCATCTGTGAAGGAAAAAAACAGAATTAACATTTCGGGTCTGGTGACGCTTCTGCAGGAGTTCAGACCCAAAACGTTAACTCTGTTTTTTACCTTCACAGATGCTGCCAGACCTGCTGAGCTTTTCCAGTAACTTTGTCTTTGTTCCAGCACCCTCAGTGCTGCCTATTTCACTTTAAATTCATACCCAGACTTCACCAATCAAACTAAGCGAACATTGATCTTCTATTAGACTGAATTAATCAATTGAAGAACAAATGAACAGCACGACTCACTAGCATATTATAAGGATTGTGCTAGACGTCATAAGTTGGATCACACTATCTGAATTAATATCTAATGAGATAACACAGTGTGGAGCTGGAGGAACACAACAGGCCAAGCAGCATCAGAGAAGCAGGAAAGTTGATGTTTCGGATCAGGACCCTTCTTCTTCAGAAGGTCAACTTTCCTGCTTCTCTCATGCTGCCTGGCCAGCTGTGTTCCTCCAGCTCACCACTGTGTTATCTGTGACTCCAGCACCTGCAGTTCTTGCTATGTCTTAACATCTAATGAGATTTTCTTTTGCTTCAAAGAGTTCTTCGATTGTCTTAATAACATACCACCAATTTTGGAACTGAGAAAAAGGTATTAATGTGAATGACTTTTTTTCTTAGATCTTGATGAAATTATATTCCGATCCTTAGGTAACATATAATGGTTCATGCCTGGGATGGAAGGACTTACATATGGTGAAAGACTGGATCAGGTAGAACAATCTTCACTGGAGTTTAGCAAGAAGAATGAGGGTAAGGATCTCATAGAAATTTATAAATTCGAACAGGACTAGAGAGGATAAATGCAGGAAGAATAGTCTCGATGTCTCCATGACAGAACCAGTGGTTGTAGTCTAAGGATAAGGCCATTTGGGAGTGAGACACCCTCCATCTACAAAATGGGGAGGCGATGGCCCAGTAGTATTGTCACTGGAATGATAATCCAGAGACCCAGATAATGTTCTGGGGACTCAGGTTCGAATCCTGCCACAGCAGATGGTCAAATATGAATTTAAGAAAAGGAAAAACTGGAATTAAGCATCTAATGTTGATCACAATCCATTGTCAATTGTTGGGAAAAAGGCATCTAGTTCACTAATGTCCTTGGGGATGGAAACTGCCATTCTTACCTGGTGATCACGTGACGAAAGACCCACAGCAATGTGGTTGACCCTTAACTGCTGCTTGGGCAATTAGGGATGGGTGATAAATGCTGGCCTAGCCAGTAACACCATCAATTATAAATTAAAAAAAAACAATAATTTGAGAAGCACGATGTTGCTGCCTTTAAAATGGAAGTTAGATATGATGTTATTGTGACCGTGGTAAATCAATGTCATAACAATCCTTTTCAAAAAACATTGATTTGTTGGGTGGCTTAATCTGTGAATGTGAAAAAATTGCACAAATATATTAGATTTGTCTGCCATTTGGTTTCAGTTGTGAGTGTGCGGAAAATACCTGAATGAAGAATTTGAGGATCATGCCGACCTTTATTGTACGAGGAACCTTGATGCAGCAATTGGCACAGCTGCTCATCTAATGCTGCATTCCTAAAGGCACCATTTCTCCCTCGGATTAAGACAACTGTTTTGTTGTGAGAGGCCTGTTTGCTTGAGGCATTTTGTTTTCTCCATTTACTAATGGACTGTGCCTACTGCTACTGGTGACAGACTGCAAGGTGAGGCCTAAAAAGACCAAGAGATTTCAATGCCATATTCCATAGCCACTCTGCCAATGCAAAATATGGGCTGAAATACCTCAACTGTAAGAAGTTGTGATTGTGAATCACCCTTCACACAGTAAGATGTCTAAGGTGCTTCACAAGTGTGGAATAAAACAAAAATTCACACTGAGATATTGGGACAGATACTTAGTAAAGAGTTAGGTTTTATTGTGTTTTTAAAACTTAAAGGAAGAGAGTGAAATAGAGGGGAAGTTGTAGTATAATTGGAAATGGATATGTTAGTGATGCTACTGTTCCTCTGGCATCAACAGACACATGTAAGCAAGATTTGAAGGAGAGAAAGGTGGAAGCACTGTATCGTAGAGCTATAATCTGTATAATTTATAGTAGAATGTTAATAAAGGGTTTATAGGACTTTCTAAGAATGAAGGAGAGTTATTTTAAGATGTATTATAAGAGGGCTAAGAATAGAGATAAAACAGAATTAGAGAATGAATTGTTTTGGTAGAAAGGTCAGTCTGAAAGAGTGCTGCACAAATACTCAACGCCCAAGAGAATCCATGGTTGACAGGATAAAGGGGCAATAATGCGGACTTATACCTAGAAGAGCTGCACAATCCATAGATACAGTTGTAGCAGCATAAAGTATGCAAGCATCAGTATCCATTTGAAGTAACAGCTGTAGGTGTGATTATGAATGGTGGAGCAATTAATATCAGGAATGCGCAAGAGGCTAGAATGAGAGGAATACAAACACAAAGGTTCTGGGGTTGGAGATTATAGGGATAGGGAGAGGCAAGCCCATGGAGGGATTTGAAAACAGGTTTAAGAATATTAAAATTGAGACTTTGCATTTGAGCCAACGTAAGTCAGAGAGCTCAGGGGTGTTGGATGGACAGATCTTAGTGTAGACCAGGTGACTTAGTGCTAAGTAATGAAGCTAAGAGCCATAAAATATATCCTGTGTAGCAGAGTTATGCATGACCTGAAGTATATGAAGGGTAGAGGTTGGCAATTCAGTCAAGTGTGTTTTGGAATCATCAGTTCATAAATAACAAAGGCATGGATTAATGTTTTACCAGCAGATGAGCTGAAGCAGGGTGGAGTTGGGTGTTATGTTATAGAGATGAAAATGGGCAGCCTTTAGCATATCAGAAGCTCAACTCAGGGTCAAAAATGGTGCCGAGTTTGTGAACAGAATCTGACAGTCTGGCTAACGAGCAGAATATGTCAGTGGATGGGAATGTAATATCTTTTTTCCAGTTTAACAAAACCATTTTATCCAGTGACTTTGTAGTTCTATGAGTTTTTATACGTAATCCAGGATTACACGTTGTGTACTCCAAGACTTAAGTATGTTCTGAACACCTGTTTTTATTTATTGTATATGATGAAAGCCTTTCTACTGTGTTTAGTATTCCAACTGGAAGAAATTTTCTGTTGTGGCTATTTGTTTTCTGAGAATTACGTTTTTAAAAAAAAGCCTTGCAGCAATTTAGCTGCAGTTGTTAGCTGGTTCTAGTTTATTTTGAATATTTTGTAATGACCTAAAATACTCACAATGTTCCCTTAGAGAATCAATCATAATAATATAAAAGACTTGTGGAGGAGAGAAGGGACCACAATCTTCACACAAAATGAAGCCTTTGGTTTGTAAATTCCTGTGATTTTGCAGTGAATTTTTAGAACAGCATTATTAACGTTTGAGTGCTACTGGGTTCACAGCCAGCCCTGACTGATCAGACTGTAATCATTTTTCTTTCTTCGTTGGCTATGAGACCCCTGAATGTAATTACTTGAGGTGATCTTAAAACTTGGGCAAGAGTCCATTGCGTATATCTGCTTATAATTCAGTGTAACTTTGGCAAGTTCACTGAAAGTAAAAGCCCACAAGGATCCCTTGTGTGGGATCTGAAGAAAGTGACATTGATGGAATAGGGAGTCTGCTGAGGCTGAGATGCATTGCCTTGTAGCTTCTGGATAACAGAGTGTGACAGATGCAAGCCATTATTACGGCACATATTAACCTGCAAGTTCAGCCTTTGGTTGAGAATTTGAATCTCCAGAGGGTACTCATCAATGAACAACATTGTGCCACTTAATTTGCATAAACAGTGGGCAGAATTTTCTGCTCCCTTGAGAGGCGTGACCGATGGCAAGAAATGTGTGAAAAAACAAAAACCCCAAAACATTCAGAACTTCGAATCCAAGAATTTTTTCAATTTTCCCCTTAAGGTTTAAATGTGATGTCAGATCTTGCTAATGAGTGGCAACTATCGTATTTTGATGCATTTGCATCTCATAGTTAGCCCAAATCACCTCACTTCTATGCAGTTCCCAGTTCTCCTCTCCTTCCTTAAGAAACTAAATGGCACCAGCTTCTGATGTGAAAGTTAAAAGTGTGAATATGGTGGCAGCAGCTTGGTCCAGGCCTTCAGATAACCTTCACCACAATTTCCTTGCATGCTGTACGGACACTTTCTCGTTTACCCTTCACCCACACAAGTTGACATTGGCAAACTAGCAACCTCATCCTGTCTTCATGCTTGCTCTTGGCCCCACTCAGATGTCATTTCAGCTCTTTACAACTCTACTTTGGAGCTCAAGCACACCTCTGACTTGCATGCTGCTGCCAGGTCACTTTGACTACGGGGATACACATGACATTTGATGCATTTATGGCTCTTAGCTTCATTACTTAGTACACGCTCACTTTGTGGCTACTTGGAGCCTGCCAGCCTCTGTGGTTGGCATTTTGCTTTTTTTACTGCACAGAGAAAAGTGTCATGGTTTGGAGCACTGAATATTTGAGGGGTGGATGTGTTGCTGTGTGGCACTGTGCTATGGCAATGTCACACTTATACCAAGTGCCAGCAGCTTTCGTGGCAAGCACACTGCATGTGCTTCCATAAAGCCATGTCTGAAACTAAAAGGGAACAAGTCCTTAACAAGTTCAAGGGGGGAATATAGTCAGTAAAGCCTACCACCACAATCAGTCTGGAAGTTGGCCATGGTCAGTCCTGCAAGTCTGGTGGAGTGGTCCAGGTACAAATGGAAGAGCAGTTAGTGGTGATACATGAGAAAGAGTCCCCAGTGAGTGAGTAGGAAATGCAGAGGGTAGGACATGTGGGAGGATGAGGGGGTAGAGAGAAATTGATTGGACATGATGCATGTAATAGTAAGAGTTGTAGTGAGCCTTGGTGAGATAAGTATTCAGTGGCAGGGTAAGAGTGAGTGATGGTCCCCTGCATGTAAAGTACGAGAGAGAAGATGGTGACAATGCTGTGCACTGAGTTTCACCTGGGACCCTGCACTGATCCCAGCCACTGTCTGTGTCCAGTCTTAGACTGCTGCAGCAGCCTCATTTCCACAGCCCTGTCCACCAGCACCTCCACGTCCCTGTTGTTGATATAAGAGTTAATTTTCCTTTCTGAGCCATTACCTTGAGGACAACAGTGCAGGAGCACACTGTGAAGGCACCTTCTGATTTGCAGCATATGTGCTGCTGTGGAGATGGGGATCAAATATGGTGGTATTGATGAGCAATCCCTAAAGAGGACAAAGTACTGGCTCCTCGTTCCAAAGACCAACAAATGCAGTACCTCGCCAGCTGCACAGCTCTTATATGCAGTTGGCAAGTGAAAGGCACTTATTCAGAGATAGTAAGAACTTATTGTTCTGTTGCAGAGATCTTAATTGGGAAAGGGAACTTAATGCTTGCATGCTGACTTTTTAATTAGTATGTGTGAATAGGCAAATACATGCAAAACACTTCCTAACATTTGCTTTCAGGGAGCTTGACCCCCTTTTAATGTTCTAAAAACTTTAATCCCGCCATCAAGAACGTAACTTCAGCCTCTCATACAATTTGTTTCCCCACTGACTTTTCTTTCTGCTCTGAGAACAGGTTCCATTCATTTTCAGAGCCCTCCAGCAACATGACGGGAGACAGGAAGGTTTGAAAAATGGTGTCAAAAAGCATCAGAATGGAATCCTGACTTGTTTGCATTGCCACTGGACATTAACAGCAAGAGTGGGACGTTTTTCACTGGAGTGTAGAAGGTTGAAGCATGACCATAGATTTATAAAATCTTGAGGAGCATAGATAAGGTGAATGGCAGATGTCTTTTCCCTAGGGTGGGGCATTTCAAGACTAGTGGGCATATTTTCAAGGTGACAGGAGAAAGACTTAAAAAAAGACATGAGTGGTAATTCATAGAGAGTGGTTCATAGGTGGAATGAATTTCCAGAGGAAGTGGTGGATGTGGGTACATTTACAATATTTAAAAGATATTTGGATAAATTCATGAATAAGAAATGTTTGGCAGGATAAAGCCCAAGCATTTGTAGGTGGGACTAGTTTAGTTTGGGATTATGGATGGTGTGGACTGGTTGGACCGAAGGATCTGTTTCTGAGCTGTATGGCTCTTTGACAAAAGAATGAATGGCCTCTTTTTTATGGAGATTGTTAAATCATATTTTTTTTCTTTCTTTTGTTTTGTTTACTTTTTCTTCTCTCTTATTCCATGCTTTCTTCTCCATCTCTTTGCTTACTTCACTTGATTCCGATTTACCTTCCTTTTTCCTTCTCTTTATTTCGCAGTTTTAAAACCTCACTGCTGAGGGAGACACACAATTGCTCTCAATTTCATTGAGGTTCCAGATCCCCTGCTGAGATCACCATGTTATTGGCACTTATGCAGTTTGTGGGAATGTAGACATTGGTTACAAAACATTTTAAACTGAAAGGTGCAAGAAAACCTTTAAACAATGACATAGGCTATGAGACTCCCTTCTCCAATTAGTGATAGTCCATCATTATTGCTTTAAGATTTTTCTTAGCCTTTTATACCTCAACTGTGAATGATTACTACTGAATGATTACGACTGATATACTATTATGACAGTGGTATTTTTATTACACTATGTGAGCAACAGGCTAAATGAGCAGAAACTCAGCATATTGGCTTTAGCACAATGTTGATGAGGTAAGGCTCTGTTGTGAGGATGAAAGGATAATGTCTAAATGATAGAAAGAGTACAGAGTTTAAAACACTGCTCAGTGAAAAATGAGATTGAAATTGAACACGATCCTGGTTCAGCCTGTGTCAGCAGCAAGGAACGGGATTGAAGCTGATGCCAAGGGTGTGTGTTTTTTAATGTGAGTGGAATAAGATAAATTGGGTTTTCCCAATGTTCAAACAGAGAAAGTTTTGTCTCATCCAACGACTGATGTGAGCCAGGAAATGTGTTAAAACTGTCTATGTGAAAGTACAGAAGTCAGGAACTTCACATCGACATCGTACTTAATGCATGATGTTTGTCTCATTTCAAGACCAACAGAAACAGTACTGTATGAAAAAACATAGACAATGAAATGGAAGAAAATTAAGATGGGCACACATTTACAAAGCTCAAACTTACTCCCTCAGATTTACAGAATGTTACAATGGACAAGTAGAAATCTGAAACAATTCTTGAGAATTCTGAAAACTTTCTGTTGTTCGGGCAGGGTTAGGGTGTGGAAGGATAAGCAGAGTTAATCACAGGATCACACCATAGTAGAGCAGATAAAAAGGCTATTTGGCCCACCATGCTTGCACCCACTTTTTAAAAGAACTATCCATTTAGTCCCATTCTCCTCATCTCCCTTGGGCCAAGCCACACTGTTTATAATGTTCTCAGATCATGTTTGACCTGAGACAGTTTCTGAACATATTTCTGCTACATTACGAAAATTGCCTGCAACAAATTCTATTTCTATAACACTGCGCAACTCAGCCTCTGCCTCAGCTCAGTGTTGAAATTCCTTAATTATCTCTAGAATTGAATACAGCAACTCATGTTTACTCAGATTCCCAGCTTCTACTCGTCTATAATCTTGAGCTCAGAAAACTTTACTGCCCACATCTTAAACCACATCACGCCTTGTTTAACAATTAGCGGAGTTATATTGCATTCTGATTAAGCAATTCTTCAATTTTAGATTTCTTATTTGTATTTTCAAAACCCCTCACAGCCCCATCTATCTATGTCTTTGGAAACTCCTCTGTCCCCATAACACTCCAACACATCTGTGCTCCTATGGTCTCTTGCATATCCCAGTTTCAATCATTCCACTATTAGTGGTCATACCTCCTTGCACTGAGGACCTAAGCTCTGGAATTCCCTCCCAAATACCTTTCCCTTTCTATCACTTTCTCCTCCTTTAAGATACTCTTTAAAAATCACCTCTTTTTGGGTTATATGCCCTAAAATCTCTTTTTCTGCTTCAGACGTATCAATTTTAGTTTGGGATGTTTCTAACTGAAAGGTGTTATATAAATGCAAGTTATTGTAATTGCACCATTCTCGGAAATCCCTTCTGCAAGCTCTCTATGCTGCTGGCATCTTTTCTAAAGTGTGGTGACTTCCACAGATTTGTCATAAGCTTTTTCACTTTTGCACATTTTGTCTCCATATATAAAGACAGAACCCTGTATGCCTCTCGAGTTATTCATTTGCAATGTTACCTTCAAAGATTTATGCACAGGCACCTCAAGCTTCTCCCTTCATACAACCCCTTAAAAAATCTAGTTGGTATTGGTTTTCCATAATCTTTCTTTCAAAATATATCATGTCATACATTCCCTAATCACATTCTCCCAATCTGTAAAATATCAAATTCTTACCTCTATTCTGTTATCATTGCCTGTCCCTCGATTCAAAGTTGACATCTACTCAGGGTCTTGAGTTTTGGCCAAGGATTTTTATGCGACTGAAGAAGCCTACAATTAACAGGCACTTGAGCACATGGTGTAGGACATCATTCTAGTCCAAAGTCCAGCTCACTACAATGGTCAGCACTGCTGCCTCACAGCGTTAGGAACCCAGGTTCAATTCTGGCCTTGGGAAACTGTGTGGAGGCAGCACTTTCTCTCTGTGTCTGTGTGGGTTTCCTCCAGGTGTGCTGGTTTCCTCCCACGTGTGCTGGTTTCCTCCCACAGTCTAAAGATGTGAAAGTTAGGTGGATTAGCCATGCTAAATTGTAGTGTAGGTGGATTAGCCATGGTACGTGTACGGTTATGGGGATATGTGGGATGCTCTTCGGAGGGTCAATGTGGATTCAATGGGCTGAATGGTTCACCATGACTCTATGTTTTCTGTCTTATAGCTATTTGTGTTATCATGCTGTTAGTGACGCTTTAATCACAAACTTTAATTTTGCTTGCAATTTCATGATGTGGTACTCTATTAAACTGCTTTTGAAAGTCCATTTACAGGATGCTAACTGTATTACTTCATAAGATATTAACCAACATAATACGCCTTTAGCAAATCCTTCATTCAATCGTATTTTTCTCAGTGACAATTTTATTTCTTCTTACATTACTAGCCATCTTGACATTAGACTAACTATCTTGCAGTTGCTGGGTTTATTCCTCCCTCTAATGTTTTAAGTCTTATGGCCCTGGATCAAAATTCTACCCCATTGTCTTCACAAATGCTACCTGATTTGATAATATTGCCAGCCCTTTCTGAAAAAGTTAGTCCTCATCTCCTCTCAGGATTGTCCTCTTGTGAGATTCCATTTACGGTGCCATCAGCTCCATCTGTGCTATACTCCAAGATGGCGGCAAAGTAGCAGAGCAGCATGCAGGCTGGAGCTCATCTACTCCATCTGCTTTTAATTCTTTATTTTCCTTCACGGCTTTTGCTCCTTACTTCAATCCGCTTACTTTCTGTGGAGAGATCGAACCAGCGCGAGGGACAATGAAAGAGCAGGAGAGTGAGACCAACGTGGAGGACAGCGAGCCAGTGCAGGGGGAGAGTGAGAAAGTGAGCCCAATGTGAGGGAGCCTAAGCCCAACATGTTGGCGATTGATGACCCCTGGCATCCACGGCGGCAGCGAGAGCAGGCAGACCGAGGTCTCCTGGCAACTGCGGCAGCATGGGAAGATCTAGCTCAGCATGGAGATCGAACCCTCACCTGCCCCTACACCTCCTCCCTTACCCCCATCACAGGCTCTAAGAAGACCTTCCACATCAAACAGATGTTCACCTGCACAACAGCTATTGTGGTATACTGTATCCGCTGTTCCCCTTGTGGCATCCTCTACATCGGGGAAACTAAGCGGAGGCTTGTGGACTGCTTTGCAGAACACCTACGCTTGGTTCGCACTAAACAACTGCACCTCCCAGTCGCGAACCATTTCAACTCCCCCTCCCACTCCTTGGACAACATGTCCATCCTGGGCCTCCTGAATTGCCACAATGATGCCACCCGAAAGCTGCAGGAACAGCATCTCATATTTTGCTTGGGAACCCTGCAGCCCAATGGTATCAATGTGGACTTCACAAATTTCAAAATTTCCCCTCCCCTGACCACATCCCAAAACCAGCCCAGCTCGTCCCCGCCTTCCTAACCATTCCTCCCACGTCAAGCCCCACCCCCATCTCCTACCCACTAACCTCAATCCACCTCCTTGACCTGTCCGTCCTCCCTGGACCGACCTATCCCCTCCCTAACTCCCCACCTACATTCACCTTTACTGGCTCCAACCCCGCCTCTTTGACCTGTCTGTCTCCTCTCCACCTATCTTCTCCTTTATCCATCTTCTATCCGCCTCCCTCTCTCTCCCTATTTATTTCAGAATCCCCTTCCCCTCCCCCATTTCTGAAGAAGGGTCTCGACCGAAACGTCAGCTTTCCTGCTCCTCTGATGCTGCTTGGCCTGCTGTATTCATCCAGCTCTACACCTTGTTATCAGTGATCGAACCCTTGTGGGGAGTGCGAACCAAGTGTGGCTAAGCACTTAAGAAGAACTTTAAGGATGAACTTTTAACAGTACTCCTTATTTTTCTATTTTGTACCTAAGATGGCATCAAGAATGGTGACATTGTACACTTTTCAGTGTACTCCTGTATCCTTGTACTTGAGTACATGTGACAATAATTTCTAATTGTAACTCTAATTTTTCTGGTTCTCTTCAATCTTGATCGGCTCTTTCCAAAGGTGTGACCATCCTTTGTTCAAGGAATTCCTCCATTTGAATGTTTGATGTTTTATCAATGAATGGATTCATCCAAATGTAGAAATTCACGGTCGGCGAGCACCTTATGAAGTTTCTGGCAATGTTAGTCCCACCCCAGAGACCTTGATATACTCCTTGCATGTTGTGCTTTGTGCAGGGAATAGCATCAAGAAATGCTATTGAGCTGAATTCAAATTTATAGCACTGACACTTGGAGTTGCTTGTTTTCTTTCAGCATGTAGAGAAGCTTATGCTGCGATGAAAATATCTAAGAACAGAGATAATGAATAAAGTATTTATAAAAGCACCTTGAAAAATCCATTCCCGTAAGCACGGAAAGAAACAGCTATGTTTCACTTTAATATGAAACATAACATAGGACAATTTCAATCCCCCACCCAGTGGAGGGCATAGGAGACGATAAGACCATAAGTTATAGGAGCAGAATTAGGCCTTTCAGCCTATCGAATCTGCTCCACGATTCAGCCATGGTTGATATGTTTCTCAACTGCATTCTACTACGTTCTCCCTGTAGCTTATGATCCCCTTACCAATTAAGAACCTATCTCTGTCCTAAAGACACTCAATGACTTCGCCAAGGACAGGAAAATCACCAAAGTTACTTATCCATCTTTGAGTTGCTTGGATTGTAGTGATCACCGTTTTGTTCAAACCACCCATGGGAAGCTGGTGAGGCCTTTTTAGATATGCAGGCCAGGCCTGTGTACAATTTTATTTCAGACCTGAGCAGCAAAGCAGCTGAGAAAAGTTGGAATCCACCACGAAGATTAAGCCCAAACAGTTCCATTTTTAGTTTACTTTGCAGCTGCCATATATCTTTCTCTTTTGCCCACAGAAAGGGTTAAGGTATCATGTGGCCGCATTTCTCAAGAAGGGTCCCTGGACCTGAAATGTTAACTCTGCTTTCTCTCCACAGATGCTGCCAGACCCACTAAGTCTTTTTTTCCAGCAATTCCTGTTTTTGTTTAAGAATGAACTAAGTTAGAGCCTGATTATGGCGGCAGCAAATAGGTTTCTAACTTTATCATGGCATCTACTCACTCAACACCCATCGAAGCTGGTCAGGGCCAAGTAGAATAATTAAGCTGTTATAGCTTTCTAGCAATTTTCACGTCTTCAATACTGTTCCTTAACAGCTCTCATGACTGTACCTTAAATGTAGTTGTCAATTCTCTGATCAGTTGCATCGTGTAATCAAGTACCATATACATACACACACAAATAATCGCAGAAAGCTTACTCTCATTAGCAGCACGGTTGTAACATTCTGTATTGCTTCAATCAATAATTCTGAAAACACACTTCAGAAATACTATTCTTAATGTGGAGAGATTGTAATTAAACTACAGGTAACATTAGAGCGTGTGGTTTATCTAAATCATTAGCATAGTGTTTTCGCAGTTTATAGATGCTGATAAATTATGATTTCCTTTACAGCATGCATTTATTATTTTATTAAAGTATTTTGGTTTAAATTATACTATGCATCTTTTTTCCATTAGTTCTACCTCCGCTTTCATCGTATGCCATTCACAGACTGAAAGAACAAATGAACCATAATTACTTAACTTTCAGAAGATGTCATTTCCAATGTCTCACCTGCTTCCCATAGTCCAAGCTAACACATGGTTTCTTTCCAAATCAAGAATCCTGAAGCCAGCTCTCTATCCTCTGTAGGACATTAATGTATTCACATTGCTACATGCTATGTGACTGGTCACATCTTGTTTCCACATCACTAGGATTTCAGCAGTTGAATATGGTTTTCCAGGTCTGATGATTCAAAGTAATAAACCCAAAAGAATGTTTCTCAGACAAAAATGAAAGGAAAGCAAAGAATGTCCAAAGGTAACCCCAATATGTTGTCAAAGGTGAATTAGTTGATGTTTTATTGAGCTTGAGGTCTCAGAACCCCACAGTTTATAGCTGTAAACTTCTTTGCCAATTAAACATACAAAGAAGTGAAGACAGCATGTGGTGCCTGTCATGTGCTAACATTTCAGGAATGCAAATGCAATTCAAATCCAAAATGAATAAATGTAATAATAATCTTGTTACCATATTGGGAGATTTCAGGTGTCCCATATTCCTAGTTTAGAGAGTTGAAGCTTGTTCCAAATAATTGCCAAAGGCTATCATGTGTAATGCTTCATTTGATAAAGGGAACTTTTGCAAAATCTGTTTGGGATGGGGATTAATTTTTAAGTAAGAACAGATGCGAGCCAATGGTGTCACTGTGCTTCCATTCACTTAATATTAAACAGGAATGAGAAGTTTGCCATGTTGTTAGAACAGACAAGTTTACTCAGAATAGTGCATTTGTTGAAGCTGATCCCCGCTTCATGTTATTCAACAGGACTTTAATTTCACTTCGCTATCTGATGGCAGGAATAAAAAAACAAGTCTCTGCTAGCTTGCTTTTGTTAAACAAGTGATATCTAAAAGAGAATCTTATTTCCTTAGTGTCATCCCATCCCTCTGTATAGCAAAGCACTTAGTCTTTGCTTGGCACTTGCAGAGAAAGAGCCACTAAAATGAAGAACTTCTACATGTGGAATGACAAGTATGAATCTTAGTCCTGTGATATTAGTCCATGAATTCCTAACACATATGTAAGACATTCATATGAAGTTCCTTTACTTGTCCACTATTTTAATTGAGCCATTGACCTACTTAAAATCCACATTCATTACCCGTAATGCCGCAATGGATTGCAGCAGACTTATTCTCTCTGTGATTTTGATAGAAAGCTCAACATGCTTTCAGCATAGCCGCATCATTTATTCTGGAAAGATTGTATAAACTTTCCATTGAAAGGCAGCAGGAAAATTACAGGCTGGGCATGTTGCCCACCTGAGTTGAGCATGGACAACCCTAACAAACCTTGCCAGACATAAGTCATTATCCACAAAGAATGAATTTGTCACATTGAAGCCACAAGTAATCAGGAGTTTCCTGTTCCTGTTGAAGAAAATACGTCCTTGTAAACACATATTAAGAGGGTGTGGTCCATATTTAAATGGAAAAGTGTGACAATATTTTAACAGAGCATCAGGATGACATGTTTACTGATCAGGTAGTGCCATAAGAAACAGCACACAATACTCCAGCAAATAGGTTCCGAATATCACAGAGGAGGCAGCATCCTATATCAATGCAACTATTCAGTTGAAGCTGTGAAGCCTGCTGCAAGTTGAAAGCTGTCATGTGGTAATACATGTCTCCGTCACAAGAGGCTCAATCCCAGTGCAGTGTGGTCACTCACCTCATGCACTCTTGCCAATCAGGCAATAGCTAGAAAAGCTAGATGAGATTCCAGATTCCAAACATCACACAGTGGCAGCAAGAAGTACAACGATATGTCATAAGCATACACATTTGTACAAACTGCAAGTAAAACTGATAACTATTTTGATATGCAGGGTACCATAACAGAATTTAGTAAGGGTGAATGTGAATTGAGGTACATAAGGAAAGGCATGTAAATTTGCTACATTCAAGCTATGAATGTACATAGTTATTGAGGCTGTAAGATGATTTTTCTTTTCAAAGGTGATTTTTAAAGCTGTTTTGCTTATTGTGTATAGTCTTGGTCGGGGTGTCTCTTGTAGCCAACAATGGGTCATTCAGCAGGCATGTTAAAAAAGAGATAAGGTTCAAACAGCTTCTGTGATGCAGTTGCCAGATCGCCTCATTATGAATGCGTGGCTAAGGTCCAAGAACGCCTATAGATTCACATAATTTGTGGGGGGTGTGGTTTGGTGAGGTGGGGCGGGGTCTGTTTCCACACCTTAAAGAGGAGTACTAGCTTTGCATTTTTGACATCTTTATTATCTGGTAATAAGTTATACTTTCCCTGATGTTTTTTCTTCAGTGTTTTATTGCTAATTTGATCAAGATTGAGAGGTGTGAAGTGGATTAAAAATTTCTACATTCATACTATAAATGGATATGGTTATTGACACTTTACGAGTTTCTAAGATGATTTCTTTTCAAAGGTGATTTTTAAAAGGTTGTTTTGCTTATTGTGTCAATTTCAAGAGGAGTTCAAATACTTGCCAGATGCCAATTTCTCATTGGTTCTTTACACAGTGGATGCTATGAGAGTGGGTCTGGAGCATGCATAGGTGACATAGAAATCACATGTGCATAATGGAAGGGAAATGGAAGAGCCATGGAATTTGGAGACTGCAAGAGGATTCGTAAGGATATGAGGAGCGTGGAAGGACAAGAGGAATATAAGAAGGTATGGGCAAAGCCTTTTCTGGTCAGAAGTTTCCCAACTGTATAAAGGGATTCCCCCAAGGTTAATGAACTAAATTACCTGACAGGGTTCTCACAGCCTTCAGAATCCACTTGCCTATACAAAAATATAAAATGCGGGGAAATTTGAATTTCTAGCAGAGAATAATTTTGCAAACCGGACACATCTTTAAGTCAGCATTAGGCCCTGACACACCATGATTCCACTTCCCAATTCAAGTTTGAACCAATGCAGGAGCCCTTTATTCTGTGCCTGCAGGAATCAGTCTCAATGCACTTCACTGTACTCCCCTCATCTGTCTGAACATATCGCTTAACCTGGTGACCAGAAATGGACACAAATCCCAGAAATATTCAAACCAGAGGACGATAAAGTCAATCATTACTTCCTTTGACTTGTCTTCTACTTTCCTGGCTAATTATTTCAGCCATTTATTTGCTTTAATGATGGACATGCTGATTATTGAGTCTAATAAAACTAAATCTCTTTCAACTTCATTATTAGCTGCTTCAGCATTGCTCATGAAGGACATATGTTTCCCATATTTCCTTTCCTCTTTGCAATGCCTTATATTTTGCATTATATCACATTCCACCTGCCATCCATCCATACATAGCCACATATATACATAGAGCTATTTTATAGTTTTCTGATATAACTTTTGATAATGACTTGTCTTCTCTTATCTATCAATGATGCATACTGTATCAATAGATTTTAAGTCTCATGAATTGTTTTTAAGAGTTACCTTCAGAATGGTTATGTTGTACTAATATACTGGCTAATGGCTATAATCCATATCAAATTACTGGTGTAAACAGCCAAATCTAATGTTGACTCACACAAGTCCACATGAAACTTGGAGCATTGAGAATAATTATCCATTGGTTTGACTAATGTGCTTTCATCATCATCAGACTGTTATTAGCTGCAATGAAAGCTTATGTTTTGCAGAATTCAGAGCTGGGATTTTTCCTTTTTATTGATTTTAAGTAATTACATTAAGGGATCAGTGGGAAAGGATTCCGCTATCTGTGGGAAGAGGTCTGGTATGGGGAGGATGAGCTGGGGCAGTGGTCTAATGCAAACCTGATCTATTTTCTGTTTGGACTCTATCTGTATATCATGAGGCAACCTGGATGGAGATACTGCAGCAGCATTAGAGAAGGCAATCTGGAAGCTTAAAGAGGTTGAAATGTCCAGTGGTTTAGAAGGATAGCTCCCACTGATTACATCAACCGAGTTAGAGGGTGCATATCTGGGGTTTAACAGGGACTGAAGAAGGTTACTATACACTTTCATCCTCTATGGGGAAGGTCTAAGCCATGATTACATTGCATGGTCTACTAGCTTGCAAGCCTAGGAAATGGCAGTATCTGCTATGGGAAGGGGGAAATCTACAGTGTGGGAAATAGTAGCCAGCTGCAGCATGAATGGGAGGAGAAAAGACCCATTTGGGTATAACTTTGACAGTGAATCTGGCTCCAGGTTTTGCTTTGTGATTTTGCTCAATTTCAAGAGGAATTATGGAGGAGTAATCCCATACACCCCAAAACCACACTGCTGCCCACGTTTTGTCTTCACACAAAATATAGATTTGCATTAAAGCATAGAACCATAAAAGTATCCTGCACAAGATTTACTTTCCTCCTTTTCAGTGCTTCCCATTAAACAGTCAGCCTAATGCATGTATTGGCAGGCGAACCAGAATGTCAGTCGAGCTCAAACCTGTAATAACAGAAGTACGAGATGAATAGTTTGACCTCTCTACTACTTGGCTGCTCTCTCAAATTACTTCTTTTTAAAGATTGGAGTTATGTGGATACATCCAACTGTTATTTGAAACCTTTTGAATTAATTCCAACTGAGGAACAGTGATTATTGTTTTCTCCTGTTTCATCTTGTGTAGATGGACATCAAAATGCTTATGTATTTATAGTGGATATGTTTGGATGCTTATTCCAGGCATCCAATTTTGCTGCAGTGATCGCTCTGACATAATTTCCATGCATATACTCACAGACGCCTGCTCATATTTCTAAACTCATCGTTTGGAGCATTGAAACACTAGTACAGTTAAATCTGAAGAAATATATGCTCATTTTGTGCTGAAATTCTGTTTCTTCATTGGATTTTCTACAAAGAAATAGAAAACATGAATGACTGGCAGTTATTTTACATTGCATCCGAATGGTGCCAAGATTTGGTTAGTCCCAGTTTGACAGTATTTACATTTCATTCAACATGCTGACACCTTGTGTCAGTGAATGTGGAGCTGGAAAAACATAACAGGTCAGGCAGCATCCGAGGAGCAGGAACGCCAACATTTTGGGCTGAAACCCTTTGTCAGGACTGAAGGGTTTCGGCCCGAAACGTTGATTTTCCGGCTCCTCAGATGCTGTCTGACCTGCTGTGTTTTTTCCCAGCTCCACATTTATTGACTCTAGCTTCCAGCATCTGCAGTCCTTACTGTCTCCAAAATGCTGACATCTTGTGCTGCAGATATACCCAATATTAAATCACCTCTATAGTGGAAGCTTGTGGCAAATTCTGACTGGATTTCCCTCATTTCTTGAAGAGAAATTGTAAGCCTTCCTGGATATGCATTTGTACTTTCTGTTGAAACATCCAATAGCTATATTTTTCAAACAGTCAGTGATATGGAACCTTTCTCTTGTTCACCCCATTGTTCCATCTCTTCTCATGGAAATGTTTCTCCTTCTGTCTCCCCCAATTACAATTCTCACTCTTCTTTCCACTCTTCCCAAATCTCAGATTTTATCCTAACACTCTTCTCCAGTTCCCTCCCACCACATTATTTTTTGCTGCAATCTACAAAATATCATGAGATGAAGAACTAACCATCCGATAAAAGTGAAGGGAGTTGCTGGGGAGTAGAATGCACAATTCTGACTTTGGCTACAAACATAGGCAAGTGAGTTTGAAATGTTGGCTCTCCACTTACAATGTGCCTTATATCGTACAAAAAGGAACATTCAGGACTGGATTTGCTATACATTGTCACCAGCTTTTTGGGCTTGCTTATTCAAGTATCATTAGTTTGAGCACAATGACAGCAAACTCCTCAGCCATTTTTTCACTGGTGTTCCAAAAAAATTTTGTCACTGATTTGGCACAGCCCATTTAAGGTGCTCCTGCCTAATGTCAATGGTATTAATAATGTTTTGAGCTCAACATCCTACAAACATGAAGGGTTAACATTTGCACAAAGTTCAGAAAATCCCAACTAATTGATCTCAGAACTGGTTACCCCCAGAGCAATCAAGTCAACTCAGAAAGTAAATTAAACTTAATACTGTAAGATGTAGGATGGTATTTCAGTATATTTTTATTTAACATCACCCTTCCTTTAATATCGCACAGACCACTTCCTTGTTCCCTACTGAATTTGTTTGTCTACTTTTGTTACTACATGATTGTTACATATGTGCATGGTTTTTAACTGATTATCTAGACCATATCAGGTCTTGTGATGCAATGGGTAGCATTCCTGCCTTTGTATCTGAGCTCCAAGTTTGGGTCCCACTATGGCCATGAAAGACGCTTTCACGATGTGATCAAACATGAGTCAAACATTAGTCAAACTCAAACATGAGTTTCAAGCTGCAAATTCTTCCAACATATGCCAATGGCAGTTGATAGGAGTTAAAGAGGTTCTGGTCATCCCTGTGATGGAAAGGAGCTTGGTGCATTGACTATCATTCTCCATAGCTTCATGCTGTGAAAGGTATGTGAAGGTGCACATTGCCGCAGCAACTTGGATTCCCAAAGTGAATTATAACACAACACCTCTACCAGTGCATGTATGAATATTTCAATAAAAGTCACACTGCAATTTAGACTTTGGGGTGCAAGTGTGTGTTTGAACAAAATACCAATATTAAGTAGTTAAGATGCCAGAAGGTCCATTATTCTATGGCAAGAGCCAAGTGTAATATTACTGTTTGTGGATTATGTTTTTCAGTGGAATTTGAGTGGTAAGGGCATGTGATTATTTTCCTGTTGCACGTTATAGCTTTCAAAAATATATTGATGAAAGATAAGGAAAATCAAACTGAGGGTTATTTGATATAGCAGATTTTGTGACTTGAGATTTAATTTACAGAATCGCTTAAACTTTCAGAATAGAAAGCGATCACTTGACCCAATGTGCCTGTGCCAGTTCTGTGAAAGAGCTGCTCAACTATCCTGCATTACCCACCCATTCCCTATAGCCCTCGCTTTCCCTCTTGGAAAAAGGAAAAAACTCAGAAAACATACGATTTGAATGTAAATCATCCTACTTAAAAATAATTGATACCATGTTTTTGGAACAAAACAGGCTGTGATCAGTTTATACAACAGCAGATGGGAAAATGATCCAGAAGATGCAACTGGAAAATATGAGCTGTCCAGTTAGGAGAATTGTTTAGGCAACTTATGTGTAAGGAAACAATCTTTGGCAGCATTCTCAATGAAATATTTGGAGTATGTATCTAAGGAAGGCTGAAACAAATTTTTTGGCGTTATAGTGAGCTGGGAATTACAAATTCTATTCTGTATGCACAGTGGCATTCAGCTCATCATAAGCCAGGTAACAATTAAACAGGCGAATGTGCTTGTGTAAGTTTTTTGTAGGAATTTGGATTCATTTTCAAAAAATATTTCCATTATTATTTTTATAATTAACAAATTCATTTGTTTTATGAGTCAGTCCAATATTAATAAAGGACTCCTACATCTCCAACACTTAGATTATAGAGCCAAAGATTTGTAGAGTAGTCCAACACAAAACAGACCTTTCTGTCCAACTATTCCATGCCAATCATAATCCCAGACTAAACTAGTCCCACCTGCCTGCTCCTAACCCACATCCCTCTAAATCTTAGATAACAAGGTGTGGGGCTGGATGAATACAGCAGGCCAAGCAGCATCATAGGAGCAGGAAAACTTGATGTTTCGGGCCTAGCCCCTTCATCAGAAATGGGGGAGGGGAAGAGGGTTCTGAAATAAATAGGGAGAGAGGGGGAGGCGGATAGAAGATGGATAGAGGAGAGGATAGGTGGAGAGGAGGCAGACAAGTCGAAGAGGCGGGGATGGAGCCAGTAAAGGTGAGTGTAGGTGGGGGGGTAGGGAGGAGATAGGTCAGTCCAGGGAGGACAGACCGGTCAAGGGGGCAGGATGATGTTAGTAGATAGGAGATGGGGGTGTGGCTTGAGGTGGGAGGAGGGGATAGGTGAGAGGAAAAACAGGTTAGGGAGGTGGAGATGAGCTGGGCTGGTTTTGGGATGCAGTTGGGGGAGGGGAGATTTTGAAGCTTGTGAAATCCACATTGATACTATTGGGCTGCAGGGTTCCCAGGCTGAATATGATTTGCTGTTCCTGCAGCCTTCGGGTGGCATCACTGTGGCATTGTAGGAGGCCCAGGATGGACATGTCGTCTGAGGAATGGGAGGGGGAGTTGTTTGTTGCGAACTGAGAGCAGGTGTTCTGCAAAGTGGTCCCCAAGCCTCCGCTTGGTTTCCCCGATGTAGAGGAGGCCACAACGGGTTCAGCGGATGCAGTATACCACATTGGCAGATGTGCAGGTGAACATCTGCCTGATGTGAAAAGTCTTCTTGGGGCCTGGGATTGGGGTGAGGGAGGAGGTGTGTGGGGGCAGGTGTAGCACTTCCTGCGGTTGCAGGGAAAAGTGCCGGGTGTGGTGGGGCTGGAGGGGAGTGTGGAGCGGACAAGGGAGTCGCGGAGGGAGTGGTCCCTCGAAATCTTTCCTGTTTATGTTGTAACTGTACCTGCGTCCATCACTTCCTCAGGTAGTTCATTCCATACACGAACCACCCTCTGTGTAAAAAATTTGCCCCTTGTGTCTTTTTCAAATCTCTCTCCTTTCAATTTGAAAATTCCCTCTACTCTTGAAATCCCCAATCCTAGAGAAAAGACGCCTAACATTAACCCTATCTATACGTGTCATGATTTTATAAAACTCTATAACTCTATAAAACTCCAGTGCATAAAGTCCCAGCCAATCCAGCCTTTCTTTATATCTCAAACCTTCCATAACCGGCAACATCCTGATAAATCTCCTCTGAACCCTGGCTAGCTTATTAATACCCTTCCTAGAAGAGGCCTCACCAATGTCGTGTACAATCTCAACTTATTCGATTTGTCACATTTTACATGAATCCTGCAATATGGCAGCACAGTGTTGTTGAAACATAATTTGAGCTGAAGCAAAATACGAAGCAGAAAAAGCTAGTAAAAGTCAACAGGTCTGGCAGCATCTGTGGAGGGAGGAACAGAATTAACATTTTGAGACCAATAGGCCTCTTCTTCAGAACTCCAAACTTGTGCTGAGGCGTTGCTTCAATGGAGTAATTGGCTTAGGCTAATTACTAGTGACACAGTTCTGAGAAAAGAAGGCTTTTTTTCCCTTTAAAAATTGCAACCAGTGCTGTGGCAGTAATTGGCTGACTGTGTTGTATTTTCCTTGCGATTGTTTTCCACTGTTTTACATATTTTGTACACTAATATTCCAATCTTAATTTCCTAATCTATGGGCTTGATCCTATCAGAAGTTGTTACCCCAAGTGTCTAGGTTTCAGCAGTGTTCAATTAACCACACTAATTGAGGATTAGGACATAGAACTGCAGTCCTTAAGAAAAAAATCATTGAAATAGAGAAATTAAAATCTTATCTGATTACCTGCAAGTCCAATTTGAATATAACTTATAGAACATAGAACATAGAACACAGAACAATACAGCGCAGAACAGGCCCTTCGGCCCTCGATGTTGCGCCGCCCTGTGAACTAATCTAAGCCCATCCCCCTACACTATCCCATCATCATCCATATGCTTATCCAAGGACTGTTTAAATGCCCCTAATGTGGCTGAGTTAACTACATTGGCAGGCAAGGCATTCCACACCCTTACCACTCTCTGAGTAAAGAACCTGCCTCTGACACCTGTCTTAAATCTATCACCCCTCAATTTGCAGCTATGCCCCCTCGTACTAGCCGACGTCATCATCCTAGGAAAAAGACTGTCCACCCTATCTAATCCTCTGATCATTTTGTAGGTCTCTATTAAATCCCCTCTTAGCCTTCTTCTCTCCAATGAGAACAGACCCAAGTCCCTCAGTCTTTCCTCATAAGACCTTCGCTCCAGACCAGGCAACATCCTGGTAAATCTCCTCTGCACCTTTTCCAATGCTTCCACATCCTTCCTGTAATGGGGCGACCAGAACTGTACACAATATTCCAAGTGAGGCCGCACTAGCATTTTGTACAGTTGCAGCATGACCTCACGGCTCCGGAACTCAATCCCTCTACCAATGAAACCTAACACACCGTATGCCTTCTTAACAGCACTATCAACCTGGGTGGCAACTTTCAGGGATCGATGTACCTGGACACCAAGATCCCTCTGCACATCCACACTACCAAGAATCTTTCCATTGACCCAGTATTCTGCCTTCCTATTATTCTTCCCAAAGTGCATCACCTCACATTTATCTGCATTGAACTCCATTTGCCACCTTTCAGCCCAATTCTGCAGTTTATGCAAGTCTCCCTGCAACCTGCAACATTCTTCCACACTGTCCACCACTCCACCGACTTTAGTGTCATCTGCAAACTTATTAACCCATCCACCTACGTCTGCGTCCAAGTCATTTATAAAAATGACAAACAGCAGCGGTCCCAAAACAGATCCTTGTGGCACACCACTAGTAACCGGACTCCAGGCTAAATATTTTCCATCAACCACCACTCTTTGCCTTCTTTCAGAAAGCCAGTTTCTAATCCAAACTGCTAAATCTCCCTCAATGCTATGCCTCCGCATTTTCTCCAATAGCTTACCACGTGGAACCTTATCAATGGCTTTACTGATGTCCATGTACACCATGTCAACTGCCCTACCCTCATCCACATGCTCGGTCATCTTCTCAAAAAACTCAATGAGGGTTGTGAGACACGACCTGCCCTTGACGAATCCATGTTGACTATCTCCAATCAAATTGTTGCTTGCTAGATGATTATACATCCTATCTCTTATAATCCTTTCCAAAACTTTTCCTACAACAGATGTAAGGCTCACTGGTCTATAATTACCTGGGTCATCTCTACTGCCCTTCTTGAATAAGGGTACAACATTTGCAATCCTCCAGTCTTCTGGTACTAAACCTGTAGACAATGAAGACTCAAAGATCAAGGCCAAAGGCTCCGCCATCTCCTCCCTAGCTTCCTAGAGAATCCTCGGAAAAATCCCATCCGGCACAGGGGATTTATCTACCTTCACACCTTCGAGGATTGATAACACCTCCTCCTTACTAACCTCAATCCTTTCAAGTCTAATAGCCCGTATCTCAGTCTTCTCCTCTACAATATTCTCCTTTTCCTGAGTGAAAACAGATGAGAAATATTTGTTCAGCACCTCTCCGATCTAAACAGGGTCCACACACAACTTCCCGCTTCTGTCTTTGACTGGCCCTATTCTTACCCTAGTCATCCTTTTATTCCTCACATACCTATAGAAAGCTTTAAGGGTCTCCTTAATTCTACCTGCTAATGACTGCTCATGTCCCCTCCTTGCTCTTCTTAACTCTCTCTTTAAATCCTTCCTAGCTAATCTGTAACTCTCCATCGCCTCATCTGAACCATCTCGTCTCAATGTCACATAAGCCTCCCCTCTTCCGCTTAACAAGAGATACAATTTCTTTTGTAAACCAAGGTTCCCTTACCTTATCACTTCCTCCCTGCCTGACAGGGACATACCTATCAAGGACACGCAATATCTGTTCCTTAAACCAGCTCCACATTTCGATTGTCCCCATCCCCTGCATTTTGCTACCCCATTCTATCCCTCCTAAGTCTTGCCTAATTGCATTATAATTGCCCTTCCCCCATCTATAACTCTTGCCCAGTGGCATGTTCCTATCCCTTTCCATTGCTAAACTAAACGTAACCGAATTATGGTCACTCTCTCCAAAGTGCTCACCTACCGCCAAATCAAACACCTGGCCTGGTTCATTACCAAGCACCAGATCCAATGTGTCCCCTCCCCTCTTGTCGGCCCTTCGACATACTGTGTCAGGAAACCCTCCTGCACACATTGGACAAAAGCTGATCCATCCGACGTGCTAGAGTCATAGCATTTCCAGTCAATGTTGGGGAAGTTAAAGTCTCCCATAATGACCACCTTGTTCCTTTCACTCCTGCCCAGAATCGTTTTGCCGATCCTCTCCTCCATATCCCTGGAACTTTGCGGAGGCCTATAAAAAACTCCCAGCAGTGTGACCTCTCCTCTCCTGTTTCTGACCTCAGCCCATACCACCTCAGTAGACGAGTCCTCGTCAAAAGTTCTTTCAGCCACCGTTATACTGTCCTTGACTAACAAAGCTACACCTCCCCCTCTCTTACCACCTTCCCTGATCTTTATGAAAGATCTAAACCCTGGAACCTGCAACATCCATTCCTGACCCTGCTCTATCCACGTCTCCGAAATGGCCACAACATCGAAGTCCCAGATACCTATCATCCATGCTGCAAGCTCACCGACCTTATTCCGGATACTCCTGGCGTTGAAGTAGACACACTTCAAACCAGCTTGCTGTCTGCCAGAACACTCCTGTGATGGTGAAATCCTGTCCATGTCCTCCCTTCTCTCATCCTCCTGTGTACTGGAACTACAGCACAGGTTCCCATGCCCCTGCTGAGCTAGTTTAAATCCACCCGAATAGCACTAGCAAATTTCCCACCCAGGATATTAGTACCCCTCTGGTTCAAGTGAAGACCGTCCTGTTTGTAGAGGTCCCACCTTCCCCAGAATGAGCCCCAGTTATCCATATACCTGAAACCCTCCCACCTGCACCATCCCTGCAGCCACGTGTTCAGCTGATACCTCTCCCTATTCCTCACCTCGCTAGCACGTGGCATGGGTAACAAACCAGAGATAACAACTCTGTTTGTTCTCGCTCTCAGCTTCCACCATAGCTCCCTGAAATCCTGCCTTACATCCCTATCCCTCTTTCTACCTATGTCATTGGTACCTATGTGGACCACGACTTGGGGCTGGTCACCCTCTCCCTTCAGGACCCTAAAGACACGATCCGAGACATCATGGACCCTGGCACCTGGGAGGCAACACACCAACCGTGAGTCTCTCTCGTTCCCACAGAATCTCCTATCTGTCCCCTTAACTATGGACTCCCCAATGACTAATGCTCTCCTCCTCTTCCCCCTTCCCTTCTGAGCAATTGGGACAGACTCTGCACCAGAGACCTGTACCCCATGGCTTACCCCTGGTAAGTCGTCCCCCTCAACAGAATCCAAAATGGTATACCTGTTATTGAGGGGAACGGCCTCAGGGGATCCCCGCACTGTCTGCCTGTTCCCTTTCCGTCCCCTGACTGTAACCCATCCACTTTTTTCCTGTACCTGAGGTGTGACTACCTCCCTGTAACTCCTCTCAATCACCCCCTCAGCCTCCCGAATGATCCGAAGTTCATCCAGCTCCAGCTCCAGTTCCCTAATGCGGTTTCCAAGGAGCTGGAGTTGGGTGCACTTCTCACAGATGAAGTCAGCAGGGACACTAGTGGTGACCCTTACCTCCCACATCCTACAGGAGGAGCATGCAACTGCCCTTGCATCCATTGCCAGATAATTTGAAGTTTCATGCCCCTATTAATAAAACACTGGAAATTCTATGTTTTATCAACTATGCTGTCAAACTCTGCTGCACCCTCTTATGCTTCTATACAGTCAGCTCCCTCTCCTTCTGATCACCTTTCGAGTTGTAGCATTGCATGTTGTATTTTCTTTCCTTCTCCTTCCTAGCAAAGTGAATCATTTCATATTTGATATTTTAAGCTGTGACATCTTTATATCCGTTATGTCATTTTTGTAAAAGCTCCTACTGGAATTATTCGTATGTAAGTCAAAATGCTAGCTGAGTTGAAAATCTGATTGGAATCATATCAGCACAGAGAATCCTATTCAGCCTTTCAAGTCTATGCCGGTACTCCATAACACATTCCATTCAGTCCCATTCTCTTCCTGTATTCCCAGAGCCATGCAAGTTTATTTCCTTCATGCCCAGACAATTTCCTCTTGAAATCATGATCATTGCTGCTTCCATCAACCTTGCAGATAGTGAGTTCCAGGATGTTGCCATTTGTTGCTTATTAAAGTTCTTTATCACGTTACCCCCTGCATTTCTTGCCTCAAGCCTTGAATCTGTGACCACTGGAGCATGTGCTATCAACTATTGAGAACTACATTTCATTCTGTAAGTCATCTGAACCTATTATGATCTTGTACACCTCTTTCAAATCTCCCCAAAATCAACTTTGATCTAAACAGAACAACATTCGGAGCACTAACAGCTCTCGTTGACCACCAGGGTATGAATCTTTTGATGCTTTTGGTTAAGTGTTACTTTCATGGATGTTCACAAAGGTTTCTCTTTGTGAGACCTGGTGAGATTTCTTGCTACGTCGTAAAAAAACTCATGTCATGAGCTACCTACCCCTTCCTATGGCACCCCTCCTGTCCCATGCCAGCTTGATTCTGCCACTTGCCTTGGCATATTCTGGAATAGACTGGCATCCCTGGCACCCATGCCATCTTTAAACCCTGGTTGAACAACCTGGCCAAGTGTTGGGACTCCAGACATGCCCTTCACTGGCATCCTAACGACACAGCAGCCCTAAACCCATGCTGCTCATGGGCCATAACTGGCACAGCTGACATGTCCTCACACATCTAACTTCATTTCTTGCCTCAGTTGCTGTCTAACCATTAGGCCATGCAGTGTGGCTGTCCTTAGCCTCATCCCTCCCAACTACACTCTAAGTCACCTCTGATCTGTTCCCAATGCTCACTACAGCCCAGCACCTTACCATTGTCCAATGGGGATCAGTCACAGGCAGGCAAGCATTCAGAGATTTACAGAGATGAGTTTTATTTATAGTCAGCAAAAAGTGAACAAAAACAAGATGAGTAGAGGCAGCAGTTCACCCCATAAGGCAAACCAAATGCTGGCATGATGGTCAACAACTGTTTGACAGTCCATGCATGTCTGCTACAGTTCTCTCCCATTGGGATTGGGTGTTAATCAGATCCTCATTGGCTTGTAATGCCTAAAGCACCTCAGCTTCCTCATACTCAATGAGGGGATCCTCCAGCTCAATGTTCTCATCCTCTTCCTCTGCCTTGGAACATTGCTCCCTTTTTGTCAGTTCCTCAATATTCAGCATGTCGCCTCTTTTCCTCATTCAATTATGCAGAGCACTTGTCGAAGGCAGGAAGCTCTGCCCCTCCTGCAGCCCCGCTCCGTCTCGAGAGGCCCAGTACTACGACCTCTACCTGATCCTCAGCCTCTGTGGCAGCCTGCCTGCTGCTCCTGGGGCTTCCTGAGACACCTGCTGCTTTTGTGTCTGCCTCCCCTCCTTGGCAAGGCAGCTTGGCATATGCGACCCATGACTCCTGCTAGGATGGATTTGTATTGGAACAGAACAGGTTCTTAGCTCAAAGAAAGGTCAATACTCTTGGAATGGAATCACTTTGTGTTATAGATCTACTCAGGTGTGAATAAGTGAGGGAAGATATTGCAGGCAATACCAAGAGTGATAGAGATGTGTCTTGATAGGTGGTTGGTATAGAGTGATTGTGAGACTGCGAGAAGATGATGGCTCTAACACTGGTGGAGTGGAAAGGTCATTGATCATCTTCTCGCATTGCTCCAGACAGTCTGCTTTAGTCTGGTTGGCAACCTTGGACCAGGTTGAAATGGTTTGACATTGTGGCCTCCATTGCTTGCCTAGGGAAAGAGATATCCCACCTCTGCACCACTTATCCATCAGGTCCCTGCCATGAAAGCAGGGCAATGATTTCTCCCATCTGCAATGTCTGGGGAAAATTTCAGGAATGATTCAGGGAAATGGTGGACTGACAGTGCATACCTGGGTGCACAGATGATGGAAAGCAAGGGTGCTGGTGAATTCCAGAACACCTTGGCAGTGGTGAATTGCTGAGAACAACGTGTGTTACAATGGGGCCAAGATTTGATGTGAGGGGTTGCTGTAGGGGTGAGTTAGGTAATTAATGAAGCAAATTTGGCAAGATTCATTGAAAAAACTCATGAAGTCTTTTGTAAAAATTGCTCCAAAAAAAAATTGATAAAACTTGAACCTAGCTAAAAAAGCTTAAGATTTAACCATCGAGTCTTGGGCTAACTCTGCAGCATTTTAAAATATGCATCTGCATCAATGTGGAAGAAACTGTTATTTGCATGGACCATAATCTTTGATTTTCTTTTAAAGGTTTCAGAGTAGTATGGCTGTATGAGCTCAGTTCTCTAAGTGTGAATTTTGAAAGTTGTGCATGTGCTTGGAGAAGAAAATGCTTCACAGACACGTTATTAAGAGCAAGTTTGAAGGACATTGAGTGATGTGGTGTCTATGGACTTACGTAAAAATGGATGCTGTGTAACTAAATGTATAATTAATGTCAATATGTTATTAATGTTAATGTGACATAGAAATTATGTTAAAATCATTATTACAGGTAATGAAAATACCTTTTAAAGATAATTATTTTATTCTTCTTTGGAAGGAAGCTGTGATGTAAGGTGTGAATTTATATATCTATTTTAAAACAATTTGGATTGGAGTTTGGATTTTGAACTAGTGGTGGTTTGTGATGTTTGGTCTGTGTGTATAAATGGGTTGAATGATTAACTTGTCAGTATTTCTGGAACCATGACATTTTTTAAAGCGAATATGAGAGAGGGAATCCTGTGGAATTTGTTAGTATTGAGAGAGGTTTATGAGCAGACTGAATAAACATTGAGGAGCAACAGCTTGCTTTCTATTTAGAAGGATCTACATTTTGTTTTTGCTTGGGGGCAAGAAACATAGCTTGGAAAATTTTTGTTTTCATTTGTAGCTGGCTTCTCCTGAAGAATGGAGTTAGTTTCGAACAATTAGCAAATAGGTTCCCATAGTGTAAGCATTTGAGTTTGAAAGTTCCAGGCTAAAAGTGTTTGGTTAGAAATCTTAAGGGGTTATTCAAAGATGAGTGGTTCTGAATTGAGATGTGTGACTAATCAAGGAAGGAATATCCAAACTTTCAAAACCGGGAATTGAAAAAAAAATGCACGGTTGAATTAAACCGATAGATGTAATAGAGAAGTGAACTCTTCTTGTTATTTGAGTACAGTAAAGTGATGGTTTTGGGAAAGATAAGACTGTGTTTGTACTGTGTATTTCAAAATCTTTCAGATTGCGTTGTATGGAAATAACCTGGTTTATTCTATCTTCTTTTCTTTTACCTAGTCAACTTCCGTTTTGTTGGTGAAATCATATCTGCAACATTACATGCCTGTTTTTAAGTGGTAGACAACTTTGTTAATTTTTTTAAAAAGTCAAACTATGATCTATCAAGCCATTTGAACTGGGATCTGATTTATCCAATAACAATATCAGCTGTGATCATAACACCTGACAGGTTGAACAACGCCTCTCATTTCCTTGTGGTATTCTAATACCAGGCTGTCAAAAGTCCAAGAGGTTTGTAAAACTCCTCCAATAGACAGCCTGGCACTTCCATCAACTCTGTACAGCAAAAGCTACTTAAAAGCACTTCACATTGTTTTCCCTTTAAACTAATACTCATGGTGAACTGGGGACCTTTGTGTAGATGAACACACGCTGACAGTAATTATGTAGAGGTGTTAACAGTACCTGTGCAAGTCATTCCATGTGATAAAGCCTCTTTAGAACCCGCCTGATATCAGGATTCACTCTCACTGGATATGTCTGGTGCAGGCACGGCACACCCGTGGTAAACATCTGTTGGCCCATGCAGATCATGTCAGAAGTAGCTAGAAACATTCCATGGATGTTTTTGCAGTTTATGGTTACTATAGAACCAGCACTTACAAACCCAGGTTTTACAGCCACTATCTTCAAATTAACGTCATCAACCAGTTCGCAAAGCAGATTACATTCTATAAATAAAAAGCCAGAATAAAGTTTGAACTGGAAGAATTGCAGCCAATGTCCCACTTACAATTAACGCGCCTTGCTCATTCTGATTACGTTTCAAATTCCTCAGGTTGTGCGATGTTGGATTCTCACACTAGGCTGTTGCATGTTGGTTTGATGCCAATGAAATGCAACGCTCATCTACAGCCATTGCTCAAAACATTGCTCCTGGCATCCCTCTGCAAGCATACAACCAGTTTGTGAGATAAATGGCATACCATAAACCCACAGAGGTTACGAGTCATTTAAGTCACTATTGAAGAAATACTTAAAACTAAAAAAAGTTGCTTTTCATGTTTTGCGTGTTTTAAAAATATTCTCCCCATTTTGTTTTAGTTTAATCATACAGATAAGTGCATCTGTTGTCTGAAGAAGTGTAGTGTAACCATTAATAGGAGTGTTAAGCCTGCAAACCAGAGCTTAATATCAAGCACTAGGATTATCAAGCACTAGGAAGGAAATTGAAGTACAGGTCCTCAAGGGTCATAATCTCCGGATTACTGCCCGAGCCACGTGTCAGTTGGCATAGTGATAAGAAAGTTAGGGAAGTAAACACACGGCTAAGGGATTGGTGTGGGAAAGAGGGGTTCCATTTCATGGGGCATTGGCATAAGTTTGGAACCGGGGGGATCTGTACCGTTGGGACAGTCTCCACCTGAACCGATCTGGAACCAGTGTTCTAGCGAAAAGAATAAATAGGGTGGTCAGTAGGACTTTAAACTTCTGAGTCGGTGGGGGGAGGGAAAGCGACAGGGTGTATGGAGTTAAATGGAAAGGTAAGCAGCAGGATAGCATGTGAGCAGGTGGGTTTAAGCTCGAGGCAGACTAGAAATGCAGCAAAAAGGAAGGATAACTTAGGACATTTTATGATTTCCAATATCTCTAATAATGATAAGAAAGTTAGCATTAAGGCACTTTACCTAAATGCTCGTAGTATTCGTAACAAAGTAGATGAATTAATGGCACAAATCATCTTGAACGATTATGATGTGGTAGGCATCACAGCGACGTGGTTGCAGGGGGTTAAGGTCTGGCAGTTAAACATCCAAGGATTTACAACTTATCGAAAAGACAGGGAGGTGGGCAGAGGGGGTGGGGTTGCCTTGTTAGTTAAGAATGAAATCAAATCAATAGCACTGAATGACATAGGGTCAGATGATGTGGAGGCTGTGTGGGTGGAGTGGAGGAACCACAAAGGCAAAAAAACCATAATGGGAGTTACGTACAGATCTCCTGACAGTGGTCAGGACCAGGGGTACAAGATGCACCGGGAAATAGATAGGGCATGTCAGAAAGGCAAGGTCACGGTGATCATGGGGGACTTCAATATGCGGGTGGACTGGGTAAATAATATTGCCGGTGGATCCAAAGAGAGGGAATTCATGGAATGCCTACAGGATAGCTTTTTGGAACAGCTTGTGATGGAGCCCAAAAGGGAGCAGGCTATTCTGAACTTAGTGCCATGTATCGAGCCAGACTTTATAAAAGACCTTAAAGTAAGGGAACACTTGGAGGCAGCGATCATAATATGGTAGAGTTCAGTCTGCGGTTTGAAAGAGAGAAGGCAAAATTGGATGTAATGGTGTTACAGTTAAATAAAGGTAATTACAGGGGCATGAGAGAGGAACTGATGAAAATCGACTGGAAGCAGAGCCGAGCGGAGAAGACAGTAGAGCAACAATGGCAGGAGTTTCTGGGTGTAGTTGAGGACACAATACAGAGGTTCATCCCAAAGAAAAGAATGATTATCCAGGGGAGGATTAGACAGCCATGGCTGACAAAGGAAGTCAAGAAATGTATCAAAGAAAAAGAGAGAGCCTATATAGTGGCCAAGAGCACTGGGAAATCAGAAGATTGGGAAGGGTACAAGAACAAACAGAGGATAACAAAGAGAGAAATAAGGAAGGAGAGGATCAAATACGAAGGTAGGCTAGCCAGTAATATTAGAAATGATAGTAAAAGTTTCTTTCAATACATAAGAAACAAACGAGAGGCAAAAGTAGACATTGGGCCGCTCCAAATTGATGCTGAAAGGCTAGTGATGGGAGATAAGGAAATAGCTGAAGAACTTAATAATATTTTGTGTCAGTCTTCACAGTGGAAGACATGAGTAATATCCCAACAATTAAGGAGAGTCAGGGGGCAGAGTTGAGTATGGTAGGCATTACAAAAGAGAAAGTGCTAGAAAAGCTAAAAGGTCTAAAAATTGATTAATCTCCTGGCCCCGATGGGCTACATCCTAGAGTTCTGAGGGAGGTGGCTGAGGAAATAGCAGAGGCGTTGGTTGTGATCTTTCAAAAGTCACTGGAGTCAGGGGAAGTCCCAGAAGATTGGAAAATCTCTGTTGTAACCCCCTTGTTTAAGAAAGGATCAAGACAAAAGATGGAAAATTATCGGCCGATTAGCCTAACCTCGGTTGTTGGTAAAATTCTAGAATCTATCATTAAGGATGAGATTTCTAAATTCTTGGAAGTGCAGGGTCGGATTAGAACAAGTCAGCATGGATTTAGTAAGGGGAGGTCGTGTCTGACAAACCTGTTAGAATTCTTTGAAGAGGTAACAAGTAGGTTAGACCAGGGAAACCCAGTGGATGTTATCTATTTAGACTTCCAAAAGGCCTTTGATAACGTGCCTCACGGGAGGCTGCTGAGTAAGGTGAGGGCCCATGGTGTTCGAGGTGAGTTACTGGCATGGATTAAGGAATGGCTGTCTGACAGAAGGCAGAGAGTTGGGATAAAAGGCTCTTTTTCAGAATGGTAACCGGTGACAAGTGGTGTCCCGCAGGGTTCAGTGTTGGGGCCGCAGCTGTTCACCTTATATATTAATGATCTGGATGAAGGGACTGGGGGGAGTTCTGACGAAGTTTGCTGATGATACGAAGTTGGGTGGACAGGCAGGTAGTACGGACGAGGTGGGGAGGCTGCAGAATGATTTAGACAGTTTAGGAGAGTGGTCCAGGAAATGGCTGCTGAAATTCAATGTGAGCAAATGTGAGGTCTTGCACCTTGGAAAAAAGAATACAGGCATGGACTATTTTCTGAACAGTGAGAAAATTCATAAAGCCGAAGTACAAAGGGTTCTGGGAGTGCTAGTATAGGATTCTCTAAAGGTTAACTTGCAGGTTGAGTCCGTGATTAAGAAAGCGAATGGAATGTTGTCATTTATCTCAAGAGGGTTGGAATATAAAAGCAGCGATGTGCTTCTGAGACTTTATAAAGCTCTAGTTAGGCCCCATTTAGAAAACTGTGTCCAATTTTGGGCCCCACACCTCAGGAAGGACGTACTGGCACTGGAGCGTGTCCAGCGGAGATTCACACGGATGATCCCTGGAATGGTAGGCCTAACATATGATGAACGGCTGAGGATCCTGGGATTGTATTCATTAGAGTTTAGATGGTTGAGGGGAGATCTAATAGAAACTTACAAGATAATGCATGGCTTAGAAAGGGTGGACGCTGGGAAGTTGTTTCTGTTAGGTGGGGATACTAGGACCCATGGGCACAGCCTTAGAATTAGAGGGGCTCAATTTAGAACGGAAATGAGGAGACATTTCTTCAGCCAGACAGTGGTGGGCCTGTGGAATTCATTGCCACGGAGCGCAGTGGAGGCCAGGACGTTGAATGTCTTCAAGGCAGAGATTGATAAATTCTTGATCTCACAAGGAATCAAGGGCTACGGGGAGAGTGCGGGTAAGTGGAGTTGAAATGCCCATCAGCCATGATTAAATGGCGGAGTGGACTCGATGGGCTGAATGGCCTTACTTCCACTCCTATGTCTTATGGTCTTATGGTCTTAATAGTTTGCTTTATAAACTAAATGTAAAAGACGGTGATTTGCGCAATTTTCAAGGAATTTTTTACAACCACTTATAATTCATTGGTTTTGCAACCTGTCATAATAGAACAAGTCAATTATTAATGGAAGCGTTTTGAGGTTTATTCCATTCTTTTTGATTCATGGAATGTGGGCATCACTGGTAGGGCAGCATTTGTTACCAATCCCTAATTTCCCATGAAGCGAGTGGTTTGCTCAGCCATTCTCAAGGGCTATTAAAAGTCAACCATATTACTGTGGGTCACATTTATGCCACACCAATTAAGCAGGGCAATAAACTTCCTTCAAGGACTTTAGTGAACTATGTGAAGCTTTGCAATAATCAATAGTGTTGTGCTCACAATCACTGAGATTCATCTTAATTACAAATATTATCAATTGAGTTAAAATTATATCATTTGTTGTAATGTATGCCCTGAACATGAATCATAGAATCCCTACTGTGTGGAACCCTTACTATTTGGCACATCAAGGCCACACTGACTGTGCAAAGAGCATCCCACCCAGACCCATTCCCTGTTCTATATTTGTAACCCTGCACCCCCATATCCCTAGACATCATGGGCAATTTAGTATGGCCAATCCACCTAATCTGCACATCTTTGGACTGTGAGGGCAACTTGGAGCATCCCTACGCAGACATGGGGAGAACGTGCAAACTCCACACAGACAGTCGCCTGAGGCTGGAATCGAACCCAAGTCCCTGGTACTGTGAGACAGCACTGTTGTTATGTGCTCTGCTTCACGGAAGTTTGGCCTACCCCTGCCATTCCCAAATGTGCCCTTCTATCTGACGGGTTCTCATTACACTGCATGGACCACACAGTGTCCTCGGGCAAAGCGAAAGGTGGTGGGGTATGCTTCCTGAGCAACACTTCCTGGTGTTTGGATGTAGTGACCCTGGCAAGCCACTGCTCCCCGGCCCTAGAATACCTTACAGTGAAATGCTGTCCCTACTACCTACTGCAAGGGTTCACCTCCACCATCCTGACAGCAGTCTTTATATCATCCCATGCGGATGTGAAGAATGTCCTAGATGTGATTTACACCGCCACAAACACTCTGGAGACTAAATTACCCGAGACCCTATTCATTGTGGCCGGTGACTTTAACCATACCAACCTCAAGTAGGTGATGCCGGGATAACACCAACACGTCTCCTGGCCCCCCAAGAGGACCGAACAGGCTGGACCATTGCTGCACATACATCAAGGACGCCTCCTGCTCAATCCTCCACCCACACTTCGGAAAATCCGACCACAGCGCAGTGTTCCTCCTCCTTATTTACAAGCAGAAGCTGAAATGAGAAAATCCTTCATGAAACGAAGTACAGTGCTGGTCTGAGGCAGCGGAATACTGTCTCCGGGACTGCATGGACTCGATGAGCTGAACCGTGTTCTAGAGTTCAGCAGAAACCCTAGACACGTAAGCCACCACCGTCACTGACTTCAACAGCAAGGGCATGGAGGAATGTCTACCAAAGAAGTCAATCTGAGTGTTCCACAGCCGTAAACTTTGGATGAACCAGGAAATCCACTCCCTACTGAAGCCCAGACGTGCAGCATTCAAGTTGGGTGACCCGGACCGATACAGAAAATCCAGACATGATTTCCGCAAAGCCATCAGGGAGGCCAAGGAGCAGTACTGGGTCAGGTTAGAGGCCCAAACCAACCAAACAGACTCCCACTGTCTATGGTGAGGCCTAAACGACATTACGGCATACAAAATGAAACAGTGCATGACAGTGGACAATGACACATCCCTCCCTGACATGCTCAATGCTTTCTATGCTTGGTTTGAGCAGAACACCATAGGCATGGCAACGCCTGCCCTGACAGCCCCAGACACACCTGTTCCCTCTGTCACCGCTTCAGAAATCAGATCTATCTTCCTGGGAGTCAACCCAAGGAAAGCGATAGACCCGGACAGTGTCCCCGGCCAAGCGCATAGACCCTGTGAGGACCAACTGGTGGAGGTATTCACCGACATCTTCAACCTGTCCCTCCAACAAGCCGAAGTCCCAACCTACTTCAAGAAGACCACCAACCCCGTACCCAAGAAAACACATGCAGTGTGCCTTAATGTCCACCACCCAATAGCTCGGGCTTCAATAATCATGAAGTGCTTCGAGACGCTAGTCATGGCCCACGCCAACTCCAGTTTCCCAACCTGCCTCAATCCCCTACAGTTTGTCTACCGTCACAAAGGTCCACAGAGGATGCCATATCCCTAGCCCTGGACTCATCCCTGGAACATCTGGACATCAAAGACTACAGCTCGTTGATTACAACTTCGCCTTCAACACCATTATCCCATCCAGATTGATCTCAAAACTATGTGACCTTGGTCTCGGCTCCGCCCTCTGCAACTGGATCCTCAGCTTTCTGACCCATAGGCCACAACCAGTGAGGATAGATAACTGCACCTCCTCCACAATAACACTCAACACTAGAGACCCTCAAGGATGTGTCCTCAACCCCCTACTGTACTTCCTGTACACCGACAACTGTGTTGTCAAATTCCAAATGAATGCCATCTACAAGTTTGCTGATAGTAGTGGGACGGATATTTAACAACAGCGAGTCAAAATACGGAAGGGAGATAGAGGGCTTGGTGACACGGTGCAATGAAAACAATCTGTCCCTCAATGTCGGCAAAACTGAAGAACTGATCATTGACTTCGGAAAGAAAGGAGGAGAACACACCCCCATCTATATCAACAGAGCTGAGGTTGAGGGGGTGAAGAGCATCAAGTTCCTCAGAATGATGATAACTGACAACATGTCCTGGACTTCCCACATAAATGCCACAGTCCAGAAGGCACAGCAATGCCTCTGTCTTCTCAGGCAGCTCAGGAAACTTGGCATGTCCATAAGGTCCCTCACCAATTTCTACAGATGCACCATTGAAAGCAAACTGTCTGGGTACATAACGGCTTGTTATGGCAACTGCTGTGCCCAGGACTGTAAGAAACTACAGAAGGTGGTGTAAACAGCCCAGACCATCACAGAAGCCAACCTTCCATCCACGGACTCTATTCATACAGCTCGCTGCTGCAGAAAAGCAGCTAACATCAGCAAAGACCCATCACACCCTGGTAATTATCTCCTACAACCTCTTCCGTCAGGCAGAAGATACAGAAGCCTGAACACACGCACCAGCAGGTTCAGGAACAGCTTCTTTCTGGCCATTATCAGACTGTTGAATGGACTCCAGCCTCAAATAATGTACCTGCAATGTAACCTGTATACCTCTAAGTTGTTTTGATCTGTACATCCTTTGCTTACTGTGACGCACCTGTATCGCTTGTAAACAAAGCTTTTCACTGTATTTCGGTACACGTGACAATAAGATCAATCAATCAATTAGTCCTAACCATCTTAGTGGTCTTCTTAGGACCACTGAATTACTTTTTCTAATTCACTCACAGGATGTGAGCATGATGGGTTGGGCCACTATCCTTTGTTCCCTTGGGAGGAAAGCCATGACAAGCTGACTTCTTGAATTGCTACAAGCTATGTATTATAGGTACACCCATCATACCATTAAGGAGGGAATTCCAGGATTTGGACACAGCAATACTGAAGGAATGGTGATATATTTCCAAGTTAGGATGCTGAAGAGTTTGGAAGGGAAGTTATAGGTGGTGGTGTTCTGCTACTCATGTCCTTCTGGATGGAAGTGGTCGGAAATTGCTGTCTTAGGAGTCTTGGTGAATTTCCTCAGTGCATATTGTGAATGGTACACACTACTGCTACTGAGTGTTGGCGGTGGAGGGACTGAATGTCTGTGATTGTGGAGTCAGGCAAGTGGGCTGCTTTGGTCTGGACAGTGTTCTTGGAACTAGACTCTTTGAAGCAAGTCAGGAGTATTCCATCAACTCCTGGCTTTGATTTGATTTGATTTATTATTGTTGCATGTACCGAGACACAGTGAAAGGTATAGTTTTGCATGTTAACCAGACAAAACAATACTTATATAAGTGCATCAAAGTAATAGAACAGAATGCAATATTTTAGCTACAGCAAAAGTGCCGCAAACAATCAACTCGAATATATGAGGGGTCCATTCATAAGTCTGATGACAGTGGAGAAGAAGCTGCTCTTAAATCTGTTGGTCTGTTTTTTCAAAGTTTTATATCCACTGTATCTGATGGAAAAGGGTGGAAGACAGTATAGCCCGGGTGGGAGAGGTCTTTGATTATATTGGCTGCTTTCCCAAAGCAGTGGGAAGTGTAGATGGAGTCAATGGAAGAAAGGCTGGCTCATTTGATGGACTGGGCTGTGTTCACAACTCACCGTGATTTCTTGCAGTCCTGGGCAGAGCTAGGATGCTTTCTATGGTGTATCTATAAAAATTGGTAAGAATCATTGTGGACAAGCCAAATTTCCATAGTTTTGAAAGGAAGCAGAGGGAGTGATGTGCTTTCTAAGCTGTAGCGTTGACATGGATGGACCAGGACAGATTGCTTGTGATATTTACTCCTAGGAACATGAGTGTCTCTACCACCTCCACCTCAGCACCATTGATACCGACAGGGACGTGTCCTCCACTCTGCTTCCTGAAGTCAATGACCAGCTCCTTCATTTTGCTGACATTGAGGGAGAGATTGTTGTCTTTACACCATGCTGCTGAGGTCTCTATCTATCTCACGTACTCTGTCTCAACATTGTTTGAGATCCGACCCACTATGATGGTGTCATCAGCAAATTTGTAAATTTGCCCACACACTTGTGAGTGTATAAGGAATATAATAAGGGGCTGAGTATGCAGACTTGTACAGTGTAGATAATGGACTTGATTTGGAGAGTCAAGACGCGAGTTACTTGCTGCAAGATTCCTAGCCTCTGACCTGCTGTTGTGGCCACAGCACTTGTGTGGCTAATCCAGTTTAGCTCTGGTCAATAGTAACCCCCAAGGATGTTTATAGTGGTAGATTCAGTGATGGTGTTACCTTTAAATAAAAAAAGGCAATGGTTAAGTTCTCTGTTGTTGGAGATTATTATAGCCTGGCATTTGTGTGGCACAAATGTTACTTGTCACTTGTTAACCCAAGCCTGGTCATGCCCAGATATTGTTGCATGCGAATATGGACTGCTTCAGAAACTGAGGAATCACGGATGGTGCTGAATACAGTACAATCACTGGCGAACATTGCCACTTTTGACCTAATGATGGAAGGAAGGACTTTGATGAAGCAGCTGAAGATGGTAGGGCCGAGGACACTACCTTGAGGAACTCCTGTAGAGATGTCCTGGAACTGAGATGACTGACCTCCAATAACAACAGCCATCTTCCTATGTGCGGGGTATGACTCTGAACATTGGAGGGTTTCCCCCAATTCCAATTGATTCTGTTTTTGTAGGGCTCCTTGATGCCATGTTTGGTTAGTTGCGGCCTTGGTGTCCAAGGGCAGTCACTTTCACCTCACCTCACCTCTCTTGTCCAGGAACATTATCACTACACCAGCAACATCCATCCAATTGTTCATGGTTTACCAAATTTGTTTAATAATTATAGTAATTGCATTATTACTTTGAAATCTTGAACTTGAAATATCTTAGTCACTTTAATGGATAACATTAGACATCAAATGCATGAATCCAAAGATTTCATATATTATTGTGCTCCCAAAACTCAGGGACAGCAGAAATTCCACTCACTGCTAATCTCCCACCATGGCAATCCCTAACGATGGGCTGAATTAAATGATTGGGTGGACACCATCATTTGGAATGGTACAGCAAAGGAGTCTGACAAAGTGATATTGTTAGTCTGAAGAAAAGGTATGTGAAAAAAAAAACTCAAAGTGCTGAATGCCTGGAATAGATTAGCATTTGTCTTTATAATTTGCAGCCTACCATCAACCAATAATGGAAAGCTCATGAGCTGTCAGCAGATCTAGACCCCACAGGGCCTCCTATCAGGTCATTTCTGAAAGAAATTTGAGGAAAATTCAGGAACGCCCAGAAGCACCCTGAAATCTATGGAACCCAGATTTGGAATCAATTTCTGCCTCACCGCTGCAATTCCACACAGACTTTACTGAAGTAGTTGCACAATTTCTACCCCATCAACAGAGTGCTTTTTTTTAAAGAAGTATCCTTCACTGACTTGTTTGAGCTATAGAAAACAACAAGTGAGTGTTTACCATTTAGCTTAAGATCATGTTTGATTGCTGAGGAACAGAGGGACACCACGTATATTCCAAAGGGCAACGGAGGCATGCCAGAAGTATTGTACTAATATCCCAAAACATTCACACATTTGAGTTGCATACTGTTCCATAAGGCTGCAGAGTAAATTCCGTTAGTAAAGACACACCCTCTGAGAGGAAGCAGGATCACAGTCACTGCTGTTTTGCTAGAATATTGCCAATTTCCACATTTCTTTTCTTTGTAGTGGTCAAATAATGTGGTCAAAAATTGAAGCTAACTTTCTTATTAGTGCCATTTTAATTTAATCCGAATTGCATAGTCATTTTCATTTTGATAAATTTTGCATGTCTGCACCTCTACACACACTGATATCCTTGTCAATATCACTTTGCTGGATAGTGGAAACTGCAGTTAGATAATTCCACCAGCTTTTCTCCTTTCAAACCCCAATGAAAGAACATTCTCCCGCTTCTCTGTAAAAGCAGATTGATTTTGATGTACTCTTCATCACCTTTTTATAAAAGCCAGTTTCTGCATATAGTTACACCTCTGAGTCTAATATAATTTTTTTTTCCCTTGTTTGTCCCTTTTGGTCCTGGTCTATGTTAAAATATGGTTCTGCTGAAATAAGCTACTCATCTCCATATGAACCTATGTCGTGTGTGGTTAATCCACTCTGAAGGCATCACACTAATCACATTAAAATTTGCTCTCACAATATACACACTTTTGAAATTAAGGCTATTACACAGGGATCAACTGTAACAATCTCCTCTGTCAAAGGTCACTGAGGCTGATACTTGTGTCACCACAACTAATCTGTTTGAAATCGGTGTAGGGTTGTTGCGTTATGACAAGAAAGTGTTCGTAGGATCATAGAATCCCTACAGCATGGAAGCAGGCCATTCAGCCCATCAAATCCACACCAACCCTCCGAAGCACGTCCCACCCAGACCTACCCCATCCCTACATTTCCCATGGTTAACCCATCTACCCTGCACATCCCTAGACTTTATAGGGAATTTAGCACAGCCAAGCCACCTAAGCTGCAATCTTTGTACTGTGGGAGGAAACCAGAGCACCCAAGGAGACCCACGCAGACATGGATAGAATGTGCAACCTGCACACAGACAGTTACCTGAGGCCACAATTGAATCTGTGTCCCTGGCGCTGTGTGGCAGCAGTGCTAAACACTCAGCCGCAGTCCTCCCCCCTCCAATGTTTGTCTCACGTGAACTATCAGGATGGTTTTGGATGCACTCTGGTACTATGTAAAGTGTACTCAAATTAGTTTCCTATGCAAAAAGTACATTATTATTATCATGAAAGATGTAATTCTTTGACAGACATGCTTCTTTCTTAGCCAAGCATTTGATCATAGTTTCTCAATAAGGTAGCACTTACAAATGTAGGATCTGTGCACAGCAGTTTCTGTTTTGAGAAATTGCCGTAACTTTTTAAATTCAGTTTGAATTGTGTAACTCAGAGTCAATGCCTAGTTTGACCCTATAATGAGACACAATTCAATTCCAAACCAAAACCAGAAAATGTTGGAACCACTCAACTTTGGAGAAAAAGACATTTTGGTTCTGACCCATGCTTGTGCCTGAAACATGAGTATGATGCTGGTTTAGATCCTGCCACCTAACTTACTGAGTATTTCCAGCATTTTCTGTTTTGAAATTCTTGCATTGACTAAATTTGATTTTTGTTTTTATAGAGAGAATTGACTTAACTCTGGTGTAGGTTTTGTTTTAAGTTGCAATTATCTTTCAATCCAGGCAGCAGAAGTCTCACTTATTAGTTTAGAGCTGGTCAAAACCCAGTGTTACCTTCTTTTGGGACAGTCCATCATATCAAGTGCCAATAGAGCAATGAATTGGATGGAAACAGACTTTCACTGGCAAAGACTCTGGGGGTGACTACTGTGCCATGTGATATTTCGGCCAAAGTATATAAGGGCTGGAGGGACAAGTGGCTGGAAGAAAAGGCAGAGGACAGCCCTCAGTTCTCCCTACTTTCCTGATGCTAAGTCCGTCAATCAGCCCTTGAGTGCGTGGGAACAATGGGCCTCCTCCCCCAGAAGTCAGTTTTGCTTTCTGGGCTTCCAGTCTGATGATGCCCCAGGCTGATGTGGGTTTAAATGAGTTGGTGTAGGGGCATCCAGGCTGTCCATTAGACTCCAACCTCAGGTATAATCAGGGCAAAGATGGGAAGATACCAGGATCTCCATCATTTAACCTCTCACCCAATTAAATGCTCTCTCCCATTTCCAAACACACTTCCACTGAGGACATTAAATTCTACTCATAGGGAACACTCTGACCTATTCTGTGCTAAAATGGCCCACAGAACGTCATCGGACCCTGTGTAGATGTTAAAAGAAGCCTGGGAGAAAGAAGCAGGTCATTGGATAGCATTGAGGTGAACATTGCTTGGAAATTGTAGCAGCTGAACAGACATTCTAAAGGTTAGTGAGCACTGTGGCTGCAATTCTTAACTCATTGCTTCATTTGTAGAAATCAGGACAAATTAAACCATTCCCCCTACAGTCCTGAAAAACAACTTTGGATGTTTGACTATATTGAAGGTGCTATCTGGATACAATTTGTTATTGTTCTTTGCTGTAGCAGTCTACATGTGGGTGATAACAAACACAGAGCTATTTTTCACAGTGAGATTGCTGCCATAGAAAGTGAATCACACTTCAAACATTGTAAATGCATGCTGGATTAAAGAAATCAAAAGTGACGGAAACAAATAGGTGTTTTGAGATTATTTTACAAGACATTGACTTAGATTTTCCAGATGGCAAGCATTCAATTTTGGGTGACCAAGGAAAGAGGGTGAAAAGTTGAGCTGAGGAGGTCGCTGAGTGAATGTCTGGCTCTGAAGTGGCCCAACAATGTTTTCCTACCTCCCTGAGCAGCAATGTTAGCTGCCCACCCTTTGCCAGTCACTGCTGAGTTAAATAATGGCATAGCTTGAGACAACAACTGATTATCTTCACGTATCACATACAAAACATGGAACGTGTTGCTGGGATCAGGCAGGAGGACTAACTGACAGGAGTGAAAATGCCATTTCTCTGATAATTATCGTGAAATATTGGATTCAAGACTCCAATAAAGGCCTTTCTAAACTTCACTACACATCATTTCAGGCGAAAATAAAGTAAACTGAACCTAGACTGAACCTTTTGCTTGGCTAAGTCTGAGTTTTGTGTTGAGTTCTTTGGAGGGACATTTGAAGTGAGGCCGAGCAAGTCTTCTCACTGTAACTTACAAGCTCACCTCATTAACTATCTACCTGCCTCTATGTTTTGCCCATGCCCAATTCATCCCCATCTTGCCAAGTGCCATTCCTGGAACAACTTACAATTCTATCCCAGAATTCACTGGCATCACTCTTGGCCACATGGCTTGAAAAGTCTGGCATGCACCCTGACAAGCTGTCAGTCCCAGGCTGCCTTGTACAGTTCCTGACATTTGCCCAAGACATGACGAACAGAGGGAAATCTGCATCCTGTTGAGAGCAGAGACCAGAAGTCCTTCTGAATGGTACAGAGGCAGGATGTCCTCTTCTCCCAGGAACACCAATGGAAGCCACAAAACCAGACCATGCCAGACTGGTCTGAAGCTGCTTCCCACGCTAAAGCAACCTCAGCCACTTGGAGGAATGCCTATCCCTGGAGGAAGATGGTCACTTCATCAGTGTAGATGACAACATCTTCTCTCTGTTACCTCATAGTCACTCAATGTCTCCTACTGTACCCACTCCCACAATGGCTTATGTTCTACCACTCTCACTATTGCCTGTAACATCTTGCCCAATCTCCCTCACCCACCTCAATTCCTGACACCACTCACCCTTTGTGCCACCTACTCACTCCTCGGGACACTCCCTCACCTGCACCAAAAGTCACAGCTATTCCCATTACTTTCATCTCCATTAGTACTGACATTTCTCTCATCCCAGGAGAAAAACAAACCACAGTGGAGCAGAAAGACTCATGTCAGATGGTGAGCTGCCTGACATTCAACTTTTCACCACTTATGAAGAGAGCATCCTGACTCTGAGCACCCAAGTAGTTGACTAACTTTTCCAAGGCCCTCGACTGGGTTTTAGATGCTGCTCTTGACTTACTGTGCCAGGACCCTCTGACTGAAGAACCTACCTTTGGCTTGAGTGAGGTTTGCTTGCAGCTTTGGCAATATTCATGTATCTGCACTAAACAGTCATGCAAAACAGAAGTAATATAAGCCTGGTACCCTCTGGTTAAAGGAACAATCCATGCAAAGTCAATGCAAGGCAGGGACACTGAGCATGCAGGCTGGCTCAGAGTGAGTGAGCACTTTGACAGCTGTGAAGACCATATCTCTTTATATTTCTGTACTATTGATGGTGGACTGAAACGGGAAAAGGTCTGTTTTAAAAGCCAATGTTTGTTGAAGAGTTGCTGGCTTTTTAAAAATAAGTGCTGTTTACACAGCTTTTGGTTCAAGCATTGGGGTAAGCCTAGTACAAATAAGCTGGAGCCAGGAGGCTGTGCATGAATAGAGATTTGGTCAGCAACAAGTGGTTGATTGGTCTGTGAAACAGAGACCAGTTATCACTGACAAAGGCCTCCTGCCTGCCAATATCTATGTGACTGGCTCCCAGCTAGCTGAATAGCTTGGACATGTGAATGTTTGAAGCAGACGCCATCAGTATTTAGAAGGGAAGGAGCTGTTTTTGCTCTGCAGTAATAAGCATCTCAAACATGAAGAGAACTAATTTATTTCCCCTCATTGTTTTCTGTTAGTTGTGACTTTTAATTAATAAGTCAGAGACATTTAAGTTTGAACCAGTCATCCTATTCCTCCTGGAAACAAGTGAAAGTACATGGCGAAAGAAGATTAAGGAGAATCATTCTGAGCAACACAAGAATCATCTCAGCAAACCTGGTGGAGAGGAACCACTGACCTGACTTCCTCGTCTTTTCCTCTGCCCATAGCACCCTTACTTTTTGTATTTGTCTGCATATGTGTGTAGGGGGCAGTTCTAAAAGTGAGTTACAATTTTAAATAACACAGTTCATAATTGTTTACCTTATTTAGAATCTATTTATATGTCATGAATTTATTTGGTATCCAACATGGAGGCCCTTCAAAGCAGGTGGCGAGGAGAAGTCACTGTCGAGATTTCTCAAAGTGGAGCTAGTTCGGAAGGTTTCATAAGATAGAAAACAGAATAGTAAAGAGGTGAGTTGGGCCATTAACGGCATTTTTAACAAGCTATAGTCTCCCTTACTTGGCAATTTGTCACTGCGTCATCAGAAACTTGCCTTGCCGTTTCTCTAAAACATAAAAGATGAAGCAAGATTCTCCTGACATTGACACTGGATTTTTCTTTTGATTCCACCTCAACCCTTGCCATAGCTCATATCTTTCAGACATCCAAATGATTCTGCCCATTTTAGCTCCTTTTTACTGTGCAGCAAGTACATTGCTGAAACACCATGAATTGACTTCCATCGCTATGGTGGCTTCTTCCTGTAGGGTGGAGATAATATTGGAAATCCATTCTGCAAATGTAATTGGCAACAACCCAGAAAAATTGGTGAATGTCTTTTGTGGCTGACCTTTGTTTGCAACACCACATCCAGTGGATTATTCAAACCACATGTACAGCATTTATAATAACTTCAGGATCCTCTGACTCACTAAAAGCATTTTATTCTCTATTGGTCTAATTGCTACCGAATCACTAACTAATCACAAGTGGGCAGCGTGTGTACTGCAATACAATTTCCCACATCTCCGATTTAAACATCAAATATACGTTGATGAATGATTTAGGACCTTATTCATAGAATTCCTACAGTGTGGAAACAGGCCCTTCACCACGACAAGTCCGCACTGACTCTTGGTGCATCCCACCCAGGCCCATCCCCCTATAACCCACCTAAGCTACACATCCCTTAACACTACGGGCAATTTAGCACGGCCAATCCACCTAGCCTGCACATCTTTGGACTGTGGAAAGAAGCTGAAGTACCCGGAGGAAACCCACGCAGACACAGGGAGAATGTGCAAACTTCACACAGACAGTCACCCGAGGGTGGAATTGCACCCAGGTCCCTGGTGCTGTGAGGTAGCAGTGCTAACCACTGTGCCACTGTGCTAATGGTATACATCCAGCTGATGATAAAACTTGCAACTGGAATGAACCCTGGATTGATAGTCGTAAGTTTTATTTTTATTTTTGTTCACCATCGAAGCCAAGTTCTGAGCATACTGAAAAGAGGTTGCCAACGTGCTTTTAACAAACATAAATGGTTTATTAGACAAATAAAAAGTAACCTGTATTGCACCAAATGAGAACTACTGGAACAATCTCTTTTTAAAGAGCAAAAAGAGGAAGGTCATTCCTTTTAACTCAGCAATATCCTTACAGGCACTCAAACCTCACTGAAGAGACAGTCCTGTCTTCAAGTTAAAGTTTCTTACTCAGCTGGCATGGCTACAATTGGTTTCTTTCAGAAATTTTTCGGTACTATTTTCATCAGGTAATAACTTTCCCCAAAATTCTTAAAATAAACTGCTAACTCAGCTCACTATTACTTAGCACTATTACACAGCACTTCTGAGGAAGGGTCACCGGACCCGAAACGTTAACTCTGTTTTCTCCTCCACAGATGCTGCCAGACCTGCTGAGCTTTTCCAGCAACTTAGTTTTTGTTCCTGATTTACAGCATCCACAGTTCTTTTGGTTCTTATTACTTAGCATGGGTTCTGTAAACGCATGTCTTTAATGGCCTTGTAGGATGCCCTCTTCTCACTGACTTCTAAGTTAAACAGGACATTTCCCCAATGAGACAGATTAACATCTATTTTTTCCTTCACTTTAGAATCCAAGTTCCCAAATAACAATGTGTGGGGCTGGATGAACACAGCAGGCTAAGCAGCATCATAGGAGCAGGAAAACTTGACGTTTCGGGCATAGACCCTTCATCAGAAATGGGGGAGGGGAAGAGGGTTCTGAAATAAATAGGGAGAGAGGAGGAGGCGGATAGAATTTTTAATAGAGGAGAGGATAGGTGGAGAGGAGGCAGACAAGTCAAAGAGGCGGGGATGGAGCCAGTAAAGGTGAGTGTAGGTTGGGGGGTAGGGAGGAGATAGGTCAGTCCAGGGAGGACGGACAGGTCAAGGGGGGCGGGATGATGTTAGTAGATAGGAGATGGGGGTG
>JAHRHZ010000078.1:16691042-16750478 GCA_024137785.1 Ginglymostoma cirratum | reverse complement strand
GGGGTGGGGCTTGAGGTGGGAGGAGGGGGTAGGTGAGAGGAAGAACAGGTTAGGGAGGCGGGGACGAGCTGGGCTGGTTTTGGGATGCAGTTGGAGGAGGGAAGATTTTGAAGCTTGTGAAATCCACATTGATACCATTGGGCTGCAGGGTTCCCAGGCTGAATATGATTTGCTGTTCCTGCAGCCTTCGGGTGGCATCATTGTGGCATTGCAGGAGGCCCAGGTTGGACATGTCGTCTGAGGAATGGGAGGGGGAGTTGAAATGGTTCACGACTGGGAGGTGCAGTTGTTTGTTGCGAACTGAGCGCAGGTGTTCTGCAAAGCGATCCCCAAGCCTCCGTTTGGTTTCCCCGATGTAGAGGAGGCCACAAAGGGAACAGCGGATGCAGTATACTACATTGGCAGATGTGCAGGTGAACATCTGCTTGATGTGGAAAGTCTTCTTGGGGCTTGGGATTGGGGTGAGGGAGGAGGTGTGAGGCAGGTGTAGCACTTCCTGCTGTTGTAGGGAAAAGTGCCGGGTGTGGTGGGGCTGGAGGGTCTCCCACGCTTCCCGCAACTCATCCCTCACACCCCGTCCCTGCAATAATAACCAAAAAAGAATCCCCCTCGTCCTCACGTACCACCCCACCAACCTCCGGATCCAACGCATCATCCTCCGACACTTCCGCCATCTGCAATCCGACCCCACCACCAAAGACATTTTTCCTTCCCCACCCTTGTCTGCTTTCCGGAGGGACCACTCCCTCCGTGACTCCCTTGTCCGCTCCACACTCCCCTCCAGCCCCAACACACCCGGCACTTTTCCTTGTAACCGCAGGAAGTGCTACACCTGCCCCCACACCTCCTCCCTCACCCCAATCCCAGACCCCAAGAAGACTTTCCACATCAAGCAGATGTTCACCTGCACATCTGCCAATGTGGTATACTGCATCCGCTGTACCCGTTGTGGCCTCCTCTACATCGGGGAAACCAAGCGGAGGCTTGGGGACCGCTTTGCAGAACACCTGCGCTCAGTTTGCAACAAACAACTGCACCTCCCAGTCGCGAACCATTTCAACTCCCCCTCCTATTCCTCGGACGACATGTCCATCCTGGGCCTCCTGCAATGCCACAATGATGCCACCCGAAGGCTGCAGGAACAGCAAATCATATTCAGCCTGGGAACCCTGCAGCCCAATGGTATCAATGTGGATTTCACAAGCTTCAAAATCTCCCCTCCCCCAACCGCATCCCAAAACCAGCCCAGCTCGTCCCCGCCTCCCTAACCTGTTCTTCCTCTCACCTATCCCCTCCTCCTACCTCCATCTCCTATCTACTAACCTCATCCTGCCCCCTTGACCTGTCCGTCCTCCCTGGACTGACATATCTCCTCCCTACCCCACCACCTACACTCACCTTTACTGGCTCCATCCCCGCCTCTTTGACTTGTCTGCATCCTCTCCACCATTTCTGATGAAGGGTCTAGGCCCGAAACGTCAAGTTTTCCTGCTCCTATGATGCTGCTTGGCCTGCTGTGTTCATCCAGCCCCACACCTTGTTATCTCGGATTCTCCAGCATCTGCAGTACCTTTTATCTCTATCCCAAATAACAATAATGTTTTATGTACTATGTATTATGCACCTTTATCATACCCACCATAACTTTTCTGCATATGCTTCACCTGATGGAAAGCCTGAGATGGGCCACTCTTTATGGGCACCACATTGTGAATCAAAACTGATCATGGCATTCTGACTAAAAACAACTATTCCAAAATGACAAGTTCGTATTAGGGGAAAACGTGAGGCAATTTAGTACACAATTTATTACCGCAAGCGTGGAGTATGTGAGGCATGCCACCGTATAATTTTCAGATAATCTGTAAGATATGTTTGTAGATTATTCTGTTTTCCACAAGACATCCACTTATTCTTTCTTCTTCTGATGTTTACAGGGATTTGGGTCACAGAAGTGCTCTGACACATCAGCTCTGAATCGAGCAAAGAAGATTGAAACAAACATATTATTTCATTGTACCACCCTTAAATCTCCAGATACTTTCTCACAGCTGCTTTCTGAATTCACCCACCCTTTTCTATGGCTAATCTCCAATTGTTTCCCTCCGATTGACACCCTAAATAAATCATTATTGGGTAGAGACCTAAATCCAGTGCTCAAATGGGTATGTGATAAAGTTCCACTGAACACAATCTACGTCAATTAAGTTTAAATACATGGTTTGATTTTTCTTTTGTGACATCCTGGTATTTTACCAGACAACTAGAACTCTGGATACAAACATAATAGATTCTTTTTTGCTGTAATATAGGAATTGGACTTCAGTTGGCACTGGTACATATAGAAGAGGTGCCAGATTCAATCAAAATGGAAACTAACCAAAGGAAAGTATTTTGTCTTCAGGAAAGTTTCATCAGGAAGCAGCCTTGGAACTATCACTCTTGTTAGCAGAAGCCAAGGGTTACAAAAGCCTAATTCAATCCAATGACAACAATCCAATGAGGATTCCCAAACAATGCTTCTTTATTGGGTGTTGGTTTTTGAGGTTGATAGAGACAGGGAGACATAGGCTTGCAATGTCCTTGCTGTTACCAGTTCATATTTTGTTCTTTCTTTGCTTTGTTGCTCAAAGCACCTGCTGATATAGGTCTATTTGCGGACTCCTAAATCTGCTCCTTTGTCCTTCCAAACTGATACTTGGAGGCAACCATTTTGATCTCAATTTGCAAATGTGAATGAAGCTGTGGTCAGGTGGTTTCGGAAGTTATGTACATCCAAAATTTGTCATTTTATCAAAAAAAGACAATTTTAGTCCATGAAAGAGTTTTGACTGCTACTTTTCGACACCATTCAACATTCATTTTTCAGTTTAAGATCTGGACTTTATGAGAGCTAAAAGATGGCAACATGTAAATGTCTGCATCAGCATTTATAATTGAGTATGCAGGGGCTCACTTATATCATCTGATTGGTGGAAAAATAGCTTAGGCAAAAGACTGATGGATTTGCAGCACTAATTTTTTCTATTTTACTTAGTCATTATTATGCTGAATAGATCAGAGAAAGGGCCATTGTTTCAATGTGTACCCAATCAGCTCTGTTGGCTGGACAACTGGATTGTGGTATAGAGTGATACCAACAGGATGGGCTCAATTCCGGCACCAACCAAGGTTACCATGAAAGACTCTACTTCTAAACCTCTTTACCTCACCTGAGGCCTGGTGACCCTCAAGTTAAATTGTCACCAGTTTTCTCATTCTAATGATTGAGCAATGCTCTGAGGCTATGGTGACCTTACATTTGGGCATCAGGTAATTAATTTGACTGGATGGCAGGTTTGCAATGGCATGGCTTCAATCCCCGTACTGGCAGAAGTTATCATGAAGCTTCCATCTTCTCCACGTTACTCCTTGTCTGAAGTGTTGTGACCCTCAGGTTAAATCACCACAAGTTGTCTCTCCCTAGTGAGAGAACAAACCCTACAGTCCTCTTCGACTATGGAGACTTTACTTGTACCCAGGCTACAATTGTGTATGTATACATTTACAATAAGACAGACAGTCAGGCAGGATTGGTGTTTAGCATCAACACTTAAATCTGTTTAACATGTGCACAACCCAACAATGGCACATCAAGATAGGAAATAAAATCAACTTGATTTTGGGCCAGCTGCCTAATTTGTCACATGGAATAAAAACAAATTTGCTGGAAAAGCTCAGCAGATCTGGTAGCATCTGTGAAGGCAAAAAAGAGAGTCAATGTTCTAAGTTCTTAGTTCTAAAGAACTAAGTTCTGAGGAAGGGTCACCAGACCCGAAAGGTTATCTCTGTTTTCTCCTTCGCAGATGCTACCAGACCTGCTGAGCTTTTCCAGCAACTTTGTTTTTGTTCCTGATTTACAGCATCCGCGGTTCTTTCGGTTGTCACATGGAATTATATTTGTATTGCAGTAAAGGGGAATCAGATCCTTGAACATATCTCTGTGTTCATTGATCATTTGTTACTTAGTGTTTTATTCCAAATGCAAGGTATACTGGGGTAGATTTTGGTGGTTATGAGGTTGGGTCATTGACATTGAACTGTCAATGTCCACCATCATTACCCTTTTGAAACTGACTGCAACTTCGGGACATTAGTCTTGCACAGGTTAGCTCAGAAATCCTGAAGAAGTTGTGAACTGTCTGTAAAGACCCTCACACAAGCTCTGTTGTGGACCCATTCCCACAAGAGACACTCACTGAAATCAATGAGAATTTCAACCGACCCACCAACGAACCTTCAGGTTAAACCACACACACCCACACACACACACACACACACACACACACACCCTCCACCAATATGAAACCCTTAAAAACTTGCACCTTGTTTAATCAGGTGCAATGGGATTTCAAATGATGATGTGATTAAGTTGATGTACAACATAACAGGCCCTAAACTAAATTGTAATCATGGAATGATTAATGAGTTGATTTTTTTTAGCTAAATATAGCTTTTATTTTCATAAGACCTCTACAGCGTGGAGGCAGGCCATTTGGCACATTCAGTCCACACCGACCCACTGAAGTGTATCCCAACCAGACCCATTCCCTACCACATCCCTGCATTTTCCATCCTGGACAGTATGGGCAATTTAGCATGGCCAATCCACCTATCCCACACATCTTTGGACTGTGGGAGGAAACCAGAGCATCCAGAGGAAACACATGAAGGCACAGGGAGCACATGCCAGCTCCACATGGAAAATCACCTGAGCGTGGAATCAAATCCGGGTCCCTGGTGCTGTGAGGCAGCAATGCTAACCACTGAGCCACCATACTGCCCATAACAAATAAATCAATTACAGGATAATGTTAAAAACATTCATTTAACCCCTAGTGCATGCTCAGTGTTTAATTGTCTACGTATGATTTGTTTCCTGTGTGGGAGTCTATGAAAATTCCTTAATATGATTAGCTGCTTAGATACATTGTTGTCCTACACAGTAAACGTCCAGTAAAGGACATTGCAATGAAATGCAGTGGGTTGACTTTTCCCAGCCCCTGAAAGACATGGACAATAGGAATCAGTTGGGAAAATATGGCAAGGGGGCAAAATGAAATTCTCAACATTGACTCTTCAATTAAATTTTCAATGGATTGAAAGTCTTGCTAATGAGCAATGAGAGGCCTATTTACATGCATTAACATGCCACTAGTGCCTAATCTCACCTCATTGATGTGGAGTTTCCTATTCTCCCAAGCCCCAGATATCAGACTGCGAAAATTCCCAACGTGAAAGTCAGAATGTGTACCTGCTGACTCCGTCTCACTATTCATCCTCTGGGCTTCCATTTTGGACAGAAATCCCTAACGTCCCAGGGTACAGTCTAAAGGCAGCAACTGACTACACTTCTCTGTCCATGGAGGTTTGCATCAGATATGCACTATCCTCACCACGTCATCTCCACAATGTGTCTGACTCACTTGGAATAAGCTCTCCGCTTCAATATTGCACTTTGGACCAGACCAACACCTTTCACTGTATTGCTGTTGTCAGGACACTTTCCATACAGAAGCAAGCACCCATGTCATGGAGTTGGAACAGAAAGCATCCAAGGGCTCCTTGATTGGTCTCTTGCCATTCATTCACATTATTTCTACGCAGATGCTCACAGCATCTCTGCCACATTCAGAATTTAAAGTCTCATGACAGGTCTGTCATTTAGCAGACACAAAGCCAGGCAGGAGTGATCAAAGGAGTGCACTTTTGAAGTACAGCACTGTGCTGTGTCAATGTCACAGCCAGGGCATTAGCCAGCAACCACATGGCAAATGCAATGTCTCCAAGTCTAAGGTAAATATTCCTTGGTCAAGTTAAGGGGGTATCTTGTCAGTTCGGGAGACCTGCCACAGTTAGTTAAGAGCAGGGTCCAATCTCAGTCCAGAGCTTTAAACGTAGTCAGTGGGGCACTTGGCTCCGTCAGTGTGACGGGGGGCGATTGTCACTGCAGTCCAGGGGCTGGGTCATGGTTAGTCCTGTAATCCAGGCCAAGGATTCGTGTTGAGTTAGTCAGGGAGATGCACAGAGACAAATCAAAAGTTCAAGCACTCATCGGTCAGATCTGATCCTTCCAAGTCAGTCAAGTGATGAACCAAGGCAGCTTTTATTCTGCATCTTTTCTCTTTGCTTTTACTGTTATTGAATAAAATTGAATGTTTTTTGGTGTATGACGGCTTTCCAACTTTCTCACGGTGTACAATGAGAAGATGTTATGCTATGTTGCGTGTGAGGGATAGAGTAGCACACACTTGGATGGGGTTCTAAGATGATAGTGTGCTTAGGAGGGGTCGTCTGTGTAATTCAATTCTTGTAGCTGCAGTTACATTGATGGTTGATCAGACAGGTGGTGATTTAAAATAGTAATAGATTTATGAATGTGAACTTGTATTTACAATGGCATATCAGCCGTGACAACTATGTGTTCTCAGAAGCATTTACTTTTCATGGCCCTACGACATGCACTGGAAAGTACAGCTTCTGGCTGGCAGCACTTACTTGGCTATGCTTTAAGGATAGTGCTCCTGTCAGGAATCACTGGAAGTCCTGGCAGTAATGAACACGTTGCTGAGCACACAACAGCGGGGTGCCATGGAGGTCTGGTGCAAAGATATTCAGAAGAACTGTGGAGAATTGTGAGAGAAATCTCACCAGTGCTCAGAGTGAAATGTTCTCCATGGAACTCCCTGAAATTGACACAACCAGTTTTGGATAAAATACAGCCCAGCATCACAGTACAGAGAGCCGAGAGTCTCTCTACTTTCATTGCAACATTATGATCAGTGCTGAGAACCCTTGGTTTGCTACTCCAGCCCATTGAAACTGATGGAACAACTGAGATTAACTACAGGGTCAACTACAAGTCTACAGACTGATGAAAACTCGATGGGTGGGCAGGCTGTTAAAAATGAACAAGTGGAGCTCTGAAGTGGAGTCACTTAAATTTATGCAAACCAATTATACTAGGAGGGTTCCAATGGTATTTTGTATGGTGCTTGAGTGCAGTTCTTGCCATGGTCTTTCAATCATATATGTAGTCTTCCACACATTAATTGATTGATCGTATAACATGTTCCATTGTTTAATATTCCCTTTCCTTAGCTTATTCTCATGATAAGTCAGTCAGGAAAAAGCAGTGAGATGGCCAGACTTTACCTTCTCTTCACTCGGGTCTATTGAACTCTCTTTGCACAATGAATAGAGCAGGATGTGGTGTGAAGAATACAATCCTCTACAAGAATTCCCCAATCCCTGGTTTTCCGTGCATAAACTTAAATAGGCAGAAAAAAACAGAATGACTCCCTTGTGGGTATTGGTTTCTTCTTAACTTTATTTTCCTGTATTCGCCGTTTCCAAGTGACTCAAAGGCCCTTGGCATAAATTCAGTAAGACCTGCTGGAGCATATCTTTTACACCATTCTATTGCTCAGTTAATCCGAGTTTTAACTGTCGCATAAAAATTCCAATTTCAATCCTTATTTCATGAACTTTTGCAATTCTGTTGTCTCTGAAAACATAACAGCCACTCAACACAAAATACTTGTCCATAAATCAGTATCTGAGTTGTATGGGCTTTATTACTTTTGAAAAGAATTCATGGTCGAACTGTTATCAAAGGAAATTGTCTTTTGCCAGAACTCTGCAGTAATGAGAGTACAATGAGATAATTCTTTGAATGCATAATGGATAGAGGAACAAATAGCTTAATCTGACAAACATTAAAATGGTTCAGAAATCTCTGGCGTCCAAATTTCAATATAAGTCCCTTCAACTAACTTGCGATTGAGCTAATGTGCTGTTGCCATTAGAGTTATAATTTTTACTGTCTTTCACTGCTACTTATCTGTATTTTAAAGGCTGTCAGTATGAAATGAGGTCACAGTAATGGATATCACAAATGGCTTCATGTCAAATTTAATCCATTATATTTTCACCCATTTTTGAGGTTGGAACTGCAGCTGTAAATATATAAAAGTAATAAATTAATGTATTGTGGATTCTTTCCGATTTATCTAATTTTTCGAAGTAAGTGACTAACCTCAGCTAAACCTCTGATGAAGGTAAAATTGTGTGGAATTTCTCCACGATACCTGAAGGCAGCCAACTGACAATTTCAGGATATCCATTGAACATGCATGCTGTGATGTCATTACTTTACTTTACAACCCTTTTTAATGAACCCTGAGCAAATGCTCCCATTTAACTTTACTTGTAGCTTTTTCATAAAGGAGCCTACAGTGCAATATCTTCAGATATTGAGGTTCGGTCTTCAGGCTTTTAGCTGTACAATATCTGAAGACTTTTAAAGGATTGTAGTTTTCACAACCACATTCTGCTGTGCTCTTTGCTCAGGGAGTCCAATCGTCCCAAGTGAAGACAAGACATAGTGAAAGTTTCACCACCACCTAACAGTCTATCATTTGTATATGAGTACAATGACATTTTACGGAGGCTTGCATTCCTGACAAAATAACGTATGTATTCAGCACTGACAGAGGCGTTACTATATAGCATCCTGTCCTGATCATTTCATTGGGCTTTTCATTGTATTTCGGGTTTGAGTGCTTAGATAATTCTATTTTAAATATCCAGTCAGATTTATAGAATTTTATTCTATTCTTCCTCATTTTAAATGCTTCGGGTGGGGAAAACATCCCTCAGAATATGTATATCCCTGATGAACAATGTATGACAAGACCCTTGGAGCTACATTGACACGATTTTTGCAGTCAGTGGTGAAGCAATAGTTCTTGCCACTAATCTTGAAGAAAGCTGCTTGCAAAAGTCAAATGATTTCTGAGGTACGGACCTCCCTCTTCCTTATGTTAATTTCAACTCACCACCAAGTCATGAAGATCTCCAGGCAACCATGACATTACCAATCAATATAAATAATCAATCATATTGAAATATTCTCACTAACAAAATAATTGATAAGCTTTTGCTATTTATTACCATTTTACAGGGAGCGAACTTAAAATTTTAACTTACCTACCAGATTGAGGTAGAAACTGGAATATCATACACGAACTTTAATAGACATATGAAATAGAGAATTTATAAACCATAACAGAATGATTTTGCATTCCAATTAAAAAACAAAGTAGGTGGTGGGGGGTGTGGGAGGTTATTCAAAAGTAGGAAGCCAAATTCAATTATACCTCATTCAACAAGATGGAACTTATTCCAAGGATTTAATAGTGAGGCTAAACCTAGGTTTTTGTTCTGACTGAGAGCACCTCTGTTGTGGTGAAAATACCACAAGACATCAGGAATCCTAAGTCCTGTGCTGTTTTTCATTCATTCATGGGATGAGGGTGTCACTGGCTAGGTGGTTTAGAGTCAACCACATTGTGGTGAATCTGGAGTCACATGTAGGCCAGGCCAGATAAGGATGGCAGTTTCCTTCCCTAAAGGACACTAGTGAACCAGATGGGTTTTTCCTGACAAACTGCAATGGATTCATGGTCATCATTAGATTCCTAATTCCAGATATTTTATGAATTGAAATTCCACCATCTGCCATGACAGGATTTGAACCCAGGTCCCCAGAATGTTATCTGGGTCTCTGGATTAACTGTCCAGTGATAATAGCACTAGGCCATTGCCTCCTCCACCTGAACTCAGCATTTCTGATTTTCACATGAGCAGGGTTAGGTGCATTCTGTAATTCACATATATGTGGCTCAGAGAGCAGTTAATCAATTAACTAGGTATCTCCACTGAAGTGTGATTTATAGGCCCTAGTGTCTGGAGCCTGGATTGTGGAGATTAGACCAGGAAAGAACAAGTCTGTTCATACTACATTTCTTCTTGACATCCAGGATACCCCACTGGAGAGCTGTAGAGTGCGATACCTTACGAGTAGCAGTCAAAGGTCCTTCAGTTGGTGGTGTCAGATATCCCTTGGGAATGGGAGTCAGGGTTCCTTGGGATGGAGGGTATGTTCATGAACCACTGACTGTAGAGAAGAATATGTGCAAATACCTTGGAACACTCAGCTCCTGAGATAATAAGTAATTTGACACGGGCAGAGAAGGAAAAGTGGTAGTGGGTGGGGTGCAAATTGGCACTGAGTGGCAAAGAGTTTATAAAGTGCGATGGAGTTGATTGTGGTATATAAGGTATGAGTAACCGTTGGAAACGGGTCACGACACAGGTTGGCAGGGATGAGGCAAGGAGAAGAGGGATGTTTTATGAAGGATTTTCATTTGTAAAGTTTGAATACAGTGTTGAGTCCCTGGGCAGTTTCTTCCACGCAGCCTGCTTTGGGACCAGCAGCTTTCCGCAGTCTTTCCAAGTCACCCAGACTAACTCCCCCATCCAACCCTCACACTGGAACAGGAAGTGATATTTAATCACAGCCATATTTAAGGTTCAGGTTTGCAAAGCCAGGATTTCTTCCCAGTCTTGGTGTTCTCAGGTTGGATGCACACCGAGGCTGTGTTGTATAAAAATGGAATGGCTCACCATTTCATTAATTTCTACTAGACTGCAGTCTGAAGGCCTTCAGCAGTATTCTTTACAGAGAAATGTATAATCACTGACAGCAGCTTCTAGACTTTGATATTTACCTGTGTACACACAAACTTCAAAAATGGCTGTCTGTTTTAAATGATTAAAATCAGCTAATGTTAAGTGTTTTGTTGTCATTTCAATGGGAAAGTCCTGGTTCACTACATCGTTGACCCAGAATGCATGGTAGGTTTTTTTGTCAACGTATTACATCAAACAAACTGAAACAGGGAATCATTAACCAACTGTTTGTGAAGTAAATGGTACATTACTGTTTATTATTTCTTCTTTAAATTGCATTTCAGTTGTTCTTTCATTGTCGCATCTTGGGAGAAAATCTTTTGAAAAGTTTATATCACGCTCAGCTATTGCTGCTGCGTCACCAGTTTTCTCCAGGTCAGCTATAAAGAATCCTGAAGTTGCAACAAGTGCTGCATGAAGCCAGGACATTCTTTGCTTATACATTGGATAGCGAGTAAAAATAAAAACATAATATTTAATGCACTGTGAAGTTTGCTCTTATTTGTGTACTCAATCAAGAAAAGCAACCCTTTCCATGATGAGCTTTGTTTTCATCCTATGGAGCACTGGTGACTGATTTTGTCACGAATGTTATAACATACAAAATCTGTTTGCAACAGATCAGATTTAACTACAATGAATAATAATGCAGATTTCACAGCTACAGTTCACAAGGCATTTATCATATTTTAAAATTTGCTAACATTTTGAATAAGCATTGCCACTTATTCACCAATGTCCAGTTTTTGTTTTAATTGATTAATGTTCTTGAGTCGAAATATCTACTACCATTTTATATTGTATGCATGTTCCGGAGTCTTTATTTGGGCATTACCAACACAGTCATTTCTGAAGCTGCTCAGTCCTACCATTAGATGGAGCTTCAAATGTTAATCTCCAAATGTTCAACCTTCAAATTTTAACAATATACTTTTAGAAGTCTTCACGGTCCAAGGACAATAAAACCCTTGATCTGCATAACATAGATAGACATGCAAGTCTATCCCTGGGGGATCTATACTGTATAAATTATCCACCTACGTTATTCCGACTCCTGTGGCTTTACGCCTTTCCCCTTCTTTCATTAACCTTTAAATCATCTCAGGCAGACAGTTGTGGTAAAACTAGGCTGAAAGTCAAATTGTATCTGCTTAATGAGATGTTTGATGTCTGTGCAGATGCATTCACACATTCTCTCAAAGGCCGGCATCCCATGTACAATGTATCTAAATTTGTGCCAAACGTAAGTGTTCAGGAATATACATAAAATGGCCAAATTGAGACTACAATATCTGTAAGTACTTAAAACTTCCTGTTACTTCACAACAGTTTTCTTAAGCTTGAACAGATGTGATAGGAATGTGAGGTATTACAATTTAAAAATCTATAACATATGCCAACCAAAATTAATTCTGTTCCACAAATTGCAGCAACACAGCTGCGCTTTGAAACGAACAAAAGACTGTCAGGATTATCACAACCATACTCCAACACCATTAGGTCAGTGAGGATTAGAAATAAATGTTATTGCTGCTATAAATCATTGATCATTTTGGAATCATTTATAATAAGAGCTCTGTTTTATCAAAGAAGTATGTGTGTTTTATGTGCATTTATTTTTAAACAGCATGCATTTCAAAAATATTAGTTGGCATAAATGTCTCTTATTCACTATATATTTACATATCGCTCAGTTTAGAAATAACCTGCTTTTATTTAACGCCTTTTAAAACTAAAGGAAGTTGCATAGCACTTTTATGGTCAATTATATCATTCTGGAGTGGTATTACAAATCTTGTCAATGAGGTCAAAAAGACCACTGAGAAACAGAGTAGTCTGTTCAGGAAAATATGGCCTGGAATTTCTTCAATACTATTGTTCTGAAAATTACACTGAAATTTAAGTCTCTCTCTACAAACATTGTTAATAGGAGCCCCAAAAAATGTCAGTGGAACTCAATGGAGTGAAGTCAAGCTGTTGGAAATGGAAGAAGACAACTAAACAGAAGGATGAAGAGGCAAGATTGGTTAATTGAAAGTATACAACAAGGAAGAAGAAAAAAGTTGTATTTTGCATTATTTATTCTCAAGATGTATGTCTAAGTTATTCTGGTAGTATTGGGCATATGTTTTAGTTGTGATTGTAGTAACAATGAGTTTGCAGCCTAGCCTGTTAAATTTCAGGTATTTTTATGTCAGTTTAGTCATATTGTACTATAGGCAACTATGTACTTGCACCATTTAACATTTTAATATTTAAGTTGTGGTTTCTAAGTAACGAGGCAAAATGGCATCATGTAGAGAGACTTCTGCGCTCTCCTCTCCATTGTGGAAGTGTAAATTAAATTAATTCAATGATGGTTTCTTGCAATAAGTCCACAATGTGAATCTTTTCTTGGTGAAGTACACAACAGTGATCAATTTTACACCAATCAATTTATTTCACTTCTTCTGCGGTTGCAGTGGCAGCAGGAGGTAGATTTCTGTGATGACATCCTTACTAAAGCACAGACATCTCACGTATTATTCATTACTGACATTCAGGAAGTGGAATTGATGTTTAAGCCACTGGGGAAAGATATGGTTACTTGCTGAGAACACTTCTTTCCCATCTCTTCCCTCTTGCAGCAGCTTGCCTTGCTCCTCATGACCTCTGTTGTACTTCAAGAAAAATGCCTATTACTGAGCAACTGTTATTGTGCACAAGTCCTGAAATCACCAAAATCTCTTTCAGCATCTGCCACACCACTGCCTGTAAACTTTTACAGCTTGAAACATTGTAAGATGTTATCAGCAGCTGAAAGAACTCACCCAGAAACTAACCCAGTGACGAGTTGTTAAAACCTTTCTGTGGCATTCCTTCTGCTGCTAAATATGTATTTAGCTGTGGTAAGTTAGGTAAGGGCATTGAGCTCAAATGGGCACTACTAGCCTGAAATCAACATCGCACTGATTGATGCTATGGTCCACATGCCTTGCATACTTCTGCCCTCACCAATACGGCATCTGTTGCAAATTGTCCCATATGTGTGCGTGAAAACAAGTACCATTTTGGAGCACTATAGATCCTCATAGCACCCAAACAAAAGCAAATGCCGAGAAGCCCCCTCAGCTCAAGAAGCAATTTCTCAGCGAAACTGTTTTACTTTGTGAAAAGGAATGTCAAAATTGCAATTCATTGAATGACCTAGTAGAGGCAGTATTTATTATAGTCCCTTATCTAGTATAATAATGTTCTTTCAAAAGGTTGGCATGTATTGTGTCAGGTTAGTGAACTTCATGAACATACAATAGTGTATAAAATGCTAAAAATAACTCACAACTGAATCATTTTATAGTCACATTGTTTGGTCCAATTCCAAGTTGATTCAATTTTAATTATACTTTCTTATATGTTACACCTCTAACTGCTGTGTGAGCTAAATGTTTATATATTTGTTCTCTGTGCATTTATTAAAATGTATTTTAAAATACTGATCTAACAGATTTAACTGAGTATGATCACAGTTCATACAGCAAACCCTGCGTATAATTTTATAGCTGACAAATGAACTAATGGAGTAAAGGGTACAGAGTGGAACAATCAAATGGTGAAAACAAAGCCTCTGACACAAGGAGGAGAGATTCCTCCAGTGCAAATATGGTCCATATGACAAGATATGTCTCTCACAATACAACAGAACTTATTGTCTTCTTTTACAACACTTATTAGCTGAGGTTTGACTTTACATTATCTAACTTCTTCAAGAGCGTGGCATGGGTTTTATGCCTCAATCCATACTAGTTCCACTTCTTCTCTCTGATGGAATATTTATTGTTCTGATGAATAGCACTTCCATTTATATAACTTCCCTTTTTAATCCTTTCATTAAACAATCGGCCTTCCCTCCTTCCCATCCATGCCTTCCCTCTTCAGTATTAACATGGGTGTAAGAGAGTTGGAATGTTATATCAAGCTCCAGGCAGAGTGAGACCTATATGCACACTCATGCTTGTTAGATGAAATTACAATCTGATGACTGACAATCTGCTGATGACTGACATAGTCCTTGTTTCCAAATTATCTGTTTTGCAATGATTTTGCATTAAATCTCTTATATGTGAGTTAACTTCCATAGTGTGGACCACTATAAACAGACATTGAGAACATATGGTGCTACATATTGCTTTCAAAAGCAATAAAGTACAGTAAAGAACTGTGGATACAGGATATCTGAAACAAACAGACACCCAAATTGCTGGAGAAACTCATCAGGTTTGGCAGCATCTGTGAGAATTAATATTTTGAGTCCAGTGACTCTTCTTCAGGCAGCTCTGACAGCCCCAGCCGAATGCCAAGTACAAACAGTATTTAAAAAACCCAAACATCCTACCAAACCATTTTGTCATACATTACCTGTCTCAACCCAGTGACAGGGGTGTGTGGATCCAAAATTGGACAGTTTAGTCACTTGAGGGTCCTCAACTCTGGAGCAGAAGAAAGCCATCATTGGTCCCAAGGAACTGCCTATGAATAAAAAGAAAAGTAAGAAAAGAAATTTAGTTATACAAAAAATTATGGAAACTTGGAAAGATTGTGGCAATTAGGGGAGGTGATGGTACAGTGATATAGCCATTCAGCTTGTAATCTAGAAACCTAGGCTGTGCTCTCAGGAGCAATGTTCATATCCCAACGCAACAGCTGGTAGAATTTTAGTTAAAAAAAGTTTGGAATTAAAAAAACTCTAATATTGACCATGAAACAACTATTGTAAAAACATATCTGGTTTACAAGTGCTCTTTAGGGAAAAGCTGCCCTTACCTAGTCTGGTTTACATGTGACTTCAGACCTATAGCAATGTGGTTAACATTTCAATGCCCTCTGAAATGGCCCAGCAAGCCTAAAGTGGTATCAAGCCATTAAGGAACTTCAATAAAATGAAGGAGACCAGACAGGCCACTTGGCATCAATCTAAACAGGGCAGTATGGTGGCTCAGTCATTAGTGCTGCAGCTTCACAGTGCCAGGGACCCGGGTTCGATTCCACTCTTGGATGACTGTTTGAAGTTTGCACATTCTTTCCGTGTCTGTGTGGGTTTCCTCTGGGAGCTCCAGTTTCCTTCCACAGTCCAAAGATATGCAGGCTAGGTGGACCGGCCATGCTAAATTGCCCATAGTGTTCAGGGATGTGTAGACGAGGTGGGTTATACAGGGATAGGTCTGGGTGGGATGCTTCAAGGGTCGGTGTGGACTTCTGGGCCGAAGGGCCTGTTTCTACACTGTAGGGATTCTATGATTCTAAAGACTGGAAATGACAAAGGTAAACCCAACCTCGTTGACCCTGAAAATGCCCTCTTTACTAACATCTGGAGGCTAGTGCTAAAATTAGGGAAACTGTGTCACAGACCAGCCAAGCAACTGCCTGATCTGATAATACTCATAGAATCATACTTCATAGACAATGTCCCAGACAACACCATCATCATTCCTGGGTACATCTCACTGGCAGGACAGACCTAATAGAGGTGTTGGCACAGTGGTATACCGTCAGGAAGGAGTTGCCATGGGAGCCCTTATTAATACTGACTTCAGACTGCATGAAGTCTCGTGGTATCAGGTTAAACTTAGACAAGGAAATACTGATTACCATGTACTGCCACCAGCCCTCACGCCTCAGCTGATGAATCTGTACACTTCCATATTGAATAGTACTTGGAGGTTGCACAGAGGATGGCAAGGACACAGAATGTACTCTGGGTGGGGAAATTCAATGTCCATCACCAAGAGTGGCTTGGAAACAGCATTACTGTTTGATCTGCTCAGGTCCTAAAGAACTGAGCTACTAGATAGTGTCTATTGTATGTGGTGAAGGAAACAAGAGGGAAAAAGATATTTGACATCATCAATCTGCAGGCTGCAGATGCATCTGTCCATGACAGTATCAGTAAGGGTGACTACTGCGCTGTCCTTGTGGAGACAAAGTAATATCTTCACACTCTGGGCACTCCCCATTATGTTGTGCGGCACTAACATCATGCTATATGAGATAGACTTTGCACAGATCAGGCAACTCAGGATTAGGAAACCAGAATATACCATGGGCCAAGAGCAGCAGCAGAATTGTACTCCAACTCAATCTAAAACCTCATGGAATGACATATCTTCTGCTCTATGATTCCCATCATGCCAGGAATCGACCCCAGTTTAATGAAGAATGATAGAGGGCATGCTAGGAGCAGCACCAGACATAAATTAAAAATTGGATGTCACCTGGTGAAGTTACAAAACAGGACAACTTGGACAACAAATAGCAAAAGTATCAAGTGATAGAGAGAGTCAAATGATTCTACAACCGATAGATCAGATATAAGCTCTGCAGTCCTGCACATTCAGTCGTGAATGGTAGACAATTAAACAAATCATTGGAGGAGGAGGTTCCACAAATATCTCCATCCTCAATAACAAAGGACCTATGTGAAAAATTATCCAGATATGTCCTGTACACAAAACGCATGACAAACTCAGCCTCACCAATTACCACCACAACAGTGTCTGCTTGATCATCAGAAAAATGTCCAATAATGCTAACACCTGCTTAGCAATAACATTCTTGCTGGTACCCAGATTGGATTATGTTAGGGCTGCTCAGTTCCTGACCTTATTACAGCCTTAGTTTAAAAAAAGAGTTGGGATGTCATGTTGAGGTTGTGCAGCACATGGGTGAGGCCTCATCTGGAGCACTGTGTCCACTTCTGGTTGTACAGTTATAGGAAGGGTATTATTAAACTGGAGAGGGTTCAGAAAAGATTTACCAGGATATTACCAGGAATGGAGGATTTGAGATATAAAAATAGGCCGGGACTTCTATCACTGGAGCATTGGAGGCTGAGGGATGACCTTACTGACGATTATAAAATTGTGAGGAGCATAGATATGGTGAATGGCAAGGATCTTTTCCCTAGGGTGTGGGACTTCAAAACTAGGGGGCATATTTTTAAGGTGAAGGAGAAAGATTTAAGGAGGACGAGAGGCAACCTTTTTACAAAGAGACTGAATCATATGTGGGATGAACTGCCAGAGAAAATGGTGGATGCCGGTACAATTACACTGTTTAAAAGACATTTGGATAAGTTCATGAATAGGAAAGGTTTGGATGGCTATATGCCAAGTGCAGGCAGGTGGGATTAGTTTAATTTGGGAACATGGTTGGCGTAATCTGGATGGATCGAAGGATCGGTTTTCATGCTATGTGACTCTACAACTCCATGAAAATTGGACAAAGGAGCTGAAACTCAGACCTAAAGTGAGAGTGACTGCCCATGACATCAAGTCCATGTTTGATAAAGTGTGGCATCAAGGAACCCTGACAAAACTACAGTCAATGTGAAGTGAGGGAAACTCTCCACCAATTGGAATCATACTTAGCACAAAGGAAGATGGTTGTGATTGTTGGAGATCAATCATCTCAGCTCCAAGACATCCCTGTTGCTCAGGGTAGTGTCCGAGGCATAATCATCTTCAGCTACTTGATCAATGACTTTCCCTCCTTAATAAGACTGGAAGTAGGGATGCTCGCTGATGATTGCACAATTCATAACTTTTCAGTTGTGAAAATGGACTGAAGCAATCAATTTTCTAATGCAGCATGATTATGGGCAATATCCTGGTTTGGGCTGATAGGTCGCAAGTAGCAATCATACCACACAAGTGCTAATAATAACCATCTCCATCAAGAAAGAATCTAACCATCATCCCTTGAGATTCAATGGCATTACCAACACAAAATCCACCAATATCAATATGCTGGTGGAAATAGATCCTTCAGTGTCACTGGATCAAAATGTTGGAAGTCTCTCTCAAACAGCGTCATCAACATTTCTATACCAAATGGACTTGAGTGGTTCAAGGAGGCACCTCACCACCACTTTCCCGAGGGCAATTAGGAAAAAGGAACACATACTTGCCCTGCCTGTGATGATTACATCTTATGAAAGAATAAAAGAGACCTACCAGAAACTTTAAATTATTAAATTTAAACATCATTAGTACAAAATACATTAGACTTATAGATCGATAAACAGATGCTGAGAAACAAAACACATCAGTTGAAAAAGAATACTGTTTGGGAAGAGCACAACTTTCCTTATCTCCCTTTGCTCCTAAGTTAGAAGTTTAATTTTTTTCAAGCTGATTAAAAATTGTTTCATCAAAAACTGCAGGTCTTTGTAGATAGTAGAGAAAAATGTGGCAGTAAGAGAGAACAAGGGACAAAATAATATTGGTGCTAACTGCTGATAATTTGCTATTTTTAATTTTGCGGTCTGCTATCTCAAGTAATTTTGGTTCTCAAAAACATTTCTGCACTCCATTTTCCCTTCACGCTTGCATAATTTTGCATGGACATTTTTTAGATTTCTTAAATAGTTGCAGACCACGCTTTCACATTCCGAAAGCTGCCTTCTTCCAATGTGAAACCTTCAGATAATATTTAGGGACAGAATGCCATATCGTCTACACCTGTAATTAAAAAATCATCCTCTATCTCTAGCTGCACTGCACTGATTCTCCTATCTGTCTCTAAATCCATGCATTTTCTGAGAAAACACTATTTATTACCTCATCATATTACATCGCAATGCTTTACTATTCAATAAATCAGGAGGAACAGCTCCCTATGTTTTGCAGACATAAGTACTGCATGTTAGTAGGCAGAGTTTTTCAGGCAGGCTTCCACTATTTGTGCCAAATTTTATTCTTCTCTTTAATTAGTCAGTTCACTTCACAGAATCATAGAATTGTTCCCACGCAGAACGTGGCCACTTGGCCCATCATGTCTACATTGGCTCTCTGAGTATTTTGGCTCAGTACCAGTCTCCTGCCTTTTTCCTGTAATTCTGCATGTTGGTTCTATATAAATAATCATCTAATACCCTCTTGAATGCCTCAATGGAATCTGCCTGCACCACACTTCTAGGCAGTACATTTCAAACCATAGCTACTCGCTGTGTGAAAATTTTCTTTCTCACCACACATTTGTGCCCTCTGGTTTGCGATCCTTTTAAGAGCGTGAGCGGTTTCTCCCTATCTACTCCGTCCAGATTCATCAAGATTTTGAAGACTTCTGTCAGGTCTCATCAGCCTCCTACTCCCCAGTGAGTTTTCAATCTATCCTCCTAATTGAGCTTCTCGTCCCTGGACCCTTTCTCATTAACTGCTTCTGCACTCCCTCCAATGCCATCCTTTTTAAAGCATGGTGCCCAGAACTGGTACTCAATATTACAACTGAGGTATAATTAGTGAACTCTATAAATTCAGCATAACCTCCATGCTGATGTACTCAATGCCCCTATTAATGAAGCCTTGGATATTATATGCTTTATGAACTGCTCGGTCTATCTGTCCAACCATTTTTAATGGACAATGTTCACCTGCAACTAGGTCTCTCTGCTCTTGCACATTTTTTAGAATAGTACCCATTATTTAGCACTGTCTCACTAAGTTCTTTGTATCAATACATATCACCTCATACTTCTCTGTAATGAATTTCATCTGACCACTCCACCAACTTGTTAATGTCCCTTTGAAGTTTCACCAGTTTAGGTCCCAAGTTTTGTGTCATCCCCAAATTTTGAAATTGTCCCCTATACACCAAGACCTAGATTATTTATTATACATAATCAGAAAAAAGCATGGGTACCATTATTAACACCTGATTAACTCCATTAAAAACCTTCCTCCAGCCCAAAAATGCCCATTAACAATTACTCTGTTTCCTATCACTCTGTCAATGTTGAATCCACATTATTACTAGTCCCTTTTATTCCATGAGCTATAACTTTCCTCATGTCCATTGTGTGGTATTATATCAAACTCATTTTGGAATGCCATGTACATATGTCAACAGCATTGTCCTCATTCATCCTTTCTGTTACCTCTTCAAAAAACTCCAGCAGATAAGTTAGGCATGATCTTGGATTAACATGTTCACACAGCCTCTTCCAAATTAACCCATATTTTTCCATGTTACTATTAGTCCTATTCCACAAAATAGTTTCTGTAAATTTCCCCCCACTAAAGTCAAAATTGTTTCCCACTCCTCCTTTTACCACCCCTTTACTATTTATTTGCCAAGAAGACTTGGCAATTTCTCTGTGTGTTTGATGCCAGTCTTTTTCAGAATCTCTCTTCACTTCTCTAATTTACTATTTTGCCTTTCTTCGGAGTCATCTCTATTCAGTTTGGCTCTGAATTGTATTTTCTACCTGACACCCGTCAAACGCAAATTTTTCTTTTTTGACTTAATTTCTAGCATACCAGGAAGCTCCGGATTTGTTTGCCCTACCTTTCCTTTCTGAGGGAATATATCTTGAACGTACCAGATTTTCCTCTTTGTTTTTCGCACCAACCTTCGATTCCAGCCTATTTGGCCCAGTTCTATTCATGCCCCGTTGAAGGTGACGCTTAACCAGCTGATTATTCTTGTTTTAGATTTTTCATTGTCATTCTCCAGTTCTCAAACCTGGTGAAAAATGATCACTGTCTCCTAAATGCTCCCTTACTGACACCTATCTACTTGGCCCACCTCATTGACAAGAACTGGTTCTAATTCTAGACTGTAAAGATTCTTTTGAACACAATTTAGGGACATTTACTTCTTGCTGCCTTTAACATAACCACTATCCCGTCTTTATTCAGGTAATTAAAATCCTCTATCATAGCATTTGCACCTGTCTCTATTCACCTTGCTGATTTGATCCTCTCCATCTTTACACTAGTGGCTGGTCTATAGACTGTACTTTGCAATGGAATTGTACCTTTTTGTTCTTTAGCCCTTGCCAGATTGATTCTGTCCTTCAAACCGCTGAGGCATGCTTTTTCTCCTGTGGTCTCCTTAACCTAAAACATCACACCCTCCTCCTTTTTTCCTCTTCCATTATATTATGAATACCTTTTAACTAGAAATATTTAAAAGCCAGGCCAGCCCTTCCTTGAGCCAGGTCCTTTTCAATAATGTAACATCACAATCCTGCATGGCAGTCTGTGCCAATTTTATTAATGACACTCTTGGCATTTACATACCCGCAGCCTAACTCTGATTTAGACTTCATTATTTTCTCTCTCACTCTGACTTAATATTTTCTATCCTAGTGGTACCTGCCTCTCCCAGTATTTTGTGCACACTCAAATATTCTCTCCTGGTTCCCACGGTTCTGCTGAGTTTGTTTAAATCCTCCCCAAAAGCACTAGCCAGTGCCCTGCTAACACAGTTTATTTCCAGCGCTATCCAGATATAGGCTTGTGCAGATGTGGTCTCCCTCCTTCTCCCCGGCGATTTTCATTCTTTGCTTCGGGTGGCCTTCCTCCGAGTCCCCTTTGTCGGAGGAGCTCTTGTAGCCCCCCTGTAGTTACCTCTTCCCGCTTGGCGGTTGCAGTGCGGGGGCCCTCTGGCACACCTTTCTCCTCGTCTTCTGGACCGTCGTCCATTCCCCTGGGTTGCCTGCCGCCTCCTCCTCCATCGACTCCAGGTTCTCAGTGGGAAGGGGAGTCTGCAGGGCAGTTCTGCTGACCTGAGGTCCGTTCTGCAGGGCTTGGTTCTCCTGCACGCTAGGGCGGTCTGTATTCTTGCAGGAGTCTGGTGTCTTCCTCTCGCCCGGGGGGGGGGGGAGTTTGCCCCACGTTGCCCCTGCTTGCAACCTGGGCGTAGGTGGTCTCCCGCCGTGGGCATGCCCGATAAAGGTGGCCCGTTTCCCCGCAAATGTTTCAGTTCTTCTCTTTCAGGGAATCCTTTGCGAGGTGTCCCTCCTCTTTGCAGTTCCTGCACATGGTCACCCTGCAGTCCGCCGCCATGTGCCCTGACCTTCTACAGATGTGGCAGACTTTGGGCTGCCCTGCGTGGGTCAGGTAGCCCCTGCTCCCGTCGATTGCAAAGCTGGACGGTGGGTGGATTATGTGACCGTCTGCGCCTGTCCTCAGGGTCACCCTGACCTGCCTCTTGCTGGTCCAAATCCCGAAGGGGTCCATGACGTCAGTTAGGCCCCCTTCAACCTTCACATACCTTCCGAGGAAGGTCAGGACATCGACTGCTGGCACATGCGGGTTGTATATGTGCACGGTTACCAATCGACTCCTCTGAACAGGCAGCACAAACAACGGGACGGCGGTCAGGATAGAAAGGGGACCCTCACCTCCTTTTTCCTCCTATACCTTCAGGAGGCGTTCACAAAGTTTGGCACACCTTTGGCACAAAGTTTGCCAAACTTTGTGAACGCCTCCTGAAGGTCACGTCGAAGAAGCCACCCCCGGGGAAGTCCTGCAGGCTGTAGATGTCTGCAGCGACGAAACCACAGCAGTCCAGCAGGACCCGCTTCACGAAAAAGGTGCGATCCACTGGTGCACCCTCATCTACCTTCTTCACTGCCACACGCACCGTGTTCCGGACCCCGTGTCCTGGGGCACAGGCACTCACAGTGGCCATGGTTGGAGTTTGGCTGCTTCCCTGTATCAGCGTTAGGCCAAAGCCAGCATTGAGATCCACCGATAGCAGGGGTTCACAGCCAACCCGACGTCTTCCTCCCACTCCTGGTGCGGTCGCTCTATCCTCTTCCTGGTCCACCTTGATAAGAACAGATACTACACACTTGGTCTGAGCCAGATAGGCCGAGAAGTGATCGCGAGCTTGGCTCTTGCTGCATTCCATCATGGAACCATCTCCAGTGCCTAGAACAGGAAACCAATTTGGGAGTGGTATCCCTGGGGACTCGTGCCTATTTCGCTTGGGCTGCCTGACCTTCTTACCGCTAACTTGTGCCCACCCATTACAAACTTGTTATCAAGAGACTACAGATATTCTTTGTGAAGTCCAGAAGAGGGAATAGATGGAAGACTAAGTTTACAAGAGCTTTTGGTCCTTTTGAAATGCTTTTGGATGTAAATTAAGTTAGCTATGTTGCATGCATTTGGTGACACCCACTTGAGAGAACAATGCTGATATGGGAAACCTGAGCTAAAATGAACTGTTCCATGTATGTTATCAAATGATTTAAAGATGAATTTACACACGGTCTTGAGGTTCGCGATGTGTACAAAGTTAATGTGCAAGAAAACAGCAAATGGCACATCAAGCCTTTTCATTCGCCCTTCACTACTCCGGCACTCTCCACTGCACCACCCCCTGCCCCCACCTCCAACCCTATCAAAGTCAATCACCACCCAGACTACAATCTTGTAATCTCCTGGGGAGGCAAATCAGAGGCATAAAGCCCACAGTAAATATATCCATTTGCTGTGCCATAATCATCACTAAGCTGAACTATTGGCTCAATTTTAACTCGGTGCAATTCAATAGATTTTGAGTAAGTAAAAATTTTGCTCATGCAAACAAACTTAATGGAATAAGTCAAATAAATTCATGCTTATGTCATGTGGTGAAGTGTTTGATGGCCTGTTACCTGGTCATTCCCTCCAGTTCTGGTCACTGTGAAAGAATGGTGACATTGGAATATACGAGATTCTTCAGAGAAATGCCATGTGTTACTATCGGAGCACTGCTTGATGAGAACAGGTAGGAGATGGTTCAGCTTTTTGGTCTAGAGATGAGGCATGTGAAAGGCAGTAAATGATTTGGAACAGTTGTTTTGCATAAAATCAAATTTAATGGCAACTGGAGAAAAATGAAGACAGGTACTCAAGGCAATAGAAGACAAGTTTTAGTTTTAGATCAGGAAGATTTTGATAAGGAGAGTAATCTGAAATGGAAAGGACTCTGTGTTAGCTATTGGATGAGGAAACAAAGGGATTAAAACGCACACACGTTTACTGCATTGCCGTTCCATATAATTTCAAAAAGGGTAGGCTGCTTGTTTCTCCCCCCAGAATTTGGCTAAGTGCTAATTTGGGGAGTTTCTTGGAGGGCTTTTCTCTGGGTGCTCCAATGGGTTTTCTTGCATAGGTTAATGCTGGTTATCTCATTATCTATGTGCCATGACACCACTCTCACACTTTCTGCTGCCCACCAGTAGCAGAAGTGCTCATTGCTGCTGTGACCATTAGGATTTCCTGCTGCCGGAGTCAGGTTTAAAGCCAGCTGTGTACCAGGTCAAGCACCAGAAGCCAGGAATAGATGCAGTTTCATGGTTGCAGGGTGGGAAGAATCAGCCAAGAGATGGCCAAATTGATTTTCCACTTTGCTGCAAAGGTCTTTGGGGATCCATTCTGGTGGATGGGGTGGTGGGCAGAAGGCCATTGTTATTCCTGAGGAGAGCCAGGGCAGGCCATGCAGCAGACCGTGTCAGCATGGTCCGAAGTTGAGCCAGTGTTGTTCTAATGTTTGAATGGCGTGGTGTTTCCATGGTTAGTACTGCTACCTCACAGCATCAGGGACCTGGGTTCAATTCCACCATCAGATGAATGTCTGTGTGGATTCTGCACATGTCCCCCTTATCTGCGTGGGTTTCCTCTGGTTTCTTCCCACAGTTCAAAGAAGTGCAGGTTAGGTAGATTGGCCATGGTAAATTGCCCATAGTGTCCAGGAATGTGCAGGCTAGGTGGATGAGCCACAGGAAATGAAGAGTTACAGGGATTAAGTAGGGGATTGGGTCTGGGTGGGATGTTCTTTGGAGGTTTGGTGTGGTCTCAATGGGTCGCATTGCACTGTACGGTTTCTATGAATAGTCCAGTGTGATGCTCTTGTGCACTCCACAAAAGTAAGTGCAACCATTTTCTCTCTGCTACCTCACACTCACTTGAGCTCTATCGAGCACAAAAACTGCACTAAGGTTAGAAAACAGGGATCTTCTGTTTCACCGACATAATATTTTTATACAAATTAATAAAAAAGCTTTATTTAGGGAAACAAACTATTTATGAACTGCTGTTTCTCCAGTTCCATTGGGGGACTGTTGAGAGCTTGACTACTGACCTTTAATGTGGTGCAGAGCAGAGTCCAGTTGGTGGACCTCTTATTGTTAACTTGTTGTGACCATGTCAGTTTGTTTCACAGACTCAAATGGAATCTTCCTCTCTTCATGGTCTTTAGACTCAATTCAAGACAATTCTATAACAATGAATCATAACCTCTGGTTGCCATGGCAGCACTTCCTAACCAAGTATTTTGTTGATAGTGCAAAAGTGTAGGAGCAGAGGTGCAGCAGGGACACTTAATGCACCAAATCCTCCATCCTAGCTCACAATCATAGCTTAAGAGGATAATGCTACCGATTCATATTTTCAAGATTTTTAAAACTTGGACAGAAAGACACCATTAAATTGGCCTTGTAAATGAGACACACCAAACAGAGTGAAGGACTCCCTCAACCTGTTTCAACTTCAAGTTCATTTGAGAGTCAAGCTCTTGAAAATTCAACTAAAGAAACCTGCGGCTTCCTTAGAATCCTTTACTTTACAAGCCTTTCATTTCAGCTCTAAAGCATTACATTTACTGAAGAAATTTCAGGCCTGTTGTCAAAGAGACTGGGGGCATTATAAGCTGTAACCACCTTTTACATTCACTTGCATCTAATCTTTGTGTATGTGTGAGTGTGTATGAGACAAATGAATGAGGGAGTTCTAGAATGTGGCTCACCAGCACCTTCTGAAGTGCAGTTATGGATGGATAGTAAAGGTTTTCCTTCCCCTACCTCATGAACAGATTTAGAAATGATGAACAATGTTCAGTTCTATTCAAACCCAGTAATAAACAGTCAATGCTGCAGTCAATCTGAAAAATGTTCAGATTTAGGAAGATAAATACTTTTTTTTAACTCATTCATGAGAATTGGGTGTTACTGGCTAGACCAACATTTATTTCCATGCCTAATTGCCCAGAGGGCTGGAAGAGGTCAACCACATTGCTGTGGGTCTGGAGTCAAATGTAGGCCAGACCAGGTAAGGTGGCAGATTTCCTTTATAAAAATATATTTTTCTAAATTATACATTATTTCCACACTGGGTTAAGATTTTGTCAAAAGGTGGTGAGCAATGGGTGTTGACCCTGGTTCAGTTGTTGGAAATCTTGTCATTGAATCTGAAAGTTGTGAGTTCACAGACTTCAACACCTAATCAAAGGTTACACTCCAGAGCAATACTGCACTAAGGTGCCAGCCTTTCATATAAGATTTGAAAGCACAATGCCACTTGCCTTCCTGCATGAGTATAAAAGATCCCATGGGCACTCTTTCAAAGAAAAGCAAGGAGTTCTCCCCAGGGTTCTGCCTAATATTTATGCCTCATTTAACATCAATTAAAAACAGATTACTTTATCATGATCACATTGCTGTTTGGGGAGTTTTCTGCATATAAATTAACTGACTAGTTTCCCATATTATATTAGTGACTGTGTTGAAAGTACTCTGTTTTGGGACATCCTACGGTTATGAAAGGTGTAATATAAATGCAAGTTATTTCATTCTCCATATTGCTGGTGTGCCTGCAGAAGCTGCCCAACACAATAATCAAATTTGGGCTTCATTCTGGCTCAGTGCGACTGCTAGGGAGGATCTTGCTGCTTTCTCATAGCGGAATGTCAGTTAGCTATAGCAGGCATGGTCTGCAACTAAGCTGTATGGGAGTGGGCGTAGTGAGGGAGAGGGGAGTTGCAGAATGACTACTGAGGGAAAGGAAAAAAGGAATAGGTCAACACTAGAAGAGTGGATTGTTTTGGAATCTGAAGGAATGTTCCTTCTCCTTCTTGTTCCACAGTAATCAAAAAAGACAGCAAAACAAAATGTTTTGCAAAGGTACCTGGTGATCGATTGGGCCTCTCAGCATTAGGGCAGTGTTGTGCTAATAAGCACCTCACATACTTACCCTATTCAGCACAGAATTTACAACTGAGCTCCCATAACAGATGTAGCAACTGAATTTGCACATTTAGATAGTCTCAAATGTTTTGTGAAGGTTTGCTCGATATCTTTTTGAAGGCCTGCCTGAAAATGGATTCAAGCAGATAAATGGATGCCCTTGGTCACAGTATAGTATTAAGGAGCCCGAGCAAAATTGAAGTTAATGCTGTTGTGACCAGCTGAGAAGGGGCTCCCTGATTCTGAGCCCCCTCACAGTCAGTCACAACAGTTGTATTTAGCACCTGGTTATCACATTTGTATCAAACTAAGTTAACCAGATCAAAAATGAAGAGGCAATTGTAGGCATTTCTTAAGTAAAAGAGAGTTGAGTTTTATTACTTTCTATCTTCCAAAAAACAATATAACGTATGTTGAAACACACACACGAATGCAAGTAATGAGCTTACAAACAGCAGTAGGAGGACTGTCCAGCACAGACAGGTAGGTAAAGGCAAATGCAGTTACAATGTTGAGTGCCTGGAGTTATGTGAATGAATTAACACGATTATAACTGTGTAGCTGTTGTCCGACTTCTTAAACAGTGGTGATGTTTGCAGACCTTGGGATCTCACTCGGTGGTGACTTTTCCATCAGAGATAAAAGGTACTGCAGATGCTGGAGAATCCGAGATAACAAGGCGTGGGGCTGGATGAACACAGCAGGCCAAGCAGCATCACAGGAGCAGGAAAACTTGATGTTTCGGGCCTAGACCCTTCATCAGAAATGGGGAAGGGGAAGAGGGTTCTGAAATAAATAGGGAGAGAGGGGGAGGCGGATAGACGATGGATAGAGGAGAGGATAGGTGGAGAGGAGGCAGACAAGTCGAAGAGGCGGGGATGGAGCGAGTAAAGGTGAGTGTAGGTGGGGGGGTAGGGAGGAGATAGGTCAGTCCAGGGAGGACGGACAGGTCAAGGGGGCGGGATGAAGTTAGTAGATAGGAGATGGGGGTGGGGCTTGAGGTGGGAGGAGGGGATAGGTGAGAGGGAGCAGATGCGGCGGAGGCGAAGGAATTGGTAATAGGGGATGGCATTTTTACAGGAGGGTGGGTGGGAGGAGGTGTATTCCAGGTAGCTGTGGGAGTCAGTGGGCTTGAAATGGACATCGGTTTCTAGGTGGTTACCCGAGATGGAGACAGAGATGTCCAGGAAGGAGAGAGAAGTGTTGGAGATGGTCCAGGTGAACTTCAAGTTGGGGTGGAAGGTGTTGGTGAAGTGGATGAACTGTTCGAGCTCCTCGTGGGAGCACGAGGCGGCGCCGATGCAGTCATCAATGTAACGGAGGAAGAGGTGGGGTTTAGGGCCAGTGTCGGTACGGAAGAGGGATTGTTCCACATAACCTACAAAGAGGCAGGCATAGCTTGGGCCCCTGCGGGTACCCATGGCCACCCACTTTGTCTGTAGGAAGTGGGAGGAATTGAAAGAGAAGTTGTTGAGGGTGAGGACAAGTTCGGTTAAGCGGATGAGGGTATCGGTGGAGGGGGATTGGTCCGTTCTGCGGGACAGGAAGAAGCGGAGGGCCTTTAGGCCATCTGCATGAGGAATACAGGTGTATAGGGACTGGACGTCCATAGTAAAAATGAGGTGTTGGGGACCGGGGAATTGGAAGTTCTGGAGGAGGTGGAGGGCGTGGGTGGTGTCACGGACGTAGTTAAGGAGTTCCTGGACCAAGGGGGTGAAAATGGAGTCTAGGTAGGTGGAGATGAGTTCGGTCAGGCAGGAGCAGGCGGAGACAATGGGTCGACCAGGGCATTCAGGTTTGTGGATTTTGGGAAGGAGATAGAAGCGGGCGGTGCGGGGTTGGGGAACGATGAGGTTGGAGGCGGTGGGTGGGAGGTCACCTGAGGTGATGAGGTTGTGGATGGTTTGGGAGATGATGGTTCGGTGCTCGGGGGTGGGGTCATGATCTGGGGGCGGTAGGAGGAGGTGTCAGAGAGTTGGCGCCTGGCCTCAGCAATGTAGAGGTCAGTGCGCCATACTACGACTGCCCCTCCCTTGTCCGCGGGTTTTATGGTGAGGTTGGGATTGGAGTGGAGGGAGCGGACGGCTGCATGTTCTGCAGTGGAGAGGTTGAAGTGTTTGAGAGGGGTAGAGACGTTGAGGCGATTGATGTCTCGACGGCAGTTGGAGATCTCAGATGTCCTCATTCTTCAAGGACTGCAACTTCCCCCCCCACAGTGGTCGAGAACGCCCGCGACTGTGTCTCCTGCATTTCCCGTAAGACATCCCTCACGCCCCATCCCCGCAATAATAATCAAAAAAGAATCCCCCTCGTCCTCACGTACCACCCCACCAACCTCCGGATCCAACGCATCATCCTCCGACACTTCCACCATCTGCAATCAGACCCCACCACCAAAGACATTTTTCTCCCCACCCTTATCTGCTTTCCGGAGGGACCACTCCCTCCGCGACTCCCTTGTCCGCTCCACACTCCCCTCCAGCCCCACCACACCCGGCACTTTTCCCTGCAACCGCAGGAAGTGCTGCACCTGCCCCCACACCTCCTCCGTCACCGCAATCCCAGGCCCCAAGAAGACATTCCACATCAGGCAGATGTTCACCTGCACATCTGCCAATGTAGTATACTGCATCTGCTGTATCCGTTGTGGCTTCCTCTACATCGGGGAAACCAAGCGGAGGCTTGGGGACCGCTTTGCAGAACACCTGCGCTCAGTTTGCAACAAACAACTGCACCTCCCAGTCGCGAACCATTTCAACTCCCCCTCCCATTCCTCAGACGACATGTCCATCCTGGGCCTCCTGCAATGCCACAGTGATGCCACCCGAAGGCTGCAGGAACAGCAAATCATATTCAGCCTGGGAACCCTGCAGCCCAATGGTATCAATGTGGATTTCACAAGCTTCAAAATCTCCCCTCCCCCAACTGCATCCCAAAACCAGCCCAGCTCGTCCCCGCCTCCCTAACCTGTTTTTCCTCTCACCTATCCCCTCCTCCCACCTCAAGCCCCACCCCCATCTCCTATCTACTAACATCATCCTGCCCCCTTGACCTGTCTGTCCTCCCTGGACTGACCTATCTCCTCCCTACCCCCCCACCTACACTCACCTTAACTGGCTCCATCCCCGCCTCTTTGACTTGTCTGCCTCCTCTCCACCTATCCTCTCCTCTATCCATCCTCTATCCGCCTCCCCCTCTCTCTCTATTTATTTCAGAACCCTCTTCCCCTCCCCCATTTCTGATGAAGGGTCTAGGCCCGAAACGTCAAGTTTTCCTGCTCCTATGATGCTGCTTGGCCTGCTGTATTCATCCAGCCCCACGCCTTGTTATCTCGGTTACTTTTCCATGTTGCTTTTCACTAGTGCTGGTTTCTACAATTGGGAGAGAGAAACAGAGAGAGAGAGAGAGAAAGAAAAAGAGACAAAAATTAGGAAGAGCTCCCAGTATCCTGGCCATTGTCAGTGCATGTTATTTTCTGCTTTGCTGCTCAAATGCTTTACCTCTGTATATGTTGTATTTGTATTCAAAATTTAGCTAGTTTCACTTTGTAGCTACTCAAAGCCAACACTTCATACATAAGTTCTCAGCTGCAATAAATCAAGCCAACATGCAAGTGTGAAAAACAAAAGGTGTTTATTGACAACTCACCGAGTTTCAGTGTCCCTTGACTAAAATGTTAATTCCAAGTCAGCTGTTGCCATATATTCCATGTGAATTGCTTGAGCCTGTCAGGTGATCGCAGCAGCATTTCAGGTCAGCTCTGCCCTTTTGCAGACCAATTTCAGTCCATGAAAATCTTTGGCATTAAACTCAAATTATGAAAGTTGAATATTGATAGTACATTTTTCACTATGATTGTAACATTGGGTAGCAGGATGAAAACTCTCCACTGGTTGGAATCATGTCAAACAGAAAGGATGATGATTGTAGCTATTGATCATCAATGGCATTGATGCAAGTTTTTCTCAGTATACTGCCCTAAGCCAAATATCTTCAGCTACTTTGTAAATGACCTTCCCTCCTACTTAAGTTCCAAAGATGCGCGGGTTAGATAGATTGGCCATGCTAAAATGCCCATAGTGTCTAGGGATGTGCAGGCTAGGGTGGGAAATGCAGGGTTACGAGGATAGGGTAAGGGATCTGGGTCTGGGTGGGATGACCTTTGGAGGGTAGATGTGAATTCGATGGACTGAATGGCCACCTCCCGCACTGTAGGGATTCCATGATGAACATATTATAGCCAAGTTTGAGAATGACACAAATATAGGTGGGAAGGCAAATGGTGAAGATGACACTAAGAATCTGCAGAAGAATATAGACAGGCCAACAGAGTGAGTTGAAACTTGGCAGATGGAATATAATGTGGGAAAATGTGAGGTTAGTAGGAAGAATACAGGAGCTGAATGTTATTTAAGTAGAGAAAGACTGTAGAAAGCTATAGCACACAGGGCTTTGGGACTCCTTTTGTATAAATCACAAAAAGCTACTCACAAGTTCAGCAGGTAATACAAATAGAATGTCGGCCTTTAAAAGGTAAGGTAAAGTTGCCTAAATTAGTCTTACCAGACTATAGAGCTGCTCTCTTATTAGAGAGAGAAAACTGGTGGTGGCTTAACCTGGGGATCAGCATGTCTCAGGCAAGGGGAGAGGTTGAAAGGAGTGTCCTTTATAATAACCTCAGCCAGTGCAGGAATTGGAATTGAACCCATGCTGTTGGCATCACTCTGTATTACAAAGCAACCATCCAGCCAATTCAGCTAACTATTTCAAAATGAATGAAGTATAAAAATAGGAGAATCTAGCTAAAAGTATACTAAACCACACCTGGAATCCTGTGAACAGTTTTAGTCCCCTTATCTAAGAAAAGGTATATTGGCACCGGAGACAAGCCAGAGAAGGTTCTGTTTAGAAAGATCCTGTTTAGGGAGGTAATTTCTCACAAGGGGAAATTGAGCAGGTTATGACTGTACTCATTAGCATTTAGCAGTTTGAGAGATGATCTTATCAAAACATATATGATTCTTGGGGGGCTTACGAGGGTAGATATGGACAGGTGCTCCCTGTTTGATGAGAGCCTAGGAGTCTAGAGGGCATAATCACAGAGTAATGGATTCTCCATTTAAGACAGAGATGAGGAGGAATTTCTTCTCTCAGAGGGTAGTGAATCTGTGGAATTCCTTACCACACAGGGTGTCAAGGCTGTGTTGTTAAATATATTTTAGGCTGAGATCGACAGATTTTTAATCAGTATGGAAATTAGGGATTATGGGTAAAAGGCAGCTCAGGGGAGTCGAGGATTCAGATCAGCTGTGATGTCATTGAATGGCAGAGCAGAATTGATGATAAATGACTTGCTTTTGCTTTGATGTTTCATGATGTTATGGTTAACTTAATCCATTTACCTCTAATTTTTGACACGCTGCAAACTCGAGTTTACAGTATTTAAAATGCTATCTATTGGCACAAGGTCATTGTTTGAAGCAAACTGAATAAAACATAATGAAATCACTGGCTGAATAATATGTAATTTTATTTACTCAGCCTTTATCTTAGCATCTCAAGGGTAAAATAATATGATATATAAATTTGCATCCTAGAAGCCTTACTAATGCAAAATATGAAAGTAAATTGGTGCCTGAAATGATAAAAAAAACTGAATAGTATTAACGAAAGAAGCAGACTTGTTTTGCTATTTTTGAAAGCTCACTGATTAAATAATCATTGCTGTGTGGCATGCATATTCCTAAACAATTCAAACTTTGATTCAAGTTTGATTAAAACCAATTGATTTTTATCTTTACTTTTCCTTATTGTTTTTATTTCCCTGCAGTCTTCAGTCCGAGTTCACTCTATTGTGGAGAGAAAGACCAGGCAGTACAGTGTGTAACCATCTGCATGAATAACATTAATACCAAAGCCCTTTGTCAACCTGCCAGGAGGATCACTTGAGTGGGCAGCATGAGATATGGTTTGTTTCCTTATACCAAAAACAGTTTTGAACATTGCAAACTAACACTCCAGGACTAGATCAAAGTGAGAGCATTAATCAATGATGCAATTCAAACTTGGGCCTCCTAACAGAGTCTCCAGTAGTTCTGTGATATAGCAACCAAGCCATTATTACATTAATGACATGTCCTACAATAACAGAATAAAGAGACACGTCAAGTAAATTTGTAAAAGTAAAAGGTACAACTTATTTTTATGTGGAACCCAATCAATTTAAGGTTAACCTATTGAGAGGGTATGTCCCGTAGACGGACACCCTAGAACAAGGAAGTATAGTCTCATGGTAAGGGGGAACCCCTATAGAATTGCGATTCTTCATTCAGGAGTTTTGAATCCTTGAAATTTTCCTTAAAGAGCTGGGCTTTCCCAGTATTTATATATGTTCAAGGCAAAAATCAATGACATGTATGGAATCAAGGGGTCTAAGGATTCAGACTGAAGTCAACCATGATCCCTTGAATAATGAAGCAGACTGGAGCTGACATATGGCCTGCTCCTGCTCTTGTAGTATATGGAACAATCCTAATCTGTTCATCATTAGGCCATGATTGGAAACAGATGGCCCATTTTCAAAATCATAAATGTAATTGCAGGAATGATCTAAACATGTGAGTGACTGCTGCAAAAAACCTTAAAAGTTACTCCACATAATAGATTTTGTCTAGACAATTCTTGATAGAAAATTACACAGCAGTTTTGTTATATCAAGGATTTGAGTTATTCAAACACTTTCTAAATATGTTAGGACTGAATTTGTCCTGTTTTTATGAATGGCAGTCCTAACTTTACCCTCTTCTCTATAAGTGTTACATGTAAGAAAAACCAAAGTTAAAAATTCTCCTAACTGCATTACTGTTTGTACGTGAACTTAACATGACAAATTATATAAACACTGTTAAAACTAATTTGAAATGGAATAGCACCTACAATGCATATGCACAAATCAACCAATTTTACTGGAATCAACGTCAGGAATTTTAACAAGGAACGTTTTGTAATTAAGCACTTCCACGGGAAATTTATGTTCATTGAGAGGGCTAGTCACCAATTTAGTTCATAGAATCTTGTGGCACAGAATGAGGCCATTCACCTCAATGTGCCTTTTAAAAATCTGTTGAGTTTGGTCCTTGGACCCAGCTATTTCCCTTGAAACATGCCAATTAGTCCATTAGAATTACTTGTTCAATTGCCTTTTAAAAGTTTCAATACAATCTGATTCCACCAAATACTCAGGTAGTTTCTTCCAAACCTTAACAACCTTTCATGCGAAGAAGTTTCTATATATTTCATCTATATACCTTGTATCATTGACTTTGAATATCTGAGTTAGACTGAGTAACCCAGGTGCCAGCCAAAATAGTTTCTACCTACTTGCTCAAACAAAATCTGTAAACTTTGAATACCTCTGTTAGCTCATTCTTAGCTTTATTTGCTTCATGTGAAACTATTTCAACAGTCTGTGACCTGATCTCTGATTTGTCTCTTTTCTTGGGAGCATTCTGCAAGGAATCATGGCATTGACCCAATAAAATTTACTTCCTTACTAGTATAAAATGATCATTGTAGTCACTGTGACAGAATTATTTGATTTGTACAAGTTTAAATATAATGAACAATGTTGTTTACTTATTGTTTACTTAAATATCTTGCATAACTGACATTAACTATACGCAGCCAGTTCTCTTATTCCAGCTCATTACCTCAACCATATTGTTTCTCAGACAACGTCAGATTAATTATTTTGTCTTTGCAGCATTAAACAAAAGAATTCCAATTTAGCAAACATCAATAGATATCCAAAACATTGACATTTCACAGAATTTACCAAATTTAGTCAACCCGCCAACTGACTAAAATCACTAACTCACTGAAGAGAACTCCAGTAACATAATGTAAGACAACAGCATATCTAAATATGTCAAAATGTGAAACCTACCTTCACTAGTTTTCTACTAAATGCATATATTTACAATTGTTATTTTGACTGCAATGATGATCATAGATACAACTTTCAATGGATAGCACAATGGTAAATGCGTCACAATGGATACTAGACTGGTTCGACCACTCTGAAATGAATAAATCGGATTTCCTTTCTTAGCTTTGCTTTGAAAACAGAAGAAATAATGAAGGGTAAATCAGCTTGATAGCAAATTAGCAGGAAACTTAAAGCTAAGGAAAATTATTCGTACTTATCTCCTTGGCCAGACTTTGATGTATGTTGTACATTAATTCACAAAATATACACAACATTATTCTATCATTTTTGCAGGGGACATTGCATATCATTGCACAAATAGAAAATTTACAGTCACTCTTGGAAAATATTCAGAAGCTCATACTTCCTTATGATGATAACATTTGTTGAAGGCTTCAACTGAAGCTTGCATAGAGACCTTGTGCAAACAGCAAATTATATTTATATAGCATCTTTAACATTGTGAAAGGCATCAAAGTGATTCACAGGGTCATTATTAGAAGTACAGCATCAAGTCACCTAAAGAGAAATTGGCCTGGATTTTTTGCCATGACAGAAAATGGCAGACATAGTGAAGATTGGAAGTCCCATTTTATCATTTTTAAGGGAGTTGGAAAGGCGGCCAGGTCATGTTTCACATGCACACATTTCATATAGATAGCTGGCTATAGAAATCAGCAGCTGCCTCTTCCCCTCCCCCATTTCTGATGAAGGGTTTAGGCCCGAAACGTCAAGTTTTCCTGCTCCTATGATGCTGCTTGACCTGCTGTGTTCATCCAGCCCCATGCTTGTTGTCTCGGATTCTCCAGCATCTGCAGTACCTTTTATCGCTGCCTCCATTCCTGTTTGATTTTGCTGACCTTGGTATCTCAAATATGAAGGATGCAGATTTGACCTGGTAGGAACAGGTCTGTACTTGGAGATTAATTTTGATAGCCAAAATACCATCTAAAGTACCTCTTTTGATATCAGCCCAGGACAGACAATTTTAGAGTTGTTAGACGCCCTACAGCGAACCACAGTACCCTTTGGGATTGTTAAAATAAGCATGAATTGTCGTAAAAAGGTGTTTTGGAATGGTGAGCTTTTTGGAATTGTTAAGGGCATCTATTAGAAGTGTCAAGAGGATCTGTCAAAAGTGTCAAGAGCTGTAAAAATAGCTGTCAAGAGGGCCAGTCAAAAGTATCAAGTGGACTTGCTAAGAGGAACTGGTGAAAACACTAAAACAGGAGATGTTACGCTATCAAGGCATTTAAAAATTCTGCCTTTAAAATCTTTGAAAATTGTCTGGAAATAAAAAAAAAACATTGCCCTATTTCACTCTGTTGACATAATCTTAAGCACTACTGATACTGGATTACTACTGCATAACCAATTTCACAGCCATCTATTATCTATTACGTAGCTGTGAAACTGTGAAATAGCACACACAATATAGTTCACAATTTGATTGACAGCTAGTGGTGATTATGAACTCTTTGAAATGGATCTATGAATTCCAATGCTCATTGCTATAGTGTTTATGCACTGTGATGAAGTGTTTGTTGTTGTTATACCCCACGGAGTTTAAGGAAGTAGCAAATAATCTTCTTATTTTCAAAAATCATTCTGCAATGGATACTGAAAACTTTTTATTATTTCATCTCAGCCAAGATCATGAAGACTGCCCATGCTGGATACTGGGCGAGTTCACATGATATAAAGAAAACATGCCTTAGCATAGTTAACCAGCTTGGGAGGGTTTTTTTTCATCAACAGCTGGAAGTTGGGATGGAGCAGGCTCATCAGCTGTTTTGGCCTGATCTTCAGGCGAGTCTACATAAAACAGTTCAGCTGTGATTACAAGTAGTAAGATTTTTGCAGTGTTTTTTGTACTGTATTTTGCATTTGTAAAGAACACTGGGTATATTCCGTTGCTATTGGCTCTCTTGGGTGATTGATACCCAGAAATCACCCAACAGACCAGGGAAAGTGAGAATCAAAAACTGCAGGACGTGACACAAGTGATGGCATGAATATGAAGTCAGAAACTCATCCTAGATCAAACTGTTGCCAAGGACAGAGATTAAGTTTAATGCATGGAAGGTAGTTTGGACCTGGGACTGAAGACAATGGCTTTAATCTTCCTAATATTCAATTGGAGGAAATCTCTGCTTATCCAAAGTTGGATACTGGATGGGCAGTTTAGCAACAGTGGAGGAGTTGAGATAGAGCTGGGTATCATTGGTGTACATGTGAAAACCAATGTCATGTCTTCAGACAATGTTGCCAATAGAGCTCATATGGATGAGACATGAGGCAGGGGAGGAACGAAGGTCAGGTGAGAGGTAATGTTGCAGGATGACAGTTGTAAGGTGTTGAAGGAGGATGGCTTGGTCAACTATGGAGAAGGCCACAGACACGATGAAGATGGATGAGGAGCGAACAGTTATCTGTAAAACTGTTTCTTTGTTAACTACAAATTACTGTCCTTTCTGGAATGAAATCATTACTAAATTAGCTTTCAATCAAGGTCATGATAAACTCTAAAGCATATGTCATAAACACCTGTTGATTACAAAATGAAAATTGTTTTTAGGAATTTTTATTTATTTGTTAACAGGGTGTCAACACAGTGTGTCATTGGCTGGGTGTACATCAGTTGCCCATCACTAATTATCCAGAGGACAGTTAAGAGCCAATCATATTGCTGAGAGTCTGAAGTCACATGTAGGCCAAGCCAAGTAAAGACAATAGATTTCTTTCCCTAAAAGACATTAATGAACCAGATGGGCTTTTACAACAATCAATAGTAGTTATATGGCTACCACTAGGCCAGCTCTTTACTCTCAATTTTATTGATTTCAAATTTCACCATCTGCCATGATGGGTTTCAAACTCACGTCCTCAGAATATTAGTCTAGGGCTTTGAATTACTGGTCCAGTGACATTACCACCATGCCCTGAGATCTATCATTTTAATAAAGATATACATTCAAAGGTTCGGGGTCCAGGCAGAAACTGTGCCCATTTCATGTTGAAGAGCCAAAGCTTCTTTAACTACAGTTCTATATTTTCTATCTCTGTTTTTTCCTTCACAGATGCTGCCAGACCTGTTGAGCTTCTCCAGCAACTTCGTTTTTGTTCTATATTTCCTACAACTGTCCAAAAAATTAGTTATAAACTTCAAATTACTTCACAACAAAAGAACCTGTATATACAGAACAAATCAACAAATTCATATCTTCTATACAATTGAGATTATATGATATAAAATTATACCTTATTAAAGCTGTGATGAAATTTATATTTAAAGGTCGTCACCATTACAGACTAACGTGAGAATTTTAGCTTGTTGCTTCCAGATTACAGTTTTTATACTTCAGAGCACAGAACAAGTATTGACTAGACTAAAGGATTTGAAGCTAAATGCGTACAGGCATGACTTAATATTCACAGCGACACGTCCAGTAACCAACACACTTTAGAACTAATTCTTGGCAGACTCCGTACTTTGGAATAGGATGCCAGCTACTAATTCTTGAGTTAAAGATTAAACTTAAAAGAGAAACTTATGTAGAATATGTATTTAACTCAGTTATTATGATTACCATACTGGTGTTGGATTTTTAATTCAGTCACAACCAATAGGAAGGACTGATCAGGGTAGGAGGTGACCTGGTAGTGATTGTTAACATTATAAACTAGGTTAAAAGGATAATATAATGAAGAAGCTTCCTTTTGAGATGAAATCTAAACCGCAGCTTCATCAATATAAGATACTTACTAATAAATCCAATATGGGATTCAGAAGAAACTTCTCTTCTTAGAAAGTGGTGAGTATGTGGAAATTATGTTGGAAATTAGCCAGGAATAAATGTATACATTAATGGTACGAGATGACCTGGTCTTCCATTCACATTTCCAATATTGTAGTTTGGGCAGAACAACCTTCTCACGGCTCACTTCCTCAGTACACTGCTGCTGTATCTGCACTCAGTGTTGGCGATAATAACATATGGACCAACCAAACTGTCCTTCTTAAAAGGCAGGCTGTTACTCTTACAGGGAAGTTGCACTAAATGATTCTTCTGAGAATTTCAAAGATGGAGCATGGGAGTTCCAGGATGATGAATGTGGTACTGGAGACATTAATGATGCAGATGGGTTGAATGACAGATACCATGCTTCTGTGATGGTGTCAATAACTACACGCAGAAGGGTGTGGGAGCAGATCGCCAAAAGGGTTAGCACCCAGAGTATAAACCTGGGGACTTAGCAGCATTGACACAGAAAATGTGACAGTCTCATCCGTGTGATAAAGTCTATGAACATGTCTTCACATGACATCCACCCAACCAGCTACTCAATGTATCGTACAACTTTCACTCAGTCAGCTACTGTCTCTGTCACTCAGAATTCACATTTAGCATCCAGATAGTACACCTCAATCTCACGCACGTACCAGTGTGGCCACCCTTACACCCAGCTTTCACTGATGTCAAATGCTTCCAGCTACTCAGCTATGATGGAAACATCATTCAAATATATTTCTGCACGATTACCGATTCTTGCTTATGGGAGAAGGTGCCACACCATAGAAGGGAAAAGTGCAGTTGCGGACAATGAGTCCTGCATCTCCTAAGCACAGATGCCTCTCAACAACACTGTACTAGAGGCAAGGGAGTCCTTTGCATCTGACATTGCTGAGAAGATTGAAGATTAGACTATGTTTAGTCTTATGCTCCTTCTGAATTTATCCTGCTTCTTGCCAGGATGAGCAAATTGTTGATGATCCCCATTTCTCCCCCACATCAATTTACCCCTTCTGATTTTCTGCTTCCAGACTCCCAAGAACTGCTGCTGCCCACCTAGCCTCAGCAATCCAAGAAGGGAGACAAAGATGAACAGTTAGCATTAGAGAAGAAGTCCCACCAATTGATCTAACATTTGGACCAAATGTATCATGCAGCAAGAATAGAGTGGGAATCATTATGTTGTGAATCATCCAGACACGAGTGGGCTGCGGAGAAATCGGGGTTTTGTTTGCTGTAGGGGAAGGTCGCAAACAAGTTCAACTCGAGAAATTTCAAATGAGAGTATCAAGGGGATGGCACACACTATCATGCTTACAAACATGCACAACAATACGCTGAGTGCATCAACTGACATGCCAGAAAATCTTCAGCCACTGCAAGTTGCATGATGGAATCGGGCTCCAAGTCAGCAGACAGCATGATACATTAAGTAAGACCTTTGCAATGCTCACTTTGCAGCTTTTCTGTTGATTGATGTGTAAATGTGGGTCTGGACCTATACGGATAAAATGAGATACCTCGACATCTCATCACCCAGTTGCGCATCAGTGTTGCACTCCTTCTCAGGATGCTGGTTTTTACTTGATGGAAAACTCATTAATAGATAAGTTTGTTACAACATCGAGTCTGACAGCTGAACCAAATCAATCTTTCCATCATTGTTTGCAACACAGTGAAATTGAAACCTCTCAGACCCTCAATACCAATCCCAATGGTTCCTATACAGACTTTTGAATAACCAATCCCAGACTCTGTGCATAATCAATTCTCAACACTGATTTGTAGCTTAAACAAAATACTTCACAATATAATTACATTAGTAAAGCAAATTTAAACAGCAATGTAATATAATTGATGTCAATGCTTTAAACCCAAGCCCTTGTTTTCAGTTCCATTCATGCAAAAGACACACAGACAAACAAACTCACAGGATAAGTAAAATAACAAAACTGGCCAAATGACTTACATGACTTTCATGATGCATTATTCCAGGCGTTGATGATGGTTTCTTGGTTAATTTTATGAAGGTATTGATCAGGGTCTCCTTTACAGTTCAGTCAGATAAAGGCAGTAATACTTACGATTTTTTTAAATTTTCTGAGCTTTCAAGAGCTGCTCATGGCAGGTTAGGCAGGGAGCTTTCAAATCTTCATACTGTAGCATTAACTGTCAGATTCATTAAGACAGAAAACACAGTCTCAAACTCAATTCATACTCTGACCACTCCCTGACAGACCGACTGTCTTCCCCACATGATCCCAGTCACCATTCAATTGCCATTCTGCCATCTGCTTGAGTGTAGGTCTTTTCCAGACATGCTGGAACCAATTTCCAAGAACTGACCTCACTAATAGGCAACTTCTGCTACCTGTTTAAACATAATGTTCATCACAGCTGATGAAGCATCTGCAGAACTTTGATCAGGAACCTACCTCGAAATTAACTTCCAGTCCTAGCCTCACAAATGAACAAAAAGTTATTTGATCTGTCTTCCTTTAACAAAAACTGCTACCTCAACCCTAACAGACATCTTTAGCTCACAATTCCCAGTTCATAGCTCCAAACCAAAATGAAGGAAAAATCAATGTGGATTTTGGCAAAGTAAATATTGTCTACTCAATGAGACAGGCAATTTCAAATACCTCCTCATCTCAAATGACTACAGCATCCAAGTACATTAACTGTTTGGTTCTCTACAGCATTTTCTTTCTCTATTTCCAATTCAGCTAAAAGATGCATTTCATTTCAGTTTGAATTGCAAATAGGTTTCTTTAGATTTGATAAAGGTACTATTTACAATGGGGATCAGTCTCCAGCTTTCAGTTCCCCAAGGAATAATTTGGTTCCCAGGAAGCTATTCCTTTTCAGTCAACATAATGGGATGTATTTAACCTTATCAATATTTAATTGTAATCAACAGACTTTTTTCCCCCATTGCTACGGAAGCAATCGGTTGAAACTCTATAAACCCCAGGATTTAATGACGATGCAAATTTTAATTTCAAAGTATTTTTTTCTTTCAGCCCTTTATCCGTTAATCTATTTGGTAATTTGAAAAGAATTTAGTGCTAACATAACATTCAAAATGTTGTCATCACTCCACCAAGAAGACAGGTTAAATGCAGGACTGTAGTACAAGGACAAAGGGATTAAATAAACTACAATTAGACTCTATTTAAGATAGTGAATTAAAGACACAAAAGCATTTCATTGAATGATATAATTAGACTTCTGGTTAGATGGTACTATGCCTGGTGTCATTCACACCAGTGAATTGTTTATCTCAACTGCGTACAGATGTTGAGCTGAATACTGTCATTTCCAAACAGGAAAACAAGTAAATCAGAAGTAGAATTGTCAACAGGCTGTCTTTGAACAGAGCCTAACATCTGACTTGAATCCAACACAGGTGAAAGCCTGGGCAAGTGCCCTTGGCTACAAACAGTAAGAAACATAATATAAGTCTGAGGAAGTCAAACCAGAGTGTGCAATGTGCTGGTCATATTATACCTTAAGTACAACATCCAACTTGTTGCTTAGACACAATAAAAACACTGAAGTGCTGGAGGCCGTGCAAGGCTGTTGGCTGAATCTGACTGCAAGGCTTGTTCACAAGGCTGATCGCCAGTAGCAAAGAATAGAGAGAGGGACAAGTGCAGAAAATTGAACTGTTCAGCCTGGAAGGGAATCTTCAGAAGAATAGATCTTATAGATATTTAAATTATATTTTTAACAGAATGGAAATGTAAATCCCCAGTATGATTTGAAAATATTCAGTAGAAATAAAAAATTCCATATTTTCTGAATAATAGAACATATACATTTTGTTCTAGATGCTTCAGAATGAAATTCAAGAATTTACACATATTTGGGCTCAAATTACAGCTTTATCATTCAATTCCCTTAATCCTATATAACACACACTATATTTCCTACTTGTCCATGTTTGTCCTGTCCCTATGTTTTTAATTATATAATACTCCTACCAGCAACAATGGCTAGATGAGCCATATAGAGACAACACCTTGTACAATATAACATTTTTTGATGAAAACCAGACATGCCAAGACATTATTTTATATTATTTTAACAGCTTATTGTGACCAAGAAGAAGAAATATACACGTTATTTCACATCTCTAATAATGACATGGATTTCAAGAAGCATATTACTTGAAATTGAAGGTGAAAGACAGCCAGGTTTGTATCTCTTGGTGCTAATTTTCACTAAGGTCCAATACAACACAACTGATACTTACTAATATTCACTTTCTATTTGTCTCTATGCTAAATTTCAATTCAGTGGAATGCTTAAACCATATAACATTAAATGCAATGATTGATCCTGTTGGGTAACTACCCCTCAATAATTGCAACAGACCACAATCACAAAATAAACTTCCAAGAATTATTTCAGCATTTCAAAAAGACAGCAAAGAAACAATGTCTAACAAATTTTCGTTTTTAGTTTGTCATTCTTCTGATGAGATGACAGCATTTATGTCAAAGTAAGTCTTTACCTCGGTGGACAATAAATGTCACAATTGTTCGAGACAATTTCCTCTCACAGTGACCCTTTGAATTGAGTAACCAAATCCAATACGTGTGTCCTATCAAAATGAGAATTTCAGGAAGGTCAACCAAATAGTCTAATGTAAATCTGCCTATTTTCATTTCCGACAAAAGTACATAAAGGCATCTACTGGCACAAGTATATTCAATAGTTCTTAGCTCTGTTTGGTTTCAAAACGTTGAATTCAATACAATTGTGTTCCTGGGAGTGGAAATAAATACGGTCCTTCCTATTAAGTTTGTTATGAATGTTGCAATGCATCAAAGGTAAATCTTATCTACGATTCTGGCAAATATTATTGAACACACGTGAAAATATACCCTTTATTAAAGTATATGCAAGGAATGGGGATTATGAATAAAACAAAACAAATGATCCTGACACTATTTACCATCATCTGAACTCTTAGTAGAAGAAGCAAAGAAAAACTCCAGGCATAATGTGTTCTTATTTTCAAAATGTATATTGGCAGCTGCACCATTAGTATGAGAAACATACTAGACATGTTTTATATTTCATAAATTAGCACATTCTGGCTTGCTCGGATTGTGGGAGAACACACATTGCAGAATGTTAAGCAGACTTTAACTATTTTTCTTTCTATTTAGGAGAGGGTGCTGGCGAAACAGTGTGTACATTTAAAGTAAGTTCACCTGGTAAGATATTCTGTACTGTACATTGAACATGTTCAGTACCTCATTTAAATCTCAACAATGTTATCATAGCAGTCTGGTTGCTGCTGCAGAAAAAAAAGGCTTTTTCCAAGGATGTATTTGCTTATGAACAACATTCCACTTTATTTTGTTGCTACTTTTAACTCAACTAGATGCATCTGCTAAAATTAAATAATTAGAATTTAAACTATACACATCTAATATTTTGTGAGAAATAGCAGTTACATTATACTTTATGATAATGACTGCACATTGGAGGGTAAGATATTAACATTGAAAAGTTAGGGAACATGAGAACTATTTAATTACTTTATCATTGACAACTGTGCCTAGGCTATAAGCTTTAAAATTCCCTCTCTAAACCCTCCTGCTTTATTACCTTTCCTTTTGCTTCCAAAATGTCCTTAAGACCTATGTCATGCCCAGAAAAGGAATACCATATTAATAGCAGATTGACTGTATTCAGTAAAGAATTTTCTAAAAATGTCTTTATTTATAAACATGGACATGTGGTTGCGTCTAAGACGGCTGCCAAGGGCAGGTAATGTTTACAAGTTCTGCATAAACTCACAATAATCCCAAGGCTCTGGAAAGTTATTAATTTAATAATGGTGTTCTTAGTCCTCCCTTGATTAAACATATTAAAATGAGATCATTTACGAAATGTTTGTGGACTTCCCAAAACTGGAAATAATGGCTTGCTAGACTCACTGTCTCTGAGCTCAGTAGTTAACAGAAAGGAGCTGCAGAACCCAATTAATTATGCAATGATATGGATGTTCATAATCCGTCTCCCATTGTGTGTAACAATGGCATCAAATTTCAGATCATTCTGGGTGGACAATAGAAATATTGATCATGTGGTCACCTGATCTAAACTGCCTCCAGATAACAAATTTTACTGCTACATCAACCAGGGAGAAACCAGTCAATCTGCACGTCACACTGCAAGAACTGATGGAACAAAGGCACCTATATCTTAAAAAAGGAGTGTGCACCCTCACATGGTCTACCAGCCTGTTACTTTTCATTTCCACCAGCACAGAAACTTGACTTTCTGATAATAAAACTACAAACAAATAACTTTGTGACCTGATGAATGCAGCAATAATCCTGTTATATCACTCTGGCTTTTGAAGACTTAGATTAAACCTTCATGAACAAATGGACCTTCTTTACTGGGCCTGTAATGAATGATTTTCCCTAAAACAATTCAAACATGTAAATTACAAAATATTCTTTGGTCCATGGTCTGTAAAAGTGCATTACTCCTGTTAACCTTTTTTTTAAAGTGTGTATCGAAGTGTCAGGTGAGTAACATATCGTTAAACATTTGTGATGAATGTGTGAATGAATAACCCTATTAATTTGAACCAACAAAAGCTTGCTGCTAGTTTTCAACTTGACCATTGACTCAGAAAGTTAGAAACATACACTTCGCTCTCTTTGAACATTATACAGATTGTGGGCAGTAAGGGAAAAGAATCGAGGATTCACTCTTCTCTCATCTCTCTTCATAAGAACAAGCGCTAGTCCTTGATCTTAAGATCTCCTTATGTCACTTGATGTCAAATTTTGTTCAATAATACTCCTGTGAAGCAACGTGGGATATTTTATCACGTCAAAGGCACTAAAGAATGCAAGTATTTTTTGTGATTGTCTTAAGGACCTTAAATGTATAAGAGATTATTACAGTTTTTGGAATTTGGCCTTCTAAAATAGAGGCAGGTGGATTTTTTTTTCATTCTGTAAAGGTATTTTTTCTAAAAAGATCAAAACGTAATTTGAAACAGTGACCTCAGTACATCATTTGCAAGAAAGCATGTGATTTAGTCAAGTCCCTAGTGTGGTGTTTGTCGATAGAATGTTTATCCTGCTGAGATTATAAGATATAGAAAAAAAGACCACTGACCTTTAGTTTTGACATCAGCTCATAACAGTGAAGAGAAAAATCAAATTTTCAGTTCAGAATAACAGTCTCAATTCCTAAGAAGTCATAAAATCTAGGAAATAGGTTGAAATTTTGCTTTGCTGTTTATTTTAAGATCTTTCTAAACTGACTTGTATGCATGCTTTTTAAAAGAATTTGTATAGTAAACTTGTGTTCTATTGCCAAAGGTCATTTGCAGTCCCAGGTGAATGTGTTTCAAGGACTAACCACCACAGTTATCAAAAAAAAATGAAAATTATGAACTATCAAGCCAGGTTTCACTCTTGTCCAGTATTATCATCAACTAGGATCATGATACCAAATGTGTGTGTGAATCAATGAGTCTCCTTGAAATTCCCTTTATCTAATTTTAATTCCCTTTATCTAATTCTGCCTTTTGGAAGCACGTCAATATGGAGAAAACCCTATCACTGGACGGAAAAATATGACAATTTGGCAAATCTCTCCCAGATGCGTAAATGTGTTATATTTTATTCCATACCAAATATGGATTTGGAATGAATCTTAATCATCATTTAAGGATTAAGCTTCTTTCGTACTGACAAACAAATATTCACTTTCTACTAAACTATCAATAGAGTATATGCACCAATAACGCTACAATCCCAAATTACTGACTGCTCAACAACAAGTGAATATACGCTTCCATTTACAGGTTTCATACCATGTGGTAAAAAGCTATCTTCATCACTGAGAGATAATGTACCATTTTCACAAGCCTGCAGATTCATAGTCTCCAAAAATAATTGATAGAAATCTGAACTTTCTGCTTTGGTGGCTGTAAATGATGAGGACTATTGTGAAATATACTCATGAACACCCAACCGTATAACAATATCATGGGAAACAGGTTATCAGGTTATTCATTTATTTACTACTTGTGGGGTTTTGCTCTGAACAAAATGACTACCACATTTGTCTATGTCATCCTATGTTATCCCGTCTGTATCTTTTCATCGCAGGGCATTGGAAGAACCTGACAAGCACTGATAAGTTATTTAGTTACTTCTCATTTAAACAGTGACACCCAGGACCAAATAGTAAGGATTTTTAATCAAAAGCACAAGAGATGCTGGAAATCTCAATGAAAAGAGAAAATGCTGGAAGCATTTAGCAGATATATGTAATATAGATGTTTTTCATTTTTTTTCTTTTGGTTTTTTTCTTTTTCTTTTGAAGTGCTGGTAATGAAAAATGAACAAAATTTAGTTCTAATTGTGCTACAAATGGCAACAGAAGAATCTTTACTACATGCACTGTCCATGAAAATGGGAGTGGTGATTATTTTTGCAGCAGTTGTATTCAACTTTGAGGCTCGAAGGTTATCAAGTGTTTAATCAAAAAGTAAAATGTTGTCATAATAGTTCGGATTGCTTACAGAATGTAAAAGGATTTTTATACACAAGCAATAACAAAAAGAATGTAAGACATTTGTCAGATGAAATAGAAAAGATGTAATAGGAATTTATACATTTATACTTTGCACTTTTTTATTACTTATATGCCATACCAATTTAAGACTGAGCAAACAGGCAGATGAATCATAAGAAGTTTTATATAATTTAGAAATGCTTTACCAATTAGTCTGAACTCCTAGTCAAATTGAGGAAGCTTCTGTCACAACAACCTCCAGCAGAGTAATTAGGGCAGGGCCCAGTCGTTCCATGCAAGTTCAAACAAGACTGTCATATCATTCTTGCCCATAAGAACATAAAAACCAACCACTGATACAGGAACATTGAGATAAAAGAATAGAAGTCAACTAATTATATTTAGATTATCCTAAAACCTGAAAGACCTCAAGCACAAAGACCTCTCATTTGTTTCACCAATTTTCCAATTCAAAAGCTATCCAATTGTATCTAAGTTCTTCAATATTTATTGTTATGAATTAAAAATGCTTCAAATTCAATGCTTAATGAGAGTAAAACTTAACATTTCTTAATTGCTGGAAAAATACATATTTTGTTGAAACTGTTTGTCTTGCACTCAACAGGACATTTATACAATTAAATGCAAAATCAAAATTGTCCCAGAGGATTGTTCTCATTAGAAAGAGACAACCAGTAGTGAATTTAACTCGCGGGTCACGGCTCAGGCAACAGGTTGAGAAGGTGGGACCTTTGTGGTAACCTCAGCTGGTGCAGGAATTGAACCAACACCGGGAAGGGAACTGTGGCTGGGAGGGGACGTTTCAGCTGATGGTGTTTCACTACATCTGCTGCATTTGTCCTTCTGGGATTTAGAAGCCATGGGTTTGGAAGGTACTCTAGCAGCAGCTTTGGTGAGTTCCTGCAGTGTGTGGTGTAGATGGGACACATTGTTGCCATTGCGCATTGGTATTGAAAGGAGTGAACGTTGAAGCTAGTGCATTTGCTGCATTGTGCTAGATGATGTCAGTTTTCTTGAGTTTTTATGAAACTGTAAATGGAGAGTTTTGCATCACACTCTTGACTCCTGCTTTGTAGGTTGTGGACTAGCTTTGAGGAGTCAGAAGGTCAGTTATGTGCCACAGATTTCAATGTGTCTGATGTGCTGTTGTAACCATAGAAATTATATGGCTGGGCTCATTCAAGTTCTGGCTGCTGGAATCTCCAGAATGAAGATCATCAACAAGGCACGCTTGTATCTATTCTTTCTTGTGAAGGTTACAGCAATCCTGATGGTGCAGTTTTCCAAATGACTTTTTCACTTGACTAATCAATTGCATCCCAGTTCATGGTTTGGCCATTTCTGGGAAAATACCGAATTCTTTAGAACCTCCAGGTTATCACAAGACTTTCTAAGTTTTAGACTTTTCTTAACCAGGTGGCACAGTACTCCCAAGGACTTCTGCCTCCATCTCTGCCAGACAGAAAATTGTCCTGTTCCTAAGAGAGGCTTGGTTAGTCTCTTCACGTTAATTGTCCTCTTTCCGTCTCTGTATGTTTTCTCTTTGTTCTGCATTTGTGCCTTCATCCCCCATCTCCCCTTCTTAAAAGTTCCATTGTGTCTCCAGCTCTCCTGTATATCTGCCAGCCACATGATTTATTTCTTAATTTTCTTCCTGATGCAAGGTCATATGTCACCAAGCCACATGGACCAGTATTTGTTATTATCCATGAGAATTACAAATGATCTCTTAACAATCAATTCTTAAAGTCCTTTATAATATTCTTAAGAACAATTATATCTTTTTCAACCTTTAAAGAAATGATAATGTAAATACTTTCTGATGTTACAGGCAGTACAAGGAGTTTTCAGTCTACCCAAAATCTTATACAGGTACATTTCTTCGAGTAATTCACCCCCAAAAAATCCATAAATGCAGAAACTTACAATGAAGATGCTTACAATGCTGTGACCTATATGCCAAAACCTTACTTCCTATTGTCACATTTATCAAACCTTTTGTATCAACTTTAAAAATTTCTACATGCTGTCTTTGTAAGGTTGTCACCCCTATAAGCAAAATCACTAATTCCGTTTTGTGCGCCCCAGCATTTCAAAGGAACTACAAAAACGGTTTGACCTAATATCTTTAAAAGAGCACGATTACCTAAAAATACATTTAAAACAATTGATTATTTATCCACAATTATTACAATAAATTAATCTGTTGTCTGCACATAACAGACTGCCAATCTCACTATTTGCCTGATAATACTGCTGGACTTCAACAAAATGCTTTGAATTGCCCATTTCTTGTTTTTGACAATAATGGACCACAAGGAAGAAAGCTCTTTAAAAGTTGCGTCTTTATTTGCAAGACAATTTTGGCACTTCAATCCAACCATGCTGCAAGGTGCTCTCTCATTTCTCCCCTTTTCATTCTCGCGTGTCTGCCTTTACCTGGCAGCAGGGCCCTTCATTCTTCAGGCTGAAATCTATCCGCACTGTCCTACCCCCAACCCCTCCCCAAAACCAGGCAGACTATTGCCAGCTCACCGAGTCCATGGCAACAGAAATCCAGGTTTCTCAGTACACAGAGCACACGCTTAATAGCCAACTCCCACCCCCTACCCCTGCTCTCATTTGCTGCTCGGTGCAAACTCGGCTGCGTCGAGCAGCCGCGGTTCCATCTCCCCGCTATCAATCAGTCAACACCCCGGAGGCCCTGAACAATCAGATATAGTCAGCGTGTAGCTCTCGCTGCGTTTACCTGCTGCAGCACATTGGACAGTGTAAAGACAACGACATTCAGAGCTGGTCGGTAAAGAAAAACCTTTCTTTTTGCATTTCTTTTTAAAATAGTTAAGAAAAACACGGTTCAAATTCAGTCTCTTGAAATTTACTGGATAAACACAGAAACATAATTGAGACGCACAAAAATTGCTGGAGAAACGCAGCAGATCTGCGGACGGAGAACAAAGTTAACGTTTCCAGTACAATCAGAACTGGCTACAAGTTAGGCGTTTTCCCAGCCACCATCAGTTCTGAGGAAGGGTCACCGGACCCGAAACGTTAACTGTTTTCTCCTTCACAAATGCTGCCAGACCTGCTGAGCTTTTCCAGCGACTTTGTTTTTGTTCCAGATTTACAGCATCCGCAGTTCTTTTGGTTTTTACAAGTTAGGGTTGGATCTGAGAGCACAGACTGCAGTCAGTTCGGAAGGAGATGTATTAGACTAGGTGACGGGAGCGAAGAAATTAAGGTGACCGATGTCACGTCAGTTCTGAAGGACTCCAAATGTCAATTGTTTTCTATCTGCGGATGCTGTTAGACCTGCTGAGCTTTTCCTGCAGTTTCTGTTTTTCGTTTCTGATTTGCAGCATCCGCAGTTCTTTCGGTTTTTACAATGTATCTGTGAGTTTAATTTTCAAAATGACATCGAAATAATCAGATTTTAGCAACTGCAAGCAGGGTTATTCCATCATAGCATATCGACTAGTTAAAGTGAATAGGAGATAATAGTTCGATTTATTATTGGTTGCATAATGCTACTTTCGGATAACTAGTGAAAAGTACAACTGCATAAAATACTGTTTTATTCCATGCTTGATTACACATTAATATGCCCTGGAGTCCAGGTTATTATCAGTGTTTGTATTTGAACAATATTTGCCCTTTCTTTCTTTGATCTTCTGTCAAAATGTTCCTTAGTATGCGCAAGTACTGAAACTGCTTAGATGTGCTGGCCAATTAATATACTGACTGGAAAGTCATAAATATATTAACAGGGACATGGGAGACACTTCTAAAGAGTAAGAAATGTATTACATACAACTTGGGTTAGACAGCTTCCCAAGTGTCAGTGTTAGGAAAGGCTCAGCACCTTCCATTCACTTCTTATTGCCATTTCCCCAATGAGATACCAGACCACAGCATGAACATTAATCCTTGCGATAACACAGAATTGTAGATCATTGTTCTGACCAGAAGAACAGCAAAATAGTGCAAAGAAGCATACAGAAAAAGTAAAGGTAATAGCTCCAAGCACCTCAAATAAATTTGCAAGTCCAAGTAGGCCTTGAGCCTTTGAAATTCCACCAAGATCCTCAACCAACTTTGTGATTTAAAATAGGTGCAGGAAGCCCCTATAGGTTATCAGGGCTCAGTCTTTGTCTAACCAATATTTTGACCCAGATAATTATATGTATTACACCAAAAGCCCCAAATCTGTGTAGAATAAAGTAGTCATAGACCTAAGTGACCATAGGGCTGAAGAAGGATCCAGACCTGAAACATCAACTTTCCTGCTCCTCTGATGCTGCCTGGCCTGCTGTGTTCGTCCAACTCTACACCTTGTTATCTCAGACTCCAGCATTGGCAGTTCCTACTATGTCAGACCACAGGGCTGCTGTCCCATTAGTGAGAGGCGACTGGTGTTGGTTTAACCTGAGGGTCACCATGTCTCAGGCAAGAGGAGAGGTTGAGAAGGACAGACCTTTGTGGTAACATAGAACATAGAACTGTACGACATAGGATAGGCCCTTCAGCCCATGATCTTGTGCCAAACATGATGCCAAATAAAACTTTCTGCTGGTCCTTGGTCCATACCTCTCCATTCCTTGCATATTCAATTGAATTAAATCGAAATATTTATTGTCACACGTATTCAATACAAAATACACCTTAGCCAGTGTAGGAATTGAACCCACACTGTTAGCATCACTTTGTACTCTAAACTTGCCATCTAACCAATTAAGCTAACTGTTTCCCTGCTGGTATAGTGAACAAAAATGGAACAAAAATATTGTCTAAGAATGTCATCAGAAAAAACTGAACTGAAGAGATCAGCAAGGTATTTGTTCAGTGATAATACATAAAAATGTGGTTTACATTTTTATATATTTGTCTAAAAGCACAATTTTTATGCACTTCATATTTCATACAGAATTAGGTCATGTAAAGATTCTTGGTAACCTTACTTTACTGTTAGATGTTAATGTACAAATTTATTTGAAGTGCTTGGAGCTATTACTGTTAGTTTTTCTGCATGCTTCTTTGCTGTTCTTCTGGTCAGAACAATGATGTACAATTCTGTTATCTCAAGGATTAATGTTAATGCAGTTCTGCTGTGGTCTGGTATCTCATTGGGGAAATGGCAATAAGAAGCAAATGGAAGGTGCTGAGCCTTTCCTAACACTGACTTCACTGTTTACTGTTAAGGTAGGATGGTTCAAAGAAGTACAATGAGCATCTTTTGTAGTGCAGTTCAGGCTACTACTTTAAGTCAATTGGGTTGAAATGTTAGTTCCAGCTATGAATCTACTTTAGCTCTTGTTGATTGTACAGTAGATCTTTACTCTCACAGGTCTTGATGTACAGTTGGCTGGATTTGCAACTGATGACATCTAAGGATTAAAGGCAGTAAGAGTGTCAGTAACATTTATAGAAGTGACAACGACAATAAGTTACTGAATAGGAACAGCTCCCACATATTGGTTATGGTGAGGAGAGAACAAGGATTAGTTTTGGATTGCTGTAGCTAAGAGTTGGCACAGACATGATAGACTGGATAGCCTTCAATCCTGTTATATCTTCCGTTTCTGAAGGTGTTGCTAAATTATTGAACTGCCTGCTTCAAATTTAATTGTAGGCCATTCAAAATTTGCTTACTGTAGGCACAATCAAAATCATCTTTTGCTTTCTCTCCTGTCAGTTGCTAGATATAGCTGTGCTTACTTCCATCAATCTCCTTGGGATCAAGTCAAGCTAAATCAAGTGACATAGAATCTGAACATCCTGTTGTTTTCTTTCTCCATATCTAATATGTTTCCAAGATCATCTTTTTCCATCTTTGTAGCATTACTGTGTCCCACTTTTCCAAAGAGCCCCGAAAACTCCTTTGGCTTTAGGGCTGGATTTCTCCAATAGTTTTCTCGATGATTTCTGGGGATCCGTTCCGCACAAACTACATCTTATTCTGCATGCTGTTGCTTGCATTCTTAGCCACACAAAGCCTGTAGTTACTTTCATTCTCACAAGGCTGAATTAACCACATATGGATTAACTTCAAGTCCGACATTGTTAGCTTCAGACCTCTTTCTGAATTTGTATCACTCAAACCTGACAATGATATTTAGTTCTCTGTTCGTTTTTGGCTCCAGTCATGCTTTTCCTGTTTTCTGACCTCCTTGCTTCATTTTTGGTTGCTACTCTCCAGTGCATCATGCTCCCACCTTTCAAAAATCAATGATAGAATTTTTAAAAACCGAAAGAACTGTGGATGCTGTAAATCAGGAAAAAAACAGAAGTTGCAGGAAAAAGCTCAGCAAGTCTGGCAGCATCTGTGAAGAAAAGATCAGAGTTAACGTTTTGGGTCCGGTGACCCTTCCTCAGAACTGGTAGAACAGATAGACTTTTTATTCTTCTTTTGGCCTGATCCCTTAATGAAATTCTATATATCATTTTCCCTCTCATGCAGGACTCTTGTGATTCCGTGATCTATTCTCTAATACATTCGTATGTCTTTCATTTGCAAAAGATATATATAAAGCTATATTTCTGAATCCTTTAAAGTCCATAAAAGAAACTAGACTTAATTCAATGCTTTCAGTAAGGACCTGGGTTTGATGGGAGAATCTGCAGTCTCAGTGACTACCTCCAAACTGTGTTTCATCCTGAAATGGAGTGCAGCATTAAGTAATTTAATGTAATATCTGCGCACAATTTAAATCAGTTAAAAAAAACAAAAAATAAATTGTCTTTAATTATAATGATTTGCATATTTTATAGGGGAAAACATCATTGCATTTTCAGACTCAACAATGACTGCTACTTACGCCCGTCCTAGAACAGCTAGTGCTAACTTTCTGCCAGCCATATCAACAATGGCATCAAGTTACAAAGGCCACTACCCTTTAAATGTGTTCAGACAAAGCTTAATGATGCCTTGGAGACCTAGCACTTATTACAAAGTAGCATCTGTTGCTCCTACTATGGCTTCTTTTACTAATAGTGCCCCTGGACGTAATGAAACCAAAAGTGCTCAGATCCCATCGAATAGAACAACATTATTGACCAGATATACGCCTCAGGATTGGTTTGAATGTAACCAGACCAGCTACAGAGAGTCGGAGTCCTACAGACACAACGCAGAGAGGCTAAGGGCTGACACTGCTCGTCTGATCCAGAACAAGGAAAACATTACAAAGAAAACACAGTTTGAAACCAGCAAAAATTTAGGAGAACGTGTTAATGACATCATGTTTTGGAAATCTGAATTAGCTCATGAGACTGAGCAAATGATTGAAGAAACTAATTCTCTCAATGAAGTCAAAAAACGATTAGAGCGAGCCTTGGCAGAAACAGAAGGCCCTCTTCAGGTAAACAGCATCTTAATTCTGATTGATTTCATATTCAAATGATGTAATAATGCACTTTGCCTCGATAATGCACAGATAAGATCAATATGCTAATTAGAAATAATTGCTTCAAATCAGGAGGGAAGCTTTTCTCATTCCCTGCCATAGTATTATTCATGCCTTTGTTTGCCAAACTGCCTTTCTCTTCCTCTGAGCTTCAAAGAACAAAGAACAAGGAAAATTACAGCACAGGAACAGGCCCTTCGGCCCTCCAAGCCTGCGCCAATCCAGATCCTCTATCTAAACCTGTCACCTATTTTCCAAGGATCTGCATCTCTCTACTCCCTGCCCATTCATGTATCTGTCTAGATACATCTTAAATGACGCTATCGTGCTCGCCTCTACCACCTCCGCTGGCAAAGCATTCCAGGTGCCCACCACCCTCTGCGTAAAGAACTTTCCATGCATATCTCCCTTAAACTTTTCCCCTCTCACCTTGAAATCGTGACCCCAAGTAATTGAGTCCCCCACTCTGGGAAAAAGCTTCTTGCTATCCACCCTGTCTATACCTATCATGATTTTGTAGACCTCAATCAGGTCCCCCCTCAACCTTCGTCTTTCTAATGTAAATAATCCTAACCTACTCAACCTCTCTTCATAGCGAGCGTCCTCCATACCAGGCAACATCCTGGTGAACCTCCTCTGCACCCTCTCCAGAGCATCCACATCCTTTTGGTAATGTGGCGACCAGAACTGTACGCAGTATTCCAAATGTGGTCAAACCAAAGTCCTATACAACTGTAACATGACCTGCCAACTCTTGTACTCAATACACCGTCTGATGAATGAAAGCATGCCGTATGCCTTCTTGACCAGTCTATCGACCTGCGTTGCAACCTTCAGGGTACAATGGACCTGAACACCCTGATCTCTCTGTGCATCAATTTTCCCCAGGGCTTTTCCATTTATCATATACTGTATCGTCTCCACTTATCCTCTCATTTGTTCTACCACTTCCATCCCCATCTTCAGCGTATGTACCACTGTTTCCTAGCTGTGACTCGTTCTGATGAAGAGTCACTGGACCTGAAACATTGACTCTGCTTTCTTGTGTAAATTCTGCCATACCTGCTGAGTTTCTCTATCAATTTCTGTTTTTGTCTCCCGCAACTAGCCTGTCCGGTCTGTTTGAATTCTGTATGCTTCAAACAGAATCCCTCTCATCCTTCTAAAACCTAGTGATTACATGCCAGTCAAACCAAATTCACTTCATAGAACCAGTGTAGTGAACCTCCACTGCACTCCTGCTATGGCAAGTATATCCTTTGTTATGTAGAGAGACCAAAACTCTGCACAGTACTCCAGTAATGATCTCACCAAGGCCCTGTATATCTGCCATAAGACATCCTTATTTCAGAACTCAAGTCCTCTTGTAATAAATGCCAGTTTGCCTTCCTCATTGCTTGCTGCACCTGCCTGTTTACTTTCATTGACTGATCCACAAGTGCAGAAATTCCTTCCCCGATGTTTGGTTTTAAAACAGAACTTTTCTCATTTTAGTCCGTAATCAAAAATAAAGGAAAAAGAAAGAAAGATGCAGTCTTTACAGAATGCTAAAAGATCAGTGTACAGACCATTCAACAACAAACGAACAAGAACGAAGAGTAAGCCATTCGGCCCTTCAAGCCTGCTCTGCCATTTAAGAAGGTCATCGCTGACCTAATTTTAACCTCAGCTGCATATTCCTACATACACCTGTTATCTTTCATACCCTTGGTCATCAAGAATCTATCTACCTGTGCCTTCTGCATCCATTGGCCTTTTGAGGAAGGGAATTCCAAAGACTCACGACCACCTGAGATAAAAGGCAATTCCTCATCTTAGTCTTAAATACCCTCCCCCTTACTTTAAAACAACAATAACTTAAGGGGTACACGAAATTGCAGAAGCAAAAAGAGCTTTTAAAATTTGACAACCGGAATGTAAAATGTTCGTATCTTAGGCATTTAATCTGAGCTAACTAGCTACAGAGATCTCTTCTTGAAGGTGAAGTGGAGGCTAACAGAAGAGGGAGTCAACCTGTGGAGAGTTGGATGATGGGTGTCAAACAACATTTGCAGACAAGCTACAGTGGATGTGTGAAAATGACACAAGACAGATAAAAATGGCAGAGGGTCACCTGGTACAAGTATCTACAAGTAGCAAAAGCAGTAGCTAATTCAAGTTGGACAGTCTATGTGAAATAAATAGAAATAAATAAAAAAGTAATAGACTCTGTAGATAATCAACAATAAACTCAACATAAACATTAATATTCAGGAATTTTGCATTCAGTACAGTTTGCTTTGAAGTTTTGCTCGGTCACTGTCAAAATAATTTTCTACCTTGTTAAAAGGGATTGTTAAACCTATAGGATTATACATTTTGATTAAACAAACGTTGTTTTTCTAGAAAGTGCAATGGTGTGGTGAAGGTTTTATTTCTTGTCTTCAATAGGCAAGGTAGATTATGTTTACTCGCTAGCTTGTACCTAACTGATATGTTGGACAAATAAAGGAACATCAGGGACATGGAGTGTGAAGGCATAGGAATCCAGAGGAATTCACTGACAAACTAACACACGGAAAATACCCCGGAGTCAGAACCAAAACAGCTGACAGTTTGGTATTATGACGCTCCAACACCTTTTAGAATGAATTTATAATATCACACTAATGGTGTTCAAAATGGTTAATTTGTACACAGTCCCTCCCCAACATTCCCTCCACTCCTACCCTACAGTGCTTTGCAGTTCACAGTGTGATGATACAATAGCTTTAAGAGGTGTATTTTGTCCTGGTTGTTTCTATGAAGTAAGGTTGAGGCAGAGGTGAGAAGCAGTCTGTTCCAAAACCAATAAAGTAAACCACCTTATGAGACCTTGGGTTTTTTTTAATTGGAACAATAGAAGTGGCCTGGATCATTGGGGTCAAGCTCTGATAGAACCAGGATTTTTTTTTTTATTTTGGCCTTCAGTAGCAATTGCAAGGATCTTGAAGCTGGATGTGGAATCTCTTATTCCTCTCTCCATTACAGCTAAAAGCTGGGGTTCTCTTCCTGCTGATAGAATTGCATGTGAGACAATCTATTTTACTGAGTTTGCCTTCGCCAGTGGTGTGTTTATGGTATGTTACAACATTGGAACAGTTAATTAATAGTAGTTTATATCATTTCAAAAGAGTTACAGTTAAGCCAATTCTTTTATTTTTATTCTGTCTGTATTTTGTTTATAGTGGATGAATAAAGTGTGTTTTGTTTCGAGCCTGGTAGTTTGACTAATTGAATGCATGGGAACACAATACTTTATACTTATGTTTAAAACAAGAAAAATTTAGGGTCCAGACTATCTTCTTAATATACTTTGAGGGGGTTCGGGGTGGTCCGTAACAACAGCATTAATCATTTCAAAATAAGACACTAAATTAAAACCCAATCTTTACATTGCATGGCATAATTTTTTTAAACTTTGATAGAAAATGTTCAATGGGTATACTATTAGTAGCAATTAACTACTCATTAGCGGTATTATTGGAAAGGAATACTAGGGTTTCAGAAGTTGGTAACTATAGCATTGTATAACATATCTTAAATACTGTCAGTATGGGTTGTAGTTTGAGTTCTTCATTTGCATGTCATTTATTAATACAACAGATGTCACAAGAATGTCTCTATCAGAGAGAGAAAAGGATCGGTATAGATCTTGTGCATGATGATGTGGAAAAGCAGTTACTAAAGGTTGGTGCAATTGAATCAGAAAGATTCCTCCGTTAAAAATATAATTGCATTGATATGGCCGTTTTGCTTAAGTGAGATCTGCAACTTTCTTCCAACAGGAGGTTGAATGTATAAAGTCCTGTCAAGAAAGAATGAGAAGATATCTGAACAAAGCAATAACCCAACTTACGTAAGGTTAACAATTTGAATTAAAAAGTAAACCACACATTTTAAATTCAAGGAGAAAAAGAATTATGAGTTGCAGTTTCAGGATAGGAAGAGGATCAAAACTTGTGAAATTGAATCCTGAAATAAATCTGGATTCTGAATTGAGCACAGTATGTTTTATGGCCATTTTCAATTTTACATTCTTAGGCTGATCATGTTGGTATTGAAAAATGTTCTGAAACATTCAGGACTTCCATGTATTCACATACTCTTTAGTGTAATGTGAAGTTTTTCTAGCCAATTCATTTGCAGAGAACCAGCATCCACAGTTTTAACAGTCAATCACCTTCAGCCAATTAACTTGCATTCAAACTCTACAATTAGAGCTGGATGAACACAGCAGGCCAAGCAGCATCATAGGAGCAGGAAAGCTGACGTTTCGGGCCTAGACCCTAG
>JAHRHZ010000078.1:16578825-16690642 GCA_024137785.1 Ginglymostoma cirratum | reverse complement strand
AGGGTCTAGGCCCGAAACGTCAGCTTTCCTGCTCCTATGATGCTGCTTGGCCTGCTGTGTTCATCCAGCTCCACTCCTTGTTATCTCGGATTCTCCAGCATCTGTAGTTCCTACTTTCTCTGAAACAATTAAAGTACACCTCACTTTGGCCCATTTATTACATAACCAATATCATGTAACCAGGATCTGTCAGATTCTGAAACGATTCCCATCTTGTTATTTTTGAACGGCCATTTTGGCAGGTAGTCGTTTCTTAAAAACAACCAATTCACATTTTTCTAAACAAAATGAATGGAATGTTTTGCTCTTAGCTTATTGCATGTGAACAGTGAGGTTGATGCTGAAAGGATAAAGAGAGATGAGGTCAGACAGACAAAGTTGGCAAGAATTACAGAACAGAGAGAAACCAAAGGGAAGGGGGAAGCTAGCAGATTGTGTAGAAGATGAGTTGAAGGAACTTAGAGAGGAAGAGAAAAAAATGAAAACATCAGTGGAACAGAAATGGGTAACAATAAAGAAAATGTTACAGAAACCGAGAAGAAAAGAGAAGGAAGGATTCGGTACAAAAATTATTGGTCAACCTGCAGACAGAAAAAGATACATTCAGAATCCTAGCAACAATACTGAAAGAACAAGACCCAAGTGACTCCATCTCCACAGACAACATGCTGAAACTACTGGATCTATGCCTCATGACCCACTTTACCTTTAATGGCCAAACCTATGAACAAATCAACGGGACACCCATCGGGTCACCTATCTCCGGATTAATCGGAGAAGCAATGATGCAGAGATTTGAAAGCATAGCCCTCCCACAGATCCAACCTAAACCTTGGATCGGAAACGTGGATGACACTTTTGTCATCATCAAATGGACTAAACTAGAGGAGACACAACAACTTATAAACAACACTCCCACCGGCATCAAATTCACCACGGAAGTAGAAAAGAACAAACTGCTCCCATTCCTGGATGTCATGGTCAAATGCAGGGCCAACGGGAACTTTCTGACAAAGGTACACAGAAAGGCCACACACACCGATCAAGTCCCGAATTTCAACAGTAACCACCCCAGCACCCACAAACGGAGTTGCGTAAAAACACTTTTTAAACGAGCGACAACCCACTGCAGCAACCCGGAACGACATCAAAACAAAGAAGAATACCTCTACCAAGTATTTAGGGACAACAGACACCCAAACAGCTGGGTCTGGTGATGGCTATCACACAAACAACAACAGGAAGATACAGTATGCCCTGACACACTGGTCACGTTACCATACATCATGAACATATCTGAACTGACCACAATACTCCTATGACCACTAGGCATCAGAGTGGCACATAAATCTACGTCAACCCTACGCCAACTGCCAACCTGAACCAAAGACCCCTTACCCACTCTGGACAGAACCAACAAGATCCCAATGCAAGGACTGCGACAAACATTATATTGGACAGACAGGAAGGAAACTGGCCACAATAATACATGAACACCAACTAGCAACAAAAAGACACGACCAATACTCACTTGTTTCCATTCACATGGATAAGGAAAACCACCAATTCGATTGGGACAACATCAGGATCGTAGGACAGGCCAAACAGAGAAAAGCACAGGAATTTCTAGAGGCTTGGTTCTCCTCCAAGAAGGCCATCAATAAACATGTAGAATTAGACCCTATATATACACCACTGCAAAGAAAAATCAGAAATGAGGTAATCAATTCCAACGGACCCCAGAGCTTAAATACCAGGCGGGAAAAGACAACAACGCTTCATCGGAGGCTGCACTGATGACGTTACCCAGCAGGGTAATAAAACATCTGCGGAACAACAAACCACAGTTCTTTTGGTTTCGAAAATTTAATTAATTTAGTTTAATTTATATTTAATTCCTCTGATGCTTTATATCAGTTTCAGAATTTCCAGTTTGCAGGCTTCAGTCGCCTCCGCTTTATCATGGACATGCAATCCCTTCACACTTCCATTCCCCATCAGGACAGTCTCAGGACTCTCCATTTCTTCCTGGAGAAAAGGCCTGAAACGTCCTAATTCACAGCCACCCTTCTCCGCCTGGCTGAGCTTGTCCTCACCCTGAAGAAACATCTCTTTTAACTCCTCTTACTTTCTTCAGGTCAAAGGGCTGGCCATTGGTAGCTGCATGGCCCCTAGTTATGCCTGTCTCTTTGTCGATACATAGAACATTCCTTGTTCCAGTCCTATTCCGACCCCCACCCACATCTCTTTCTCCGGCATGATGATGGTATCATCGGTACTGCTTCCTTCTCTTGTCCGGCTTTGGAAAAGTTTATCAATTTCACTTCTAGTTTCCACCCATCTCTCACCTTCACTGGTCCATCCCTGACTCCTCCCTTCCCATCCTCAATAGCCGTTTCCTTTTCTGGGGATAGGCTGGTCACCAATATCCGTTAAACACCAACTGACTCCTATAGTTACCTTGACTATACGTCCTCACACCCTGCTTCCTACAAAGACTTTATTCCATTCTCCCAGTTCCTCCGTCTCTGCCTGACCTGTTTGGATGATGCCATCTTTGACAAGGGAGCCTGTGAAATGTTTACCTTCTTTCTCAGTCATGGATTCCCCAGCACCGTTGTTGACCGGGCCCTCAGCCAGGTCCGACCCATCTCCCACACTTCAGCCCTCACCCCCTGTCTTCACTCCCATAACAGTGATGGAGTCCCCCTTGTCTTTACCTACCATCCCACCAGCATCCACATCCAGAGGATGATGAGCTGCCTTTTCTGCCATCTCCAGCGGGATGCTACCACCAGACATATATCCCCGTCCCCTCCCTTGTCAACCTTCTGCAAGGACTGTTCCATCTGACCACCCTGATCCACTCCTCCTTCACTCCCAACACCCTTTACGTCCTCCCTCCTCAGTATTCAAATGGCCAAACATACCTTCCAGATGAAGCAGCGCTTTACCTGCACTTCCCACAATCTAATCTATTGCATTTGCTGCTCACAACATCGGGGAAACGAAGCATAGACTGGGTGACCCACTTCGCAGAACATCTACGTTGTGTCTGCAAAAGAGACCCCGAGCTTCCAGATGCTTGTCAGTTCGATACACCACCCTGTTCCCTCATCTCTGCCTCAGGCTTGCTGCAGTGCTCCAGTGTAGCTCAGTGCACGCTGGAAGAACAGCAGCTCATTTTCTGTTTGAGAACTCTACTCCCTTCTGGACTCAATATCGTGATCAATAATTTTAGGGCTGAAGGCACCTTCTCCCATATCCTTACCCCAACCCACACACACCAGGCCTTATTACATGGTCTGCCATTGCACACAACCCATTGTTAGCCACGAATAGCCCCCATTAGTAGCTATTCATTCTCCTAGGCTGACTGTTATCCACTGCTTTGCCTGTCCAACCATTCTTCTCTGTCTTTTGGCTCTATCTCCACCTATCGTTTACTCCTCTGCCGTCCCTCCAGCTTATCTTCTGCATAAAAACTGACATTTTCCTAGCTACCACCAGTTTTAAAGAAGGGTCACTGGACCCGAAACATTAACTGTGATTTCCCTCCACAGATGCTGTCAGGCCTGCCGACCTTTAGCAGCAATTTCTGTTTTTGCTCCTGACTTCCAGCATCCACAGTTCATTCAGTTTTAAAATTTGATCAGGTTTCTTCCAGGGACTAAGTTTTATAAGCATTTGGTGTTGTGTAAGAATGAGAGATGAAGGTGAGAGGAGAGAGTTCTGTTCAGTGAATGATAAATCCTCATGGCTATCCAATGTTCCCCTGAGTTAATTAAATGGAAGAGTGAAACATGGGGAGAAAATATCCTACGCTAAGCTACAGACAACAAAACCATTGTTTGTAAACTTAAATACATTTTAAACTTTTACTGATAAAGTCACTAACTATTGTTACATTTCCATCAAGAGTAACTTATGGGCCATGAACTGACTTCAAATTGATAAATCAAAAATAGAGCTACTGCCAGATTCAGTCATGAAAGAAGACCTGTCAGAAATCTCACAGTCTATAGTGTCATCCCAACTAATTATAGAAAATAAGCTATTTGAGTCATATTTATTTGTTCAAAATTCTTATGAATGTTGTGCATATGACCTGGCTAAACGTCAGAATTGCAACCCATGCCACCTATAATGGCAGGTAACTATTGTATACAATAACAAGTGATAAAATGCTGCATCCTTAATTATAATTGTTTCAATAGATCTGATGTTGTGGATTGAAAGCATTCTGAGGAAAGTTTATGAACATGAAACATTAACTCCATTAACTAATGCTTTAGTGTACACAGATGTTGGCTAATTTGTTATGCATTTCCAGCATGATCTGTTTGTCCTTTCAGAATTCCAGCATCCACAGTATTTTGCCTTTGGAACATGGGTCCCAATTGGTATTCTATGTTTGCATTACTGAAGCACAAGGTTATTTATTTTTGCAGAACAAATAGAGGAACCCAGCATGAGCTGGAACAGGATATCAATGATAAAAACACAGCTTACCGAATTGATGGGAAATGTCACCAGCTGCGGAACACATCTGATGGCATCAGCTATTACAGAGGAATCGATCATGTGGATGCTACGTAAGCTAATAAAATAGTAACTATTTACCAGACCATTATTTTTTAAAATAAAGAACTTTCCGTTAGTAGGGTATTGGAATCTGAAAATGCCTGTTGTCACATTTTGTGTAAATTACCATGACAATATCATCTCTGGTGTTATAAAATGAGAAAGCACATTTTAGATTTGAACAATCGTTTGTTTACTCACATGTTGACTGGAGAAAAATGTATTCAGTTGCGACCCTGTTCATTTTCCAATGTCTTAGGAATTAAATTCTAGTTTGAAAAGTTTAAGAAGGAATAGCTTCATGAAAATATCTTAAAGAATAAAGTAATATACGATTGTAGCTTCCTACCCTCCTTTCAATTTCTTCATCCACTTTACATTGAGGAGACCATGTCCTTTGTGTTCAATCAAATTGGGTCTCATGGGACTTAGAAACACATCATTCCTTGAGATTACGTTTTGATTATTTGTTCATGTGATGTTGGTTGCACTGGCTAGGCCAGCATTTATTGGCCATCCCTAATTGACCTGGAGAAGGTGGTAGTGAGCTACCTTCTTGAATAGCTACGTCCTTGGTGTGCAGGGTCATTCATGTGTAGTTAGTTTTACAATTTTGACCCAATGACACTGAAGGAATGGCAAGTAAGTTCCAATTCTGGATGAAATGCGTCTTGGAGGCTAACTTACGGTGGTTTTCCTATGCATCTGCTGCCCTTGTCCTTGTAGATGAAAGAATTTATAGGTTTGGAAGGTGAAGTTGATAGATATTGTCCAGGTTTTGTTGCATTTGAACACAGTCTACTTCAGTATCTGAGGAGCTGCAAATGGGTATGAACATTGTGCAATCATCAGTGAATATCCTCATTTCAGACCTAGTGATGGAGGGAAGTAATCGATGAAGCAGCTGAAGATGATTGGGTCTGGTGCAGTCATTTTCACCTCACCTCTGGAATTCAGCTCTTTGTTCATATTTGAATTAAAGCTGTAAAGAGGTCAAGAGTTGAGTGGCCCTGTCAAACCCAAACTGGGCATCAGTGAGCTAGTTAATAGCCATTAATTGAAAATTTAAGGGCCTTAATTGCTGGTGAGTCAAAAAAGCCTACAGTGGAGCTTCTCATCGAATTTACAATTGTTGAGAGGACAAGAAGAGCTAAGTATATCTCCAGGCTGACTTGCCCAGTTATCTCCTGTTATTGACACCTCCAGGGAGGGGAAAATTATACCCTATGCCTTATCTAAGACTTACTGCAAAAAAGCATCTTTAGCAACAAACTATAGCTGCAGTATTCCTGGGAGCTGGGGACGGGGAGGCCAAAATCACCTGGAAACTTGGCCAGGTTCACATATGAGCGTCCCATGATCTTAATGGCAGAATTTTGTTTGCATCTTTTAATGTCATTTTTAACTTCATAACTATGAAATCTTGAAATTGGGAAGTGAGCAGAGATGCTAGAGATTAGGGACATGGGAAGGAAGCCAGAGATTAAGTGAAATATATGTAAGGTGTTCTTCAGGGCCAGGAAAGGACATTTCTTGCTCTCTTGGTCCACAAGGTGTACCTATGGATTCAGTCACTTGGTTCAGTTGTCAGAAATCCAACAGCTCAAACGTCTGTTCAGTTTCTGTTAAACTTTGGTTATAGCTACAATAATATCATCAGTTTATGACTTCGGTATTTTATTAGGTACCCACCAGTCATTTGCAAGTGTTCCTTTGTGTCCTGAAATCCAAATTTTAAAGGGACAAATCTGATCAGATTGTTTGATCCTGATATGTTAACACTGCAATCATTGCCTACCCATCAGTATCCTTAAAGTCAAGGGCTATCTCTCGGAATAATGAGTAAACCACTTCTACTGAAGAAATACATTCTCTTTATGAATGATAAACAGAACGTAATTGAAATGCTGAATTGTTCAAACATTTCTCAGACTTCCAAAGTGAAGTAACTAAACAATTTGGGATATTTCAGCCTGTTATTAGGTGACTGTGCTGTAATTTAATATGTATATTGACATTAAGGGAATGATATAAGCATACTTTAGTCATACATAATAACCCAGACTGTTTTTACAATACCCTAATTTTAATTTTTTTTTAATTCAATGAGTATTTTGTTGTCAAAATTGATGTAGCAGTTAAACCTATAAAAAAAATGTCCATTCATGAATCAAGGTGATTGACAAAAAAACATTATTTGTTGGACAGTTGTCAAAGAACTTTTGGGAGAAGTGCATAGCAGAGAAATGGATTGTATCTGGAGCTGTGATCCATTTGGGATAAAAAGGAGGAATTCTGTATTTCTGCCTGACCTTTTACTTTTCTCCTTTCTAGTACTGTTGCTTTCCGAATGTTCAAAAAGGCAGTTGAAGATAGAGGTATGCTGATGTCTTTGTAATTTTTTTACACGCAGAATTTCTGTTCCAGAGTCTTGGGCCAAGTACACAAATAATAACATTTTACGATCACAGAGTGAACGAGCTGCATCTGCTAAACTCCGCAATGACGTCGAAAATCTCCTGAATTCAACTTCTAATGAGATGTGGAACCAGTTTAATAATCTAAATGTGTCATTTACAAACCGCATCTCTGAGACTGCTGAAGCCAAGAATAAGTTGCAGACACATCTTGCTAAGGTAAGTGCAGGATTCAGGTTAATCTGTCTGATAGAATTCATTTGAATTTTGAATTTGGATTAACTTTAATGCCGTATGTACTCACATGAGTACAGTGAAAAGTTTAGAAGTTTCACTTAGAGCTCCATCTTAGGTACAAAGCTACCTAGATACAGATTTTGAATTTATGGTCCAGCTTTAGATTCACTGTGAGATCTGCAAAAGCATTTTGCATCTTATTTAAAAAGTACATTAACATTTACATGGCTAATAGTTTTATTAAATATTCATAATTAAGTATATATAATTACTTTACCAAAATAATACATGACTAGGAACTTGTAAATACTGTCACTGAAGTATGACTTAGATCAGTGGTTCTCAAATTTGTTTGGTTGAAGGAAAACTTTTCAATGGATTGCATACACTGATCGAAGTTATAACGCCATACATTAGTGGTAATATGAAATTGTGTAGATAAAGAGTATTGCAATGATGCGTTCAGCACAACAAGTTTTCATTTATAGCTATCAGTCAGATGATGATGCCTGCCTCTCAAAGCATTCTGCCTCTCCTTGGCAGGAGCACAGAGAGTACAGCAGCCTGGAGGAGGTGAAGAGAACAGGAAAATGGGGGCAGGGTTGGATGGTTCATGGAGAGACCACCAAAAGAGTAAAGGGAGAGCAGAAACATGGTGAAGGCAACAGGGCGTACCTCCACCATAAGTTATCTGATTACTCTTGACTGCACACCCTTGGATATCCCTGCTGTTCACTTGTAAAGCAAGCCTGCATTGTGGACCCCCTCAGAAAGGCTGAATGGGCCCCTGTGTATCTGTTGACACCTGTGCACAATTGAGGTAGATTTTTTAAAGTGGGTATCTGTGAGGGAAAAACACCAGCTCTGTAGAATTGTAGAATATTCCAGTAAGAACAAAGAGCAATACAGCGCAAGAACAGGCCATTCGGCCCACCAGGCTTTTGCCGATTCCTATCCCTTTTTGCCTATATTCCTGATGGCTGCTTATTGCCCATATGCAGTTTCTATCCCTCTGTTCTCCTCCTATTCACGTGTCTGTCAAGAAATGCCCTAAATGTTGTTAATGTGCCCGCTTCCACCACCTCCACTGCCAGTGTGTTCCAGGCACCCACCACCCACCATGTGAAAAATTTTCTCCACACTTCTCCCCCTAAACTTTCCCCCTCTCACCTTGAACCTGTGCCGTCCTGTGGTTGACTTTTCCACCCTGGGGGAAAAGCCTCTGACTATCCATCCTATCTATGCCTGTCATAATTTTGTAGATCTCTATCAGGTCACCCCCTCAGCCTCCATCTTTCCAGAGAAAACAATCTGAGTTTAAACCTCTCCTCATATCTAAAACCCTTCAGACCAGGCAACATCCTGGTAAACCTTCTTTGCACACTCTCCAAAGCATCCACATCCTTCTGATAATGTGGCAATCAGAACTGCTTGCGATCTTCCAAATGTGACCTAACTAAAGTTTTATGCAGCCGTAATATAACTTGCCAACTTTTATATTCACTGCCCCAGTCGATGAAGGCAAGTGTGCTGTATGCGTTCCTGACCACCTTATCCAACCTGTGTTGCCACTTTCAGGGATCTGTGGACGTGTACACCCAGATCTCTCTGTATGTCAGTGCTCCTAAGGGTTCTTCCATTTATTGTATAATTTGCACCTAAATTTGAGCTTCCAAAATGCATCACCTTGCATTTGTCTGGATTAAACTCCATCTGCCATTTCTCTGCCCAGATCTGCAATCTACCTATATCCTGTCCTTTGACAATCCCCCTCACTATCCGCAACTCCACCAATTTTGGTGTCATCTGCAAACTTACTAACCAGACCACCTACATCTTCTTCCAGATCATTTATATATATTACAAACAACAAAGGTCTCAGCACTGATCCCTGTGGAACGCCACTAGCTACTGATCTCCATTCTGAAAAGCACTGTTCTACCACTACTCTCGGTCTTCTATAACCAAGTCAGTTCTGTAAAGTCCTTGTAGAGGACATCTACAGCCCTTCTGTCAACAATCATTCTTGTCACCTCCTCAAAAAACTCAGTAGTGTTGGTGAGACATCACCTTCCCTACACAAACCCATGCTGAGGCTGTAGACAGGCTCGCTGAGCTTGTGGGTTTGGTTGCAAATGTTTCATCACCCTGCTAGGTAACGTCATCAGTGCCTCCGGTGAAGCATTGGTGTTCTGTCCTGCTTGTTATTTATATGCCTCGGTTTGCTGGGATCGTTGGTATCACTTCCAGTTTTGTTTCAGCTCGGCGAGCATGTCTACAACCTCATCCACCACCCGAGCTACAAATCTTCTGGAAAACTTTTACAAATCCATGCTGCCAATCACTAACAAGTTCATTTGCTTCCAAATGTGAATAAATCCTGTCTCCCAGTATCTTCTCCAACAGTTTCCCCACCAATGACTTCAGGCTCACCAGCCTGTAATTTCCTGGATTATCTCTGTTTTTCTTTTTAAGCAAAGGAATAACATTGGCCATTCTCCAGTCTTCTGGAACCTCGCTTGAGGCCAAAGAGGATGCAAAGATATCTGTTAAAGCCCTAGCTATTTCCTCCCTTCTCTTGTGCATAATCCTTGGATAGATCTCATCTGGTCCTGGAGACTTGTCTATTCCACTCGTGTCCTTCATTTTCACAGGAACATGCCTCTCCTGCACTGTAATCAACTGGTCTTTACAAGACTCCCACATGTCAGATGTGGCTTTACACTCATTCTCCAATTCTTGCCTAATTTGGTTCAAGTCAGCTTTCCCCCAGTTTAAAACCTTCATTTGAGGTCCACTCTTGTCCTTATCCATAAGTATCTGAAAACTTATGGAATTAAGTTCTCTATTCCCAAAATGCTTCCCCACTGAAACTTTGATCATCTGGCAGGGCTAATTTCCCAACACCTGCAATAGGGTTAGGGTTAGGGTTACCCTATCGTAGACCCCTTCCTCAATGGACTCTCCACATACCGTTTCAAAAAACCCTCCTGGACACACCTAACAAATTGCTCTCCATCCAAACCCCTGGCACTAAGGGACTCCCAGTCAATATAAGGGAAGTTAAAATCACCCATCACATCAACCCGGTTATTTTCACATCTTTCAAGAATCTGACTACATGCCTGTTCCTCCATCACCCACTGGCAGCTGCCAGGTCTGTAGTACAGTCCCAGCATTGTGGTTGCTCCTATTCTTGAGCTCCATCCATAATGCTTCACTGCACAATCCCTCCAGGGTGTTATCCCTCAAACAAGAAGGAGGCCATTCAACTGATCTTGACGGTACTGGCTCCCAAAACCACTACCCGGCTTATCCCACTCTCCAACCCAATCACCGTAGCCCTCTAATTTCATCCCTTTTAAATATATACCCAGTTCTCTTCTGAAACCTCCTATGAAACTCGCCATAGATCTCAGTTTCACATTTGACATGTGGTTACATACCTATCTCTATAGGTCACTCTTCTAGTACTTGAGTTTACCAAAGGTGATGTGAACTGACAGGAGAAATTGTGTTGCATTGAAAGTCTCTGTTCCAAAGATGTACAAATACTGCTTTCGTACAAAGCATCAGATTGTGGGAAAGCAGACAGCATTTCTAAAAGAGAACAATGAAATGCTGTGATTGACTGCTGTTAATGAAGTTATTTCAAAGAGATAAAAAGTTACCAAGCTATGATAAACACAATGAGAATACAAGTTACAAAGTACAAAACAAATTGACGTTTAAATGGGAGTGTTCTACTTAGAATCTTTCACAATCATTTTGTTTGTGAAACTCTTGCCAATTCTGCTAAATTTAATAACATTTTCAACTAAGTTAAGAATAAGGAAAGTTAGGACAGGTTGGCAGGTAGCGCAGGAGTCTCCTGTGGCTATCCCCATCTCAAACAACTGTGCTGTTCTGGACAATGTTGGGGCTGACAGCCTCTCAGAGGAATATAGTACTGACAGCCAGGTTTCTGGTACCGAAACTGGGTCTACTGTAATGAGGGGTATGTCAGGTTCCAAGTGATCAATTGTGATAGGGGACTCTCTAGACAGGGGCACAGTTAGATATTTCAGTGGTTAACAGTGAGATATCAGAATGATGCGAGGGCCAAGGATGTTTTAGAGAGGGTGCAGAATATGCTCAACGAGGAGAGTGACCAGCAGAAGATCATTGTACATGTTAGTACCACTGATACAGGAAGAGAAAGGGACAAGGTTTCGCAGAGAGAGTGTAGGAAATTGGGCAGGAGATTAAAAATATCTGGATTCCTCCTGGTACCACATGCTAGTGAGAGTAGAAATAGGACGATAGGGCAGAGGAATGTGTGACTGAGGAGCTGGTACAGGGAGCAAGGATCCACCTTTTCGGATTACCGAATTATTTTTCTGAGGTGGAAGTGGCTTGCGTAAGAAGGCAAGTTCCACTTAAATTGGAAGGGGACCAAGATCTAATTTGCTCTTGCTACCCAGGAGGCTTTGAATTACTAAGGGATGTGGGGGCCTCAAAGAGATAGGGAGAGAAAAGATAAGTCTGAGGCTGGTACGGTAGAGAAGAGGAGCAAGTTGAATAGTGAAAAGGATGATCACCATATTGGGATTGTAATGTAGGCCCCTAATAGTAAGTGGGAAGTTGAGAAGCAAGTAAGTAAGGAGATCTCAGACATCTGTAAGTATAATAGAGTTGTAATGGTAGGGGATTTTAACTTTCCAGTCATTGACTGAGGCTGCTATTGTTAAGGGCTTGGATGGATAGGAATTTGTTAAGTGCATATAAGAACATTTTCTCATTCAGTATATGGATAAAACTGTTAGAGACGGTGCAAATCTTGACCTTCTCTTGGGAAATAAGGCAAGGCAGGTGACTGAGGTGTCAGCGGGGGAAGCACTCTGGGGCCAGTGACCATAATTCTGTTAGTTTTAAAATAGTGATGGAAAAGGATAAACCTGATCTGAAGGCTAAAGTGTTAAATTGGAAGAAGGCCGATTTTGACAGTATTAGGCAAAATTTTTCAATAGTTGATCAGACGAGGCTATTCACAGGTAAGGGATGGTTGGAAAATGAGATAACAGGAGTTCAGAGACAGTATGTTCCTATTAGTGCAATGGGCAAGACTGGTAGGTGTAGGCAATGCTGGATAACTAGAGTAATTGAAGCTGTGGCCAAGAAAAAGTAGGTGGCATATATCAGGTATAGGCAGCCAGGATCCGGTGAATCCCAAAGGAGTATAAGGGCAGTAGGAGTATACTAAAGAGGGAAGTCAGGAGGGGAAAAAGGGAACATGAGATAGCTTTAGCAAATAGGGTTAAAGAGAATCCAAAGAGTTTCAACAAATACACTAAGGGAAAAAGAGTAACTAGGGAGCGAATAGGGCCCTTAAAGATCAACAAAACCATCCATATGTGGAACCACAGGAGATGGATGAGACACAAAACAACTTTTTCCCATCAGTATTTACTTTGGAGAAGAAAATGGATGCTAGAGAACTTGGGGAAATAAATCGTAATATCTTGAAAAGTGTCTGTATTACGGAAGAGGAGATGCTGAATGTCTTAAAATACTTGAAGTAGGATAAATCCCTGGGACTTGATGAAATGCATCCCAGAACTTTGAGGGACGCTAGGGAAGAGATTGCTGGGCCCCTTACTGAGATATTTTTATGATCAATATAGCCAAGAGATCAGGTGCTGGAAGACTGGAGGTTGTCCCATGTGGTGCCATTATTTAAGAAAGGTGGTAAGGAAAAGCCACGGAACTATAGACTGGTGAGCCTGATGTCAGTGGTGGGCAAGTTGTTGGAGGGGATTCAGGGGGACAGGATTTACAGGTATTTGGAAAGGCAAAGATTGATTAGGAAGAGTGAACATGGCTTTGAGTGTGGGGAATTGTGTCACACTAACTTGATTGAGTTTTTTGAAGAAGTGAGAAAGAAGATTGATGAAGGCAGAGCGGTGGATGCTGTATATATGGACTCCAGAAAATGGGGGAAGTGGGTACAATTACAACATTTGATAGGCATCTGGGTGGATACATGAATAGGAAGGGTTTAGACGAATATGGGCCAAATGCTGGCAAATGGGACTAGGTCCGTTTAGCATATATAGTCATCATGGACGAGTTGGATTGAAGGGTCTGTTTCAATGCTCTGTAACTCTATGAATCTAAGTTTACTATTGACATTCCTGACTAACATATTAATAGTGTTTTAAATGAAAATATATTTCAGCAGTAAGACTAGCAGTATTACATGTTTGTTAATGATGTCTGCTCAGTGCAAAAGTATTCCCCAACCACCACTGGCATATAACTTCAGGTATTAGCCCAATATGTAGGAAAGACCTCACCAAAATAAGGGCTGTCACATCGCTAACAAACACACACATTTATAAGAGAAAACTTTACGAAGATATGCTGTCACCACCTTTATTGACTTATAGATTATGTATCTAGAGTATTTTTTTGTTTTCTTATGGGATGGGGATATCACTGGTTGGCCAGAATTTACTGCCGTGTCCCTAGTTGCCCTTGAGAAGGCGGTGATGAGTTGCCTTTTGAACTGCTGTAGGTTGACCAATAATACCATTAGACAGGGAATTCCAGCACAATTGAGAAACAAATGCATAGCTGAATAATGCAATTTCAAGGTTAGCCAAAGAATACATTTCTAAAGTACAAAAGGATTGCCAACCAGTTTTATCTGTGAATGATCGAAATGTTGTTACACATTGCTACATTCAGCTGTCGAGTAAACCGAATACTCATCTCTCAACATGTATTTCCTTGATGCAAGATAAAAGCAAGTGGGCTCTGTTTCCAACAAACATTGCAGATTAAGTCCATGATTTTCTCCCTCTGTGTTTTCTCTGCTTCTGCAGACACTTCAAGTCATCTTTCAAACTGAACTGACAATCGAAAGCATCAAGAAAGCCATCAAAGATAAGGAAGCACCTTTAAAGGTAGCTCAAACCCGACTGGATGAACGTACACGGAGACCAAATGTGGAACTGTGCCGTGATCCAGCCCAAATACAGTAAGTCAATAAATGAGGATTCCCTCATACAACCTCACTGGGCAGCAACTGCAAGACAATAATGACCCTACAGCCTACAGAGGGACCCCTACAGCCCTGCGGACTCAATATTGAGTTCAATAATTTTAGGGCCTAAACTCTCCCATGTCCCAGCCCCCTACGCCACACACCAGGCCTTGTTACCACATAGCCTGCCATTACACACCCCCTGTTGTTAGTCACTAACAGTCCCCATTAACAACTACTCACCCTCCCAGCCTGATCGTCAGCAACTCCTTTGTCTGTCCACCTGTCTTTCTCTCTCTTTGGGCTCTATCCTATTGTTTACTCCCTACCCCACCCACCCACCTCCCTATTTTCTGCATATAAACTGACGTTTTCCCAGCCACCATCAGTTCTGAGGAAGGGTCACCAGACCTGAAACGTTAACTCTGTTTTCTCCTTCACAGATGCTGCCAGACTGCTGAACTTTTCCAGCAACTTTGTTTTTGTTCTTGATTTACAGCATCTGCAGTTCTTTTGGTTTTTATTTCAACAATAATGAGTGCCTTTGCTTCCTCATGTACTTGCCATCCTATTTGTATTTTTTACATAAACCTCCTCTCTCTTGCCACCAGAACAAAACACACAAAATTACAATCATACAATTGTATCAAAAAGGGAAAACAGACTGAATCTTATAACATGTCCCATACAAGTAGAATTATTACAATACGTAAAATCCCCAAATAGCAGATACTGGAATGGAAGGTTTGAGTTATAAGGAGAGGCTGGATATGTGGGGACGTTTTTCACTGAAGACTAGGAGGTCGAGGGGTGACCTTATAGGCGTTTATAAAATCATGAACGGTATAGGTGAGGTGAATAGCAGCTGACTTTTCCCTAGGGTGGGGAATTTCAAGGCTGGGGGCATATTTTTAAGGAGAAAGATTTAAAAAAGATATGAGGGACAATTTTTTTTTTACACAGAGCATGGTTTATGTGTGGAATCAACATCCGGAGGAAGTGTTGGATGCGGGAACATTTACAACATTTAAAAGACATTTGGATAAGTCCATAAGTAAGGAGTATTTGGAGTGATATGGGCCAAGTGCAAGCAGGTGGGACTAATTTAGTTTGGGATTGTGGTCGGCATGGACTGTTTGGACCGAGGGTTCTCTTTCCATGCTGTATGACTCCATGTAACCTCTTGGGAGAGGCAACCTAACACCAAGCCAATTAGAATTATAGAATGATATGGCGCAGAAGAAAGCCATTTGGTTGATCATGCCAGCACCAGTTCTCTGAGGGAGGTTCCCAATTAATACCCAGTCCTTTGATCTTTCCCTGCCCTCTCTTTCCCTTCTAAATATTTAGCCAATTCTGTTTTGAATATTATGGTTGAATCTTTTTCCACTCCTTTTCAGGCAGTGCATTCTAGGTCACAAGAACTTTCTGGAAGAACTGTTTTCTTGTGTAGCTCTTTGCCAACCATTGTAATCCTGTGTCCTGTAGTTATTAACATATTTGCCTGGAAACAGTTTTTCCTTGTTTAATTGACCAAGTGTTCCTGGCTTTGAATACCTCTGTCTAACCTCCTCTTGATGTTCTCATATCTAAGGAGACTATCCCCAACCTTTACAATTTCTCTTCATAACTGAAATTATCCTCTCACTCCTGCTGCTAATCTAGTAAACCTCTTCTGTACCCTAATGCTTTGCTATCCTTTCTAAAGTGTGGTGCCCAGGACTGATTCCAGCAGAGGTATTATCAGTGTTTTATACAACTGAATTACTGGGAAATGGAAAATTCCCCTTCAGCTCCAAACAAGTGATCAAAACTCAACCAATATGTTGCATTAATCCAGTTTTATATTCAAGGATATTCACCTCTTATATGAGATGCTCTCCATTCCAGTCAGCTTAAGATGCAACTCTTGTTTGAAGGAAACAATAATTTAAAATTCACTGGAGGAGCTAAAAACCTATTTCATAGGTCCATAATTGACTGGGAATAGTTAAGAACATCTAATTTCAGAGCTTTATCTCCTATAAAAGGAGAATTACAAATGGACAATAAATGTTCGTTTTGCCAACAATACTCACATCCCACGAGCAAATAACAATTTTAAAAAAAACTGTTGCCCTTTCAAAATTTATAATCATCACTCCCAGCTTTCCCCATCCCATTTACTTTAAATAATTGCTTTACACAACCTGGTCTCCCCATCATTTTCTAAAACTCAGTCAAACTATCCCTAACTCAAAGTTCCTCCAAAATATGAAGTCTACAGTTGCCAGATTACCCTCCTGCACAGATTGATAATATTCTCAAAAAGATTCAATGAGATTGGTCAGAAATGACCTTCTTTACCTGACATTGAATTTGGTATCCCTGATATGACCTCTGTCAAACAAGATATGTATTGATTTTATCCCTAATGATTTTTTTTTGATAACTCAAACAAAAACTGTCTGACAGTGAACCAGGATGTTGAAGTCCGTATTGCATAATTTTTCATTTGTATCCATTATTTTGCATCCCTCGTACTATTAGGCTGTCATCATTATTTGCACAATTTTTGTCCCTAAATGAAGAGAAAGTAAATAAAAGGATGTTAAGTGCATAAACTCCTCCCTTACACGTATTTTATCTACAATATTGATTTTATTTCTACTTTTCGTGAATCAGTACAGGCAAATTTTCCCTGTTAGAATGTACATCAAAATCATGTGAATAAAACCTCATTAAAGTAAGCATGAATGAGAAGTAGAATGACAGTTGGAGCGCAGTATATAGGTCTGTGGTATCAGAACGACAAGGTGCAGCAAAGTCTGACACTGCAACCTTTTGGCCAGTTCTGAACAAATCCATTAGGTGACCTGCTTCATAGCAAAGGATGCCAATCATCTGAGCAGGAAAGAGATATGCTGTGGTTTGTAATAGCCATACACTGGCTTGGTAACCCATTGTAACTGGCCACACTCAGGGCTGCATAAACAACTCTGTGTCTCCTGGTACAATTATAGATAATTGGACTGGAAAGTCATAAAAGAAGTTAAAAGATAGATAACTGAGAAATCAGCCATCATAATGTATTTGGAATGGATATGGAGCACATATTCAACCAAACCATCAAAATATTGTTCTTGTTGATTAACTAACTCCACCTTTAACAGATGCATTGTGAAAAGAATTGTAATTTAATAATCCATTTAACAGGCAGATCAAATTATATTTATTTTCATCTTAGTGAGTCCTCGAGATTATGAAAAAGATGTTTCTGCAGCACCTCAGAATTTCTTCTTAATTATGCCTTCGCTGGTGATGGGGTAGATGTGTAATTTGGTGGATATGGTGACAGGGAAGAACCAAAAGAAACTGTACCAATAAGAGTATATCAAGCACAATGCCATATTTTTGCACGACAAAATGTTTGATCCATTGATAGTTGAGCAGAGGTCAGAAACTATGCTTGTGCTAAATCCAGATTTTGGTCTGCTGCTCTGCTGTACTTCCACAGGTGATCTCATAGCCATACATTGTTACCTTGATAAAGTTATTTATTAAAGTTCCTCATGTGTGAGTCAAGACAATAAATATCAGCAGACTTCTCAATCACAAAGAAAATTGCAGCTAAGTTTTGTTAGGTTACCATTCAAAGCCCATGCACTCAAACTTCGTATTAGTAGTAACTGTGTTCCTATCAGAAAGAGCCCTCTTTCTTCATGGAACACAGGCAGACATTGTGTGCACAATGACATGCTGACATAAATCACTTAACACAGCACAGACTGAACAGTGGACCTAGAACCTTCCTGTATTACAATGTTCAGTAACACTCTGAGCTGTGCATTTTCCACTAAGACACGAGGAGAACAAGAATTTTGTTTTACTGGTAAAACAGCACACGTTCATCAGAAGTGTTAATAATTCTATGGATACAAAAATCTTTAGTGTTAGCTACTTTAGGATGCAAGGTCTTTATTGTGAGACACTGAGTATTCTGCACAGAGTTGAAATACTTCTCATAAGTGACCAGTTGGATGCGAATTTCCTATTGTTGCTAATCTGTAAGGGATCCAAATATGAATGCGTATTCCCATAGCTAGAAGTTTGCTTCTTTGTAATTTCAAAAAATTCTGAGTACCCACTCGGTCTATCAGCTTCCACCCATTGTTTTAAATTCATTACATAACCTGCCCAGAATCTCCACAGTGTCATCTTGAGTCATCAAGTTGTCACGGAATGCATTGTGAAATGTTTGTTGTAAAAAGGTGGAAACATTATGAAGGTGACACAACAACAGCGTGGCTAACATAGAGACTGTTGCTATGATCATGGCAACTGTGCAGCTTTTCAAAGGACCTCAGACATGCTGTCTTCACAATAACATAAACCTGTTTGAACTTCAAAGAAACCTTCCCACTGGAGATGTGAATGATATAATTACAGCCATTGGATACTCACTTATTGGTAGGATTCCAAAGGTAGTTTCCTGCTTTGTGAATCTATTTCCTTGCAGCATTATACTCAGAGCTCAGTGTGTATTAATGTACTCGGGTCAGATATGGATCTTTCATATTCTGAATGAAGAAAGGAAGTAAGATATTTCTGAGAGTTTTTTTTAAACTAACCCAGTAGAATGTTGGTCAGTTGCAGTTTTAACACCTGAAAATCATTTTTACAACATGATCAGCAACTAAATATCAATCATGTCCAGGTTATGATGAGAGAATATCAAATATATGCTGTGCCTATATTGTCAATTTTAACGAACAACATTGTGGATTTTTACTGAATATTTTTGAAGGTAGATAAATTGCCTGAAATGAAGAGCTTACTTCACGAGTACAAAAGATCAGCAATTCATGAGAAATAGGCTATCAAATTACTGCTGACATGAACTGTTACTTTTACTTGTAATAATGTCAATGGTCCTGTTCCTTAAAAACTGTATTAACAAAAATAAATAATAAATTAGTTTTATTGAATTCAATTTAGAGTTGCCAGAATCCCAAAAATGTTATTTTTCATATATTAGCAAAAATTGAGTTATTTGTGAACTAAATTGTAGTTGCAGGTAGAAGGTGTTAAGTTAAATATTTGGATTATACTGAAGATCATACTACTTCTCTAATGAAGGGTCACTGGATTCAAAATTCTGTTTCTCTTCACAGCTTCTGCCAGACCTGTTGCATATCTCCATTATTTTCTGTCTTTATTTCAGATTTCCAGCATCTGCTATTCTTTATGTTACATTAAGACGCTATTTTGTTTTTTTTCTTATAATTGAGGCCTGATGGAAAAAATCAAAATGTTTGGATTTACTAATGGTACCAAATAACAAATTTTGAGAATGTAACCTTCTGGTAATATTGATGCTCAAATGGGAAGCATAATACAAAGATAATGTTCTTGGTTACATTGCTCGCTCTTCTACATAGATCATTTCAATATTTATTCATTGCGGCGTTTGTCTCCTGTCTACTCTACTGATTTGTTGAGGCCAGTTGTTTATTCCTAGTCTTTTCTCTTAATTATTCTGCATATGTGATGGAATTAGTCCAGGATAATTAACTGCATGACTTAGAAGAAAAGAATGCTAAAATCTAATGTTTTATACAAAAACAAATAATTATTTGTGATTAATGAAATAAATGTTCTTGCTTGCAATTAAATGCACTGACCTTGAAAATTGATTAATTTAGGACTGAACTTATCAAATAACTTCACAAAGCAGGACACATTCTGGAAATGGTGAGGAACACAGGGAGGACTTGAAGCAAATCGGTATGAGTAGAGAAACGGTGGTGGAGAAATTGATGATTTAAAGGCTTTAAAAGCCCGAGGGTCTGATAATCTACGTCCCAGAGCACTTAATGGAATGGCCTCAGAAATAGTGGGTGCATTGATAATCAACTTTCAAGATTCTTTAGCCACTGGAACAGTTCCTACAGATTGGAGGGTAGCTAATGTAACCACACTATTTAAAAAGAAAGGGAGAGAGAAAACAGGAAATTATAGACCAGTGAGTCTGATGTCAGTAGTGGGGAAGATGCTAGAATCTGTTGTCAAGTATTTTATAGCAGAGCACTTAGAAAACAGTGGTATAATCAGACACAGTCAGCATGGATTTACAAAAGGGAAATCATGCTTGACAAATCTACTGGAATTCATCAAGGGGTTTATTTGGATTTTCAGAAGGTTTTCAACAAAGTCCCATGTAAGGGATTAATGCTTAAAATTAAAGTGCATGGGATTGGGAGTAATGTATTGCAATGGGTAGAAAATTGGTTATCCGACAGGAAACAAAGCATGCGGGTAAATGGGCATTTTTCTAATGGCAGGCAGTGAATAGTAGGAAACTGCGGGGATCAGTACCAGGACTCCAGCTATTTATAATATATGTTAATGATCTAGATGAGAGAACTAAATGTAATATCACAAAATTTGGAGATGGCATAAAGCTAGGTGGAAGGGTGAGCTATGAGGAGGATGTAGAGATGTTGCAGTGTGATTTGGACAAGCTGAGTGATTGGGCAAATGCATGGCAGATGCAGTATTATATGGATAAATGGGAGTTTATCAATTTTGATAGCAAAGATAGGAAGGCAGATTATTATTTGAATGGCTACAAACTGAGAGAGAGAATGTTTAATGAGCAGAAAAAAAGAATTGTGGATGCTGGAAATCAGAAACAAAAACAGAAATTGCTGGAACAACTCAGGACAGAACAGTTCTGAAGAAAGGTCACTGGATCCAAAACATTAACTCTGATTTCTGTCCACAAATGCAGCTGGACCTGTTGAGTTTTTCCAACAATATCTAATGGATCTGGGTGCCAATGTGCATCACTTTTTGAAAATAAGCATGCAGGTGTAGCAGGTAATAAAGAAGGCAAACTGTATGTTGGCCTTCATAGTGAAAGGATTCGAGTACAGGAACAAGGATGTCTTACTGCAATTATACAGGGCATTGGTGAGGCCACACCTGGAAAATTGCTTGCAGTTTTCATTTCCTTATCTGAGAAAGAATGTTCTTGCTATAGAGATTAGGGTTAAGTTTCCCAAATTGATTCCTGGGCTGTCAGGACTGACATATGAGGAGAGATTGAGTTGTTCAGGATTCTACAGTTTAAAATAATGAGATGGGAATGTAATAGAAACCTGTAAAATTCCAACAGAACCAGACAGGTTAGATGCAGGAAGGATATGCTCGATGAGTGAGGGGTCCAGAACCAAAGGTCATAGTTTAAACATTTAATCCATTTAGGACTGAGATGAAGAATTTCCTCATCCAAAGAGTGGTGAGCCTGTGGAATTCATTACCTCAGAAAGTGCTTGAGGCCAAAACAAGAGGGAGGTAGATATAATTCTCTGCTTTTATGTTTCTATATTTAAACCACCTTGATTTGCCTAGTGAGAATTGTGGATAAATATTGTCCTCATGTAGTTCCATCATTACACTACGAGATTCCTGACTGAAATAAGTGTCCTACTCCTGGACAAGGATGCAACATGGGTCAGCTAAGGTAGCACAATATTCCATAGTCAGCAGCACAGTAAATAATTGAGGGATCTTCATAGTCATCAAATGGAAGAGCGGAAAGGGATATAATGAAAAAAAAATTGCTGGAGTTATATTTCACTTGAAACTTTACTTAAAAAGTTTGTTGAGGCCATTTTTTTCATGTCTTTATTACAGCCTTGTAAATGAGGTCCGTGAACTTGATAACACCATTCAGACCTTGCAGCAGAGGCTAAAGGATGCTGAAGACACTCTACAAATGCTGGTACATAAAAAATCATCCCTGGAGTATGACCTCTCCGTAAAAGCAAACACACTCTTTATTGACCAAGAAAAATGTATGGGAATGCGTAAAAGTTTCCCAAGTACCCCAAGATTGGTTGGATACACATGAATAAAGAAAAAAGATATTGTCTTTTAGGTTACAATGAACAGATTTACCTGACATTATCAATGGTACAGTTGCTGAAAAAATAGACTACTTTCTGGTGATGGAGTGCTGTTTGAAAATCTTTACTGAGTATAAAAGACATGTAACTCACAAATGCTATAAGCACCAATGAGCTAAGATCCTTTGACAAATTAAAGACTATCTGAAACTCAACATCATCACTGAGGTGTTTTATTTACTTTATGGGTGCTGTGTTCCTATTGAACAATCTTGTAAATAAGTCTTGGTACACTACATGGTACTGATATTTTATAGATTATATGATGCAACTGGTGATTTTCACATGTGGTAGATGGGCCATCAGTTTAGAATGCACATTTCAAAAAGGTGATGGATATTTGCTGAAAAGCAGAAATTTGCAGATTGATGTTACAGTAGGACGAAGACTAATGTTTTCTTCTTTCAAAACGTCAGCGCAAAGTTAATGAATCAAATAGCCTCCTGTGCTGTGTGATTCTTTATTTTCATGCAGTCTCTTCTTTTAGTGCAGCAATAGGTGATCTTGTGAAAACTGATTTTTGTTTGTCTTTGTGAGTTGATATGAATTGTTTGCTGATGTTTATCATTAAGCAGCTTCCTCGAATTTGATTTGTACTGCATGCTATTGGGTGAGTTGAGATGAAAAGTTGTTATTAATCTCCAAAGGTTTTTTTACAATGAACAATAAAAGGCTTTATTCACATCATAACATATATCTAAAACAAAAACTAAATGAAACAATGTTTTAATAGTTAGTGAAAGGAAGGGATTGTTACCTTCAGTACTGCCAGCAATTTTTTTTCTACTGAGCTAAGTTTGACAATGGTAAGGGTTAATAGTACGAAATTTGCTTTTGGGTGTGTAAGATCATTTATGTGCTTGATATTTAATAATATTAAAAAGAAACATGAACTTTACAAACTATCCCGGCATTTAAATTTTGAACAGAATAATCAGCTCACTTGTAAATCATTCATCAGAAGGTCTCAGTAGCAGCAAGCTCTTCTGTCTCTGACTGCACGATTGAACAAAATAGTCATGGTATAACATGGTTGCATTATTAGTGAGATAAGCAGTAAAAGACTGTGTGAGAAAAGTTGCCACGGGCCACAGAGGGAAACAACACTCAGCCAAAAGATGGGAAAATCCAGCACCATGTCTCAATTGTTGTAAAAACCCATTTGGCTCACAAATGTCCTTGAGGGAAGAAAATCTGCTAAATTTAATCTGTCATTGCCCGTCTGGTCTGCTTGTGATTTCAGCTGAACTGAAATGTGCTTCACTCTGAATTGCCCTCTGAAAGGGCATAGAGAGCCAATCAGCTCAAAGGTAACGATGGATGGACAACAAATGTTGGTCTTGCTCATGACATCTTGAGAATAAAATAATATATAAATACACGGACAAACTGCTTAAAAGCTGGGTTTATTAGTTCAATTTCCTGATTTTCAGATGGTTTATTCACATGGAAAGGTAAATGTTATATATTATGTGAGACAATCGTAATCGTGCATCTCTTCTTTTCAATTCCCTGTACCTCTAAATGTCCGTTCAAAGGCTCCCCAGTTGCAGAATTCTGGTCCAATACTATCCGGGTCAGTCTTTCATCCTCTAAATGCTGTAAAATTCAACTTAGCTAACACTCGACTGCTTTGACCCTACTTATGCCAATTGTTCACTAATATCTACTTAACAGTATATTCTGCATTCTGTTTTATTACCCTGATTTACTTAGGTAAGGTATGATTTGTGGTTAGCCCGCAATACAATACTTTTCACCATATATTGGTACATGTGACAATAATAAATTAAATCATAAGCTCTGTCCTTGCCTACATATAGTGACTCACCTTGTGTTTAAAACCCATCATGGCTTTGCCCCACACCATTTAGTCAACTTCACCTCCTCAACAGTACACCCCCACCACATCCCCACCATTCTTCCTTCAATTCTAGCCTCTTGTGCATGTTCCCACTTTACTCGCCTGTGTCTTCACCCATTTAGTCCCCAAGTTCTGATGTTTGTTCCCTATAAGAACTCACACCTCATCAACTCCCTCTGGTAATTTAAGGTTTCCCAACTATTTGATCAATATTCTGATCACTCCTCTTGATTGGTCCTTCTTTAGCTGGACAATTATTTTTGTCTGATTATAATCCTGTAAACTATCTTGGATTATTAAAAGATGCTATATGATTTCAAATTTTTCTTGCTTTACTCCAGTAAAGCATGCATTAAAAAATGCCTTTCTATGAGATGATGTATTCCTGCATTCTTTTAATAAAAAGGAGCAGCTGAGCATAGACCATAAGGATTAGTAACAGGAGTAAGCCATTTGGCTCCTTGAATCTGATCCAAAATTCACGATGGGCATATAGGCCCATGTTCTATCATTCCGAATATAGGTGTTGAAGCATTCCACAGCGGGAAGAGACAATGACAGTGTTTGAAGCTCGTTCTTAACATAGCACCAGGAACATTCTAGAATATTAAAGATCATTAGCTAAAATATGTTCAAATGAAATGAGATACAGTTGTTATTACTACAGGCTGCTTGGAAAGTGATTTCTGTTTTGTGCAAGTGACGTTGCTTATAGCAGTGGAGAAAGTGTTGTCTCTTAGCCTTGACTGGAAAACTACTCCGTGCTGAGCCATTCACTGAACTAATTTAAACACAAGAGTCTAGGCACTGCCAATAAGTATAATTAGAGAAATGTTGACTGGAATTCTCAATCTGCAAAAGTTAAATAATATGACTCACATTGTATAAATGCCTGTTAAATAATTAGCAGCAACAAATCAGTAATGTAAGGCTCAGCAAAGAAATAAAAGTTTTGAATTACAAAGTAGAAGATATGTTAACAACACAAAAAAAACTTTGTTTCCTCATGTCTATGAACAAAGCTATCTTTAATTGACATACGGGCATCAGTGAACAAATCAAAGGTTTGCATGTGCAATGCATTATATGAATGACAACTAGTGTTTCATATTAGTTTATAGTGTTTTGTTCCTTAGTTTCATTGACCTGTGACTGTCTTCATGGAACAACATTGGCACCATTAGAGTCAGTCAAAATCAAATAAGCTAAGAGACAGGACAGACAATTATCAAAAGCTGAATGCAAGTTTAAAACAATTGTAAGTACTTCAAAATCACCCTGAGAATTCACTGATCTTGCAAAACAAAAGTGATATTTTGCTTATAGTGTGAAACCTTCTGAGTTAGGGTAAAGGGGAGCCTAGAAAAATAAGCCATTACGAATGCATAACTCCTCACTCTACCAGTGTCAATAATTGTCTCCTATTTAAAATAGTATTTTGAGCAAAATACAACCTATTATCATAGTTAAGTAATCAGTCACTTCTTAAAGGGGGAACTGTAAAAAAATAAAAACTTCAAAGGGAACTTATCAAGTTAAAATAATATTCACAGGGCTGATAATGCACTCCGGCCCCTGTCCTACTGACTGGTTTTAGAAAGTAGTGTTTCTTTATTATGTATCCAATGAGCTCCCCTCCTCTTGTATGCACTTAACTTTAATTTATACAATGAGACAGAGTTTATACAATTAACAGAATCTTCTAACATTCAAAGAATTGGGAATATGAAGGCAGAAAGAAATTCAAAAGAAATAAAGCTTTAATTAACATTTAATGCCAATTTGTGTGTCTGATTTGTGTGTAGAGAGGATTTAACTCCGTAAAAGTAACGAATTTACAAACAACTTAAAAAACAAAACCACAACTGTGCTTAAGAAAGGATATGCTTGCATTAGAAGCAGTTCAAAGCATTCACTAAGGTAATTCCTGGGATAAAAGTGTTGACGTATTTAGAATGGCTAAACAGGTTAAGGTTTTATTCTTTAGAGTTTAGAAAAATGATGGGTGATCTTATCAAGCTTGTAAAGGGGCTCGACAAGGTATAAGTTGAGATGTTTCCACCACTGAGGGAATCTCAACAAGGGGGCCATAGTTACAAAGTAAGGGGACACTCATTTAAAACTGGGATGTGAAAGAAGTTCCTCGCCCAGAGGGTAAGTATCAGGTTGTTGAGGCTATGATGAGCTGGCATGAAAGTGGAGTTGAGGCCTGAGGCAGATCAGCCATGATTTTATTGAATGGTCAGGCAGGGCTGAGGAACCAAATGGCCTACATTTGCTCCTATTTCTTACGCTCAGCTGGTGAATCACAGCTGCTTCATCAGTTGAAGGTCAAATTCCAACTCAAGCCACAAGCTTGAACTTTAACTTCACACAAGACCATTCTGATCACATTTATTAGGAACTCATATGAAAACCCTATGCAGGAAGGAAAGAGAGAACATGATTACTTTGTCTATTGAACTTGCCTTTAAATTTAGTAACTCTAATGTGGGTTTCCCAGGGCTTGGAAAACCTGGCAGGTAAAGGAAGGAGAGAAGAGTTGGATAGCAGTCAAATGTCTTCTCAGAGGGAATAAAAGCAGTAAAACAAAATCTCATAAAACTTAGAAATTAATGTACTGGGCATACTGGAGTATGTCACTTGCAGTTTTTACTGTTTTCTTTTCCTTTGGGTTCGCTGTATTAATTATGGGCCAAAAGAAGCAGAAGTGTTTTCCTTGTTCCTCAAATAATCAGCTTTGCTCCCATCATAGGACTTCCTCCACCCTAACTCACAATCAGATCTCCCATCAACAACCTCCATGATCATTCAGCTTTTCATTCATAATGTCTCCCTTCAGCTTTCCTGACTAGCACGCCTGTCATGCTCTCAATCTGGATGGCTGCAGATCACAGTTGGAGAGAAAAATAAATAAACAAAGAGTACTGATATTACATTTGGTAACTCCTTCACATTAACCGCATTTTCTGATGGCCTGATAACCCCTGTAATCCTCTCCATATAAATACCCACAAATATCTGCGCCTGTCACTGGATGTGGAAGATTGACAACATTCCACTCACAAGACAGTATATTTCAATTTAAACATGTTTCTTCCATCCAGAGTTAACATTAATTTTTCACTGACAGTAAATTCCTGACTTTTTGTCAAAAGCATGGTTGTTCTCTGTTCGCTTCTTCTTTTTGGATGCAAAGGACCAACTGCACTCAAAGGCTGGTGAAACCATATGGTAGGTTTTGTACTTGAAGATAAGATCATGTATAGATCGTGTTCGCTGGGAACGCAGTATAGCGGCACTAAGGGGATCGGATAGCTTGGAAGGCTGGTTTGCAATGCAGAGTGACGCCAACAGTTTGGGTTCAATTCCCACACTGGCTGAGGTTACCATGAAGGACTCTGCCTCAGCCTGTCCCCTCACCTGAGGTATTGTGGACCTCAGGTTAAATCATCACCTATCATTCCTCTCTGATGAGAAAGCAGCTCTCTGGGACTGTGTCGACTCTACCTTTAGTAGTAGAAATCAGGTATACTTTGGTCTGACAACAGTTCATGGGACTAATATGTGATACCCTACCGAAGTGGATAATGATTGACTGTAGGTTTGGATACTCACCCTGAAAGGTCCACATACATCAGAGCTCAACATCTCCCATCCAATTGCTTTCTCATCTGTTCTGAAAGCACAACTTGAAATGGAATATGACTCTATGGATGTCAGAAAATAGAAAGCTTCAAAGGAGCCACAAATCAAAATACCTGCATAACTATGAAAAAGGTTGTGCATTTTATTTGAAATGCCCCAGTAAACAATCTCCTGAAATAAGCCCCTGAAGTAAGTACCAGTGATACAAAATGATTTCACTCATGAGCTCTAATTTAATCAAATGTTTATAAATTTGCCACAGACATATTATGAGACCTTTCCTTTCGTGAAGTAATTGTATTCCATGACTTCCCATTGAGTAGTTTATTGCCGTTAAATATAAGTTACCAAAGTTATTGACATTCTACACTTTGATTTGTGTTTAATATATATGTTTGCCATATTATACTGGTACAGCGTATTATTCAATTACAAGGAAGTCTGCAGTAATTTGGATGAATATAATAGACAATTGAGACACAACTACCCCAGCCAGATCATACACTGTATATATTATGAACTGCATTGCAATCAACCAACTGAAATTTGCTGAAACTTTTAAGTATAGCCTGCTGCTACTACAGTAGTCTTTTTGTGCAGAATAACACATGTGTTCTCCAGTCTTACATGTTAACTGCACAAATTACAGACCTCCACAAAGAAATAATAAGAACCTAATCAGAGAACTTCAAGTAAATCCTTTCTTTGAAACTCAATGCCTGAAACTAAAAGTATTATTTGTATGTGCAACAAGGTCAGGGACAGACTATGACAATCTGATGGCAAGATAAAGTGTGAATTGTGTTTAAGATGCATGAGTAAATAGAGTGAACGTAGAGCTGGATATTATGGTTACATGTAATGATAATATGACACAGTTTCTATAGACTATTCAAAAAACATTCACTGTTACTTCCCAAATTTTAAATAATTTGGAATATTTTGTTCAAAATGCACACATCATGCCAGAAATAAGTGTTAATTCCTCAGTGATAACAAGCATGGGGCTGGATGAACACAGCAGGTCAAGCAGCATCATAGGAGCAGGAAAACTTCACGTTTCGGGCCTAAACCCTTCATCAGAAATTCCTCAGTGATGGGTTCTGAAGAAGAGTTGTATTAGTCTCGTATCTCCATAGATGCTGCAAGACCTGCTGAGTTTCTTTGGTACTTTCTGTTTTCATTTCAGATTTGTAGCATCTGTAGTATTTCACTTTTATCTGAGAACCATCAGTTTGACTAAGTGGCTTGTAATCTTTTATTAACAAGAAATAAATGCGTATCAATAAACAGAATGATATTATAAGTCGTTCCTGAATCAATTTAGAAAGACTGGAATGTGATAAGACTTAGCTGATTTGTACTTCCCAAACTATTAGCCTGAGATACTCTGTCAGGACTCACACCTGAGCAGTAACAATGTTGGCAAGGTATTATTCTGGTGTTGCTAACATCCCTGGAACTGTACCCCAGCACGAAGAGGACACCAGGTGTGTTTAGAAGGCAGGGAAGGGAATCATAAATAAAAAGCTAATTATTTTTGTTTGATGCATTGGATGGACAAAAATAAAATTATAGCTGCTCTTCTTTGGACATTTTGATATTTTCATTTGGAAAGATTAGACATAGAGCGCACATCCAAAAGCAAGTGCTTCTCCTGCCCATAGGTATTGCCAATTCTCTTGCTTGACCCAGCACAGACACATTTTCAATAACGTCACAATTTCATCTGTTTTCAATGGTGTAAAGGATTCTATTTGAGTTCAAATGCCATTTGATTCTGATTTGTTGATGAAATACTTTTTGCAACTCTTAAAACAGTGTGCCAAGCACAAATCTTCCTTACACCACAGGCTAAGTGAACTTGTTTGCTTGTGCTAAAGAAATATGTGGATCACATGAAACCATCTGACAATAAAAGGAGCTCCTGGTCTGTCTGACAAGCAGTGTTTAGTGGTTGGCCAATGTCTAGTCAGTAGTTATCAGCTTTACGCATGGACCCCATCAAAAGCTGCTTCAGAAGTTGATCATTTAAGAAATGTTATGTTAAGTATGTTTTGAAGAAGCCTCTAACAAACCATTTTTCAAATTGTTAATTGTGACATTGGAGGAATTTAACTCAAAATAATTTAAAACTCAGTTAGTGTTCAGTTATATAATACTTGATTTCATTTCTTAATGGTTAAGCCTTTGCGTGAATTGAGAAACTTCAAGTGTGGGACAAATTTGGCAAGAAATTGAAAGAGACCCCTGCAGATGATAAACATGGGCTTAAACATCATTAAAGAATATAATTACAATCCTTTTGTCTCGCAAAATTTGTTTTAAAGTTAAGAACCCAAAGTGAGACACTGCAGCACATTACATGACACACAAAAGAGAATGAAAGAGAAACCAAAGTTAATTATGGACGATGACTTGACGCCACCAGTTTAGGATTTAAAGACTTGAAGATTGGAAAAGTAAGGGCAAACTAAGGGTGGTAAGAACTTCCTTAACTTTAAGATTTAAGAGAAGACTAACAAAAGAAACTTTACTGGGATATTACAACACAGCAGAAATGTAAGGATGATGATGTCTACATAGGATAGCATTAGAATATAGAATCCTGACAGTGTGGAAACAGGCCCTTTGGCCCAACAAGTCCACACTGACCCTCAGAACATCCGACCCAGACCCATTCCCCTAATCTACACATCCCTGAACACTATGGGTAATTTAGCACAGCCAATCCACCTAGCCTGCACATCTTTGGACTGTGGGAGGAAACTGGAGCAAACCCATGCAGACATGAGGAGAATGTGCAAACTCCACACAGATAGTCACCTGATAGTGGAATTGAACCCAAAACCCTAGCACCATGAGGCAGCAGTGCTAACCACTGAGCCACTGTGCCTCCCCTTAGGGGGCATAGGAAAGTTCAGAGTAGCAGTGACTGAGCAAGTAAAAGATTAACATTCAAGAATGTGGTTACAGAAATGTGGGGGCAAACGGAATAAAAACAGAAGTCCAGCAATCTAGATTATTTATGAAGGAGAAAACAGAGTTAACGTTTCAGGTCCAGTGATCCTTCCTCAGTTCTTGCTTTAGTAGAAACTAATTTACTGAAACCTCCTGTGTGAAGGGACACAAGTCTTCAAAATGGAAAAGGAATCTGAAAAGGTACGTCAGTGATTTCAAGGCCAAGGAACAAATTCACCTCCTGAAAACTCCTGCCAAATATGTGGGGATGCTGCTGTAGGATTGGGCTGTTTAGCCACACAAGGACCCATAGAACCCATAACCAGTGACAGGGAATTTCCTAAGTGGACAATCATATTTGTTAGTGAGTGATTGCCAATGATGACAGCTGTAAGCTATGCATATGAAAACACAGGGGCCTGTTCTTTGCAGACAGAAAGAGCACATACATGTACTGTGTTTGTTTCAACTGAACAAAATAGATGGCAGCCATTCTCTGGTTCATTTCTCAGAGCAATGTCTTGATCAGTCAGCGGCAACTGCCTTCTTTAAAAAAATTCAACAAAGCTTAACTGTCAGTCATGATCCAAGTTCTGCACTCTCCATGGCAACACCTCCGACATTCAAAGTCCACATACCAACCGCATAGCATAAACAATGTTGGAGAAACTCAGCAGGTCAGGCTGCATCTGTGGAGGGAGGAACAGGATTAATGTTTCAAGACTGGTCTGACTTCTTCAGACCAGCAATACTTAACAGCATCATCATCAGTGCTCTGGTCTCGTTCACTCTAAACTTTGCTTACCCTTTTGCATTGGTATTCTTGTGAATTGACCTAGTATGTGGAAGACAAAGATCTTCGACGAGTTTAGAAGAGCTGTCTTTTTTCCTGCAAAACTCAAGCTCTGCACTACTAAACAACTATCATATTTATTGTTGATCTTAGAAAATATACATCTCAAAATAATCAGCACTAATCACTTCAGGCTAATATTACATTACATTTTGTGGTAGATTGCTGTCCTCAGTGCATGGGTGGCAAGGTGACGAACCAGAAAATTCAACTATTTATAGAGAAAGCTCCATTTCCGTGAACTGGAATTGATTAAATGAAAATATGATAGTTTCTGTTTGGGTGATCTGTACTGCTGGATAACTGCCTGAACAGCAAAGAATAAAATTTATCCTTTTAACCTCACATATGGAATACTGAGACAAAGATCCTTTTAGTTCATTTCTAAGATCGTATTTTAAGTTAAAGGTGCTGATAAAACAAATCATCTAGATTAAAAACCAAAAGAACCGCGGATGCTGTAAATCAGGAACAAAAACAAAGTTGCTGGAAAAGCTCAGCAGGTCTGGCAGCATCTGTGAAGGAGAAAACAGAGTTAATGTTTTGACATCTGTGTGGCATTTCTTGAGGAAAGCATTCAGAGAGTCTTTGAAACGCTTTTCTTTTTCTCATTTGAGTCCATTCCTTGAGCTGATTGAAGGTAATTTACTTTGGCGGTCAGAACTCAAGCACCTTAAACGTGACCAACCCAGCAGAGTTGGTTTTGGATGCCAATGATGGTCCTCACTGATGGTAATAATGACAGAATCCTTTTCAGGTCAAGACAGGGATGTGTCATTACCCCTACCCTTTTCTCACTTTCATTGCCACCATTCTTCATCTGGTCAAGGACATGCTTCCCAGTGTTGTGCACGTTGTCTACAGGTTGGATGGAAAACTTTTCAACCTCAACCTGTTGAAATCCAAGACGAAAAGGACACTGACGTTGCTTGTGGAATTTCAGTGTGTGCGTGGCAATGTCACCTCTGCTCTCTCAGAAGAAAACGCCTAAAACCTCACTTAATGCCTGCACGTAAGCATACTGAAGTATTGATCATTTACAGTATGCACAAATGCATAGCTTGACTAACAATCCCAAATTAGTTGTTTGTGTAATTCTTTGTACAATTAGGATTATTCAGCAAATGATGTCCACTTGCAGAATCTCATCAAATATTGGACAGTCTGTTTAGATTTTTGCAAGTGTAGAATGGTTAGTTTTGCACACCTTACCTGGGCTGATTCCAGGTGTGGAGGAATGTCTTATGAGGAGAGGTTAAATTGGCCTGTATTCATTGGAATTTAGAGCAATGAGAGGCAACCTAATTGAAAGAAGCAGGATTCTTAGGGGACTTTACAGAGTAGATGTGGAGAGGTTGTTTCCCCTTGTGGGAGAGTCTTCAACTAGAGGGTATAATCTCAGAATAAGGGGTCACACATTTAAGACAGAGATGATGAGGAACTTGTTTTCTCAAAGAGTAGTGATTCTGTGGAATTCGTCACTGCAGAGGGTTGACATGATTCTGTCATTAACTGAATTCAAGGCCAAGATAGACAGATTTTTAATCATAAAGGAATCAGGGGTTATAGGGAAAAGGGAAAAAATGGAGTTCAGGATTATCAGATTATCCATTATTTTATTGAACAGCAAAGCAGATTCAATGAGCTCAATAGCCTGTGTCTACTTCTACACCTTCTGGCCCTATATTTCTGGCACGTTTTCTCTCAGACTCAATTTTTTTCCCTCCTTGTACTCGTTATTGCAGAACATTGTTTATTGAAAAGTGGCTGCATTAGTCAAATGTGTTAATGTTTAATTATATGGAGATCACTGGGCATAAAGGCAGAGAAGTCCCTGAGATCAAATTCAAACTCTAATTTTCAGAAAGGATCCAAGATGGAATAGAGTCCCATTTGTTTTGCACACCAGATTTAAGCATATATTAATTTTCTCATGGATCAGCCTGGGTCTATAGTTTTCCAAACATCATTGAAGAAGGATCATTATAGTCACTATGTGCAGCACTCTGGTAAACTTTTTTAAATTCATTCATGGGATGAGGGTGTCACTGGCTAGGACAGCATTTATTGCCCATCCCAAATTGCCCAGGGCGTCGTTAAGTGTCAACCACTTTACTATGGGTGTGGAATCACGTGTAGGCCAGATAAGGATGGCAGTTTCCTTCCCTAAAGGAGATTAGTGACCCAGTTGGGTTTTTCCAACAATTGACAATGTCAATTGACATAGTCATCATTTAGACTCTTAATTCCAGATTTTATTGAATTCAAATTCGGCCATCTGCCACGCTGGGATTCAAACCCAGGTCCCCAGAACTTTACTTGGGCCTCTGGGTTAACAGTGCAGTGTTAATATCAGTAGGCCATTGCCTCCCCTTATGCCAGTATTTATAGCAAGATCTTTACATAAATACATTGCTACTGTCACCTATGCTTATTGGTTTGACTAGAGTTTGCTTCCATTTTCATGAAAATAATCATATTCAAGGTTGAGTATCAGAAATGTTGTTAAGATCCAGCAATACACTCAGTTGAGATTTGGCACAAGTGGTTAAAAAGCTCCCTCAAAGGTTTGCATCTGGGAATTCCCCATCTCAATGTCACAGATCCTTGCTATTTTGGAGTCCTTTGTGAACTAATAATGCCTTGCTTGCTTTAAATCAGCAAATATTGTGATTATTCACAAGAAGATTCTGAGGCCAGTCCTTGTGCTGCTATTCATGTGAAACCCCAGAAGCCACATTGAATAAATAACTTGGTCAAATTGTTCCCTCACAGCAATCTGCAATCTATTCACCAAACTATTCCTCAAAGTAAAAATCAATTAATTTGCATCACCTCTCAGCCCTGTGACCCAGAAATCCAGCGATTATTTAGAAGCCATGGAAGGCAGACTGTAAACAATTGAAACATTATCATTAGAGCATTCTGTCAGCTAAAGTCAGGTGGGCTGAGTACAATGGGAATAAAATAAACCATAGTATGATATGGAGGCCTAAGTGATATAAAGTGATAACAGCATCAGTCTTTATCAAACTGGCTTTACTTTAATAGCATAACATTGTTTAAAATTAAACAACCAGCCACTTACTGATTGGACAGGCTGTCAGAAATGAAATTATCCAGACTCTGGGATTTGCAACCACAATAAACAGCTCTTGTTGAAGCAGACTGGTGCCCTTGAGAATTAGTAAATGCAATGAAAATTACTGGCAGGTACAAACCAAGGAGGGGAAAAGAAGCACAGTCTCCAATCTTACGAAGCAGTCTTGAAAATATGAAATCGCGGCAAGTTATGCAATTCTTCCACTTCTGTGGAAATAATTAATAATTAGTTTTTAACCCTTTCTCAGTACATTAGATGTGAGTCACCGTTGACCGCACTCATCTGCATCAGTCAGGTCCACTTCGACACAAATTAACTACTTTTTTCCAACAAATAGGGGTGTGAAGCCACCCAGAGAGAATCTGGAAGTGGGGGATCTAACTGAGGGCTTTTGCTGCCAACATCACCAGTGAATTCTGGTCCCTAGATCACTGACGGCTTCAAAGGGGTTAATAATGCAGACGTGTTTTGACCCAGTACTGCAAGGTAAACAAGTATTCCTGTACATGGCTTAATCTGACGGAGGAGCTGGGAATTATTGTTATTTGTCGCTGTTGACAGCTCATGATGATTTCCAGACTCCTTGAGAGGGCTATTCAAAAATAAGCTGTCGCCAATGGTTCCCTGGTAATTTTCTAATTTCCCTTTCTCCCCTGAAGCCAGTTAGAAATTGTGCTCTGCTATTGATCTTTAAATGTTGATAAAACATTCCAATTTATCAGTGGGAGATTCTACACAGGCTTTATGAGCTATCAGAGGGAGCTGTCATTTTGCATTTCTTTGATCTGTTAATTAAAGGACTCTATAAGACCAGATTTACAATATTAATAGCAGATGAATCGGCCAATTCTTGTTAAGCCAGGGTACCAATGGTTATCGGGGTAGCTGGGGATGTACAATTCAATTTACAAACAGGTTAGCCATAATTTTATTGAATGATACAGCAGGCTCGAGGGGCTGAATGGACTATTTGTGCCCGTGATTCATATGTTCATACAAATGTCCACATAAGCAGGGTAGGTGAGGCCTACCACATTCAGGATTCTTCTCTGGATCTGGAATGTGCCAAACAATGGTGTGTTAATTTGTAGTGATTGGAACCAGGTGGGTAGTATTGACTATGAGATCCTTGATTGGGGATGTTAATCTGGGCCAATCAGGAAGCCCTGGCTGACAAACATAAACAGAGGATTCACAGTCTCCTCACTTCAGGGATTGACTCCGAGCTGGCTGTCTACAGCCAGTGTACTGTGCGCATGTAAATAAAGGGTAACTTGGTGACAGGATAGCGACCTTTGTACAGTTATTTCATAATTTAATCTGCTTTTCCAAGTGGAAGTTGGGGAGTCTTCTCTCCCCTGACGCACAGCCCTGTGGTGATCATTCCATCCCTCCAGCCTCACTAATACAAAGGTTGGGAACCAGAGGACAAAGATGTAAGATGTTTGGCAAAATTGCCTATGGTGAGAGGAAGGGGAATTCTTGACAAAGTGAGCTGTTGTGATCTGAAATGTGCTGTCTGCTGGGATGACAGAAACAGAGTCATTAGTAACATTTAAAAGATCATTGGATAAGTACTTCAAGGGGAAACATACGTGTAGGGCTATTGGGAAAGACTGGTTGACTGGAGCTAAGTGGTAGCTCAAAGAGCCAGCACCAGAATGATGGACAAAATGGTTTCCATTCAACCAAAATGTCATGAAAAATCTCACAGCAAAACCAAATTTTAAAAACTTGCATTTTTGTAATGCTATTCAAGGCCTCAGGATGGCTAAAACATTTTACAGCCAATAAAGTAGGTTTGTAGCGCAGTAACCATTGTCACATGGGAAGTAGGGTAGTCAAGGTTCTGAAGACAGCAATCAGATACCTTACCATATCTGTTTTAAGCAGTGGCTGATAGTAAAATACTGCTCAGGGCAATGAGGAGAGGTAAGCTACTATTCCTCAATAGGTACAATTCCTTTACTTTTATTCATTCACAGGACGAGGGCGTCGCTGGCTAGGCAGCATTTGTTGCCCTTCCCCAAAGGGCAGTTAAGAGTCAACCACATTGCTGTGGGTCTGGAGTCACATGTAGGCCAGACCAGGTAAGGATGGTAGATTTCCTTTCTGAAAGGACATTAGTGAACCAGATCGGTTTTTCCTAACAATCGACAATGAATTCATAGTGATCATTAGATCCTTAATTCCAGAAATTTTAGTGAATTCAAATTCTACCATGAAGTGATTCAAACCCAGGTCTCCAGAACATTATCTGGTCTCTGGATTAACAGTCCAGCAATAATACTGCTAGGTCATCACCTCCCCATGGAGAGTTACATTTCATCTGAAGGGATGAGACCTTCAGAACTGCACCATCCTGTCAGCACTGCAGTGCGTTCCAGGCCTACCTTCTGAGAAATTTGAAGTCAAACATTGTAAATACTTTCACTGGAGCTAATTCAAACTTTCCTCCCCAGACTTTCTCTTTTCCCTTTTACTTTCATATTATTACTTATGTTTTTACATCTTTTTTCTGACTGAATAGAAATAATGTTGGTGGAATATTTTTGTCTTAAGACTTGAGCTGTATCTACCTTGTTCAGAGATGTTTTCATTTCCTGCTTATCTTTATTTCTTAAGACTGGGAGACAATCTAAAATTTGGGCTTTGATTTGTTGAAGACTGATTGCAAAAGTAGATTTTTTGAAGCTATAGTGTCAATGGTTTGATAGCCATAGATATTTTGCTGGACATACTTTAATGTAATGTTGTCACATCAAACAGAGTAGCCATACCATTCAACAAATAATTTCCTCCGCGGGTCAGCTGTAAGAATGTCCTATAGTGGGATAATTCTTTGCCATCAACAGCTATGGTAAGTTCAATTCCCTTGTGGTAACATCTAAAAATAAATACAGGTATATTAAATTTCCATCTACAATCTGACAAATAGGAAAATACTAAATAAAGATAATTGCAATTGTAATATTAGCACTTATTAATATTCTGTTACTCAAGGATTCACACCATAACTTTCTAGGATTTAAATTACCACATTTATCTTGTCATTGCTGTAGCTTTTAACTATAATTTGAACACTAAACAACGGAATAATTTCACACCACTCCCTCAGTGACTCTCACATTTTTCCAGTATAAAGTCATTTTGATAAAGAAAGAAAATTTTCACACCTCTTTTGACAGTCCATGACATCGCATCATCAATTATTAACTTATCAACGTTAGTTATTTATACAGATAAATTTAAAAGATATTGAATAAGATATTTGCCTGTTGTACTGAATCTTGTTCAAGATATAAGCTATATTTGCAATAACAATGCCTGTCTGTGCAATTGGAAAAAACATATTCATGAGGCAAACACTCCTTCAAAATCAATTTAATCTAATTTAGTACAGGTAATACAGTACCAAAGTTCAGAAATGGAAAACTTGATCATGCTTTAGGCTTAACTAATGGTAACAATTGAATACCCATCAAGATATAATGGAACAAAAACAGAATTGGACATATTCAGGCCTCTGGTCCTGAAACATTAACTCTGTTTCAGTCTCCACAGATGCTGCCAGAGCTGCTCAGTAGTTCCAGCAATTTATGTTTATGTTTCAGTTGTCCAGTATCTGCAGTTCTTGAGGATTTTTTTTGTTTAAGGTAGAGTAGAATGCTGGAGTTTAACCCATGTGTGAAAAACTATCAGACAACTTGAAGGAAGGGATTAAAAAGCAGTTGCAGAGGTCAATCATTGTTCATTCAGTAAAAATATTCAGTATCAAAATACACATACATCCTGATTCCATCTCAGTATGAAGTACTTACAGAGCAATCATTGACAATAAGACATTCATCCAATGTACAGAAACTCTGAGGCTGAAGGGAGCAGTTGGAAGACTGTGGCAAATAGAAGAAAAATATGTGGCAAATAAAGCATCCAGTATATAATAGTACAGAAGTAATTTGGTTAACACAAAATCTATTGTTTTTTTTTGAAGAGGTATTATTTTATGAGCAGTATATCATAGCTATCATTATTTCTTCTTTAGCTATAGTACCTCTCCATGCTATCCTATTTATTTTATCCCCAATGTATACAGAAATAAAATCATCTTGTTAGGTTTTTAATTTATTCCTGTGACTGCAAATATGTGTGTATACAATCATCGGGACGGTGTCAGCTATCTGATGTTTGCCTGCAATCAGCACATTTTCCTTAATTACACTGGTTGGGGATGTTCTACACCAGCTTAATTGGCACAAACCAATCAGTATAAGAACCAGAGATAGTAGGAACTGCAGATGCTGGAGAATCTGAGATTGGATATTGGACCTTTCTGAAGAAGGATCCAGACCCGAAACGTCAGCTTTCCTGCTCCTCTGATGCTGCTTGGTCTGCTGTGTTCATCCAGCTCTACACCTTGTTATCTCAGTATAAAAACCACGTCTTTTTTCACTGCCATACACAGATCCTTTAATTGGTGAAGTAATTCTTGAAAGCTTGTATGTCACTTTGGGCTGTGCTGATGGAAATGGGGTGCAAATACTCAGTGTGAGATGTAAAGTGTCTGCTTTATTAATTCATACAATACAAATCGTGAAGACATCTGTTTGGTAATTCGTAACCCAGGAAATATAACCAAGCATGACTGAATTTGCTTTTAACAGCAACTTGCTGAAAGGTATCCAAGTGTAACAGAATCAAATAATCCATTCATAATGTCATGCCATAAGCCATTAGCCCATTGCACAAACTGAACTGGCTCAGAATGAGTCATTTGGGCTTTGTTGAACAATCACTTCTCTAGATTCTGAAAATTTCGAATATTGAAGGGGACTGCACTCTGGTTTGACACTAGTTTGAGAATGATTCTGATGAAGGGTCACTGATCTGAAACATTACTGTTCCACAGACTTACTGAGCATTTCCTGTATTTTCTATTTTTATTTCAGGTTTCCAACAAGTCCAGCATTTTACTTTCATGTCAATGATTTCTTGCTCAGCTCACTCATTATCCAATCTTATGGCATTCTCTGCTGTTAATTCCACTCCATGTTCAGTAATTTCCTGCAGCATGCTGCTTGTACATACAATTACCAGTCTCCAGGCACATCAAAGGCTGAATCATAATGAAAGGTCAGACAACTGAAAGGTTAAATCTGTTTTGCTCTCCACTGATGCGTGGTCTAGCAGAATATAGTGAAATCACTATAAATCAAATTGCAAGAGCCCTGTCAACAAATTTGTTTGAAATGGAGCTTCAAGATAGTCAAGAAGGTTCTTACATAACTCAATTTACTGACAGACTATATTTTTAAAAAATAAAAACGATATCGCAGTAAGTGAGAAATCTTTATTTTTCAATTTGTTCACACTTACAATGGTCTGGCCTTGTAGCAAAAGACATTGGAAACTGTTGAGAGTTAGCTCTGGAGAAAACCCAGTCATCCTTTTCTGCTTAACAGGCTGCCTTTAGATGAACACAATACAGTTAGTCTTGCCATCAATGCAGTCAAATATACTTTGCATGGTTTCATGATGCAGTGCAAAATCCTAAAGCATTGCTACAGCCTTTGTGGTTTCATCTGGGAAAACAGGCAGGTAAGTAAACAGGCATAAGCGCGGCCTCTCGACAGCTGGGTTATACCCCTGCCTCTTAGTAAGGGTCTGAATCACTTGAAAGATCAACTACCATCACTATACCATCATTATTAGATTCTTAATCACTATCTGATCCATTCGCTGGAGCTTGACTGCGATGTTGGGAGGGAGGAATGTCAGCCTGATATTCAGGGCAAGGGATGTCGGAATGAGGCAGTTGTCTGTAATGATGTTAATCTTTCTTTAATTCCATTGACACATTTTGTCCACTATCCTGATCCACACCACAAAAATACTGGTGGTCATCTAGGATGTTTCATTCGCCTCATACTGCATGGGTAGTGTCTTGACATCCGAATAGCAATATGTTTCCAGAACTTACAAGAAGCAGCAGCTTATTTGGTGTCATTTTGGTGCTAGCCATTGCAGCGACGTGTCCCATGTTTCATTTTCCAGTGTTACAAATTTCAACCTGTAATATCAAATAATAACCAATGGTAAAATAGTCTTATTCGATCCCCATTAAAAATGTCTCCTGTTGCATACTCATGCTGGACATCAGCAAGACCATTTTGCAGCCAATCTGCCATTGCTGTCATCACTGTTGCCTTCCTACCACTTCTTGTGAGAAGGACGATGCCGTGCCTTGTTTTGAATCAGTCCAGCCATCGATCATTGCAGGTGAACTCCTTGTGACCTGGCTTAGGAACTTTCTTATCCTGCAGGATTGGACCAGAGATAGGAAGCCACCTTGAACCACATTAGCAGAACTTCTTCATCATTTGGATGGGTAGCTATTGCCATATTCTTCCCTGCTGTAGCGAATACCTGATGGTTGAGCTATTCCAAGACACACCTTGTATTTCAGAATGGTTGATAAATCTCCCACTTCTTAGCTAGGTCCATGTTTCACTTTGCATCACTGTTTTCCAGTTCCTGTACCAGCCTCATTTTGTCATAAATCAGCAACATTTTTAACTTGCCCACACGTGTGGCCATACCTGCAGTGTTTGAAGGTCCTTTCACAGAGAGATCTGATCTGATCTGATTTGAGTTATTATTGTCATATGTATTGAGATGCAGTGAAAAGTTTTGTTTTGCGCGCAGTACAGGCAGATCATACCATACAAAGCGCATTAGGGTAATAGAACAGAGAATACAATGTTACGGCTGCAGCGAGTGAGATCAACATTCATTTTAAAATTTAAGAAGTCCATTCAGAAGCCTAATAACAGCAGGGAAGAAGCTGTTCTCGAATCTATTTGTACGTGTTTACAAACCTTTATATCTTCTGGTTGATGGAAGAGAGTATAATTGGGGTGGGAGGGGTCTTTGATTATATTGGTTGTTTTCTCAAGGCAGCGGGAAGGACAGATAGAATCAAGAAATGGAAGCCTGGTTTGTGTGATGACTGGACTGTGTTCAAGACTCTCTGCAGTTTCTTGCGGTCTTGGAAAGAGCAGTTGCCAAACCACATTGTGAAGCATCCAGATAGGATGCTTTTCTTAATGTTGGACGATGGCTTGCCCATGATTTCACATTTTAGCATGCCCTAACTCTATTTTGATTCAGTAATATGGTCGAGTAGTAAGCATGTACAAGTTCAGCTGATTTGGAGTTTCCAGTTTGGAACTTCAGCTTATCATGGTCAGCCTTTATTGCTGTTCCTACGCCGCTGGCAGGGAATAGCTGGCAACTTAACAACAACCAGAATTTCAGGTTATTCGAATGTGACTTGGTGTGGTTTCACTGTTTTCCCAGCATTTTCTGTTTTTAATCAACTAATTGTTTCCCTTGCCAAGGCCTTTGCTTGGGGACTGAAATTTTTTTTTCTTTCTTTCCCGTGGGTGGGAAGGCCTGTACCAGAAGGTCACACCCTATTGTTGTAGCCCAGAGCATGGCATTTGGGGACGGTAGGAGGTGGAGGCAGGGCTTGGAGGGGATGGGTTCAGAGCATGGCAGCTACAAAAGAGCAGGAGATTTGGACAAGGTTGCCAGTAAAGTTGGAAAATTTCTGGAATGCAAAAATTGCTGGGCAGAAGACCAATGGGCAGGCTGGATTGACAATCGATGGGGGAGGGAGTGATGACAGGAGGGAAGGTTGGGGATTGCAGGTTGGGTTGAGGGGTCAACAGATTGTGTAGAGGGAGGTAGCGATCACGGATGTGTTTGCATGTGGCTAAACAAAGTACTTACCTTGAGGCTGGTGGGCTCGCCGAGCTGGTTTGTCATTTTGCAGACGTTTCGTGACCATGCTTGGTAACATCCTCAGTGCAGCCTCCGATGAAGCGTCGATGTGTTTTCCTGCCTTGTTTTTAAAGTCTGGGGTCCATTGAGCTGGATTGCCTCACTTCCGGTTTTCCTTCATAATGGAATGTATAATACTTACCTGCTCAGTCTGGAAGTTCCTAACTTTATTTCCCTGCCAAGTTTCCCAAGGCCTGAGAAACTCACTCAGTCAGCATTAAATTTAAATCAGTCTCCCAACCACAATGTGGGAGCCAGATTTAAATATCAGAATGAGCATCCCACTAAGGGGCCTTCCTACCCATTAAGCAGCCACCATGTTAATCTGGTGGGAAATAAAATTTGGACCTGATAAGGAGATCCTACTGTTAAGTTCATAAGAATGTCAGAAATTGGAGCAAAACTAGAACATACAGCTCCTTGAGCCTGCTCCAACATTCAATGCACCATGACTGAACAACCTCAAAATCTGCTTTCCTTTCCACTCATGGTTCCCAAAGAGACCAACAATACATTGACCTTAGTCTGGAAGAAGTATCTACAACTCTCTGGGATAGTTAATTCCAAAAATTCATAACTGAGTGAATGGTAAAGTATCATTCAGCCAGACACCATACAAAATGGCATTAGTGTCAGGTTAGGGTCACATTATGGGCTGATTACTTTCTAATTCCTCCCTCTTCATCCTTCCAATCCTTTCACACGTTATGAGAACTTAAATTTCCACAACTCTTTCTTAATAGAAAGAATGTAACGATCTATATTTAGAAAGAAAAGCTAAAAATAATAAAAAGAATTTTAAAAAATACATCAAAAATATCCCTGATTCACACTGTTTCCTTTTCCTTTTTAAGGCCCTTCCTGATATTTGCATGTTTTGCCTCAACCTTTGTTGTCAAGGGAAAAAAGGGCACATGAATTTCAGTCAACTTAAGTCAGGCCAGCTACAAAAATAAATTGACAATTTTCTATTGGTGAACTGTTGAAATTTGGGAAGCATCCTGTCTGGAATTTGGAGTTATAGTAATAAAACTCATATATAATCGTAGTATGGTAATACAGCTAAAACAAAATTGTGGCTGAAAAATAGCCCTTATATGGGTAAATATGGAGGCACATGAGCCAAACATCATTGAAAGAAAAAATGAACAGCAGCAAGAGTGGTTCTTAGTTCCAGAGATGTAATATTCATTGGATCAGAATAATAGCAACCTTTCGTATTAAACAATTGGAATCACAAACAACTATAATGTTAAAAATAAATCACAAACCTAAAAAATGGCTGAAACTTGATTAGTTTTATTGATGTCTTACGGACTTCAAAACTAATCAGTTTCTTATATTTGTCCTATTGTTGGAATTGTTTTGAGGTTGACTGTGGATTGAATCTAAATTACATTCTGTAATTTATACAAAGTATAACCCCTTCATGACTGCATAAAAGCTGATCAACCTGTGCTGTAGAGAACAACACCTCTAACAAAATTCAAAATACAGGCTTACCTACTTAGATCCGCCAAGTACCAACTAAATTGCCTTTTAAAGGAGAAAAATTCCAGAAAGGGAAGTAATCCTCAACTTCCAATAGTGTAGCCAAGTATATGGGAGTATACTCTAGAGTATCTTGCAGAACATCCTTCCTTCCCTCAACACTGTACATTCAACTGTGACTGACTCATGATGACAAATACATCATTTGATCTTATATCAGGAAGATGGGTGTGGTGCATCTGATTTAATCATTTCAATAATCATAACGTATTTTAAGTGATTGACCGGAAATGATAAACAAGGATTTCTTTGGAGCATTTAATTTTTAAAGATTCTGTTACAGGATGCGTGTGTCACTGGCAAGGCGACTGTGAACTGTGTGACTAGGCCATTGCAGAGCCAACCATAGTGCTGTGGGTCTGGAGTCACATAGAGGCCACACCTGGTAAGGATAGCAGATTAGTGCACTAGCTGGGTTTTTAAAAAACAATTGAGGATAGATGTCATGGTCACCTCTACAAATTACTAACTTGATATTCCAGGCTTATCAACTACATTTAAATTCCACTAACTGCTATGGCGAGATTTGAACTTGTAACTGCAGAAAAGGAGCCTCTGAATCATTAATGCAATGACACTACTACCACGTCACTATCACCCTTGGAATTTGACCTGTTTGTGGCTCAGTCATTGCATCAATTCATCTTAAAGTAGAGCACATTTGAGAATGGTGATCACTATCCCTTTTTCCAAAGTGCCACCAAATTTGAATTTCCCACTCAACTCTATAAGCCACTGTATATAGTAAGTTCCACATCCATTTGTGATATTCATAAAATGCCTCCAGCTTTAGATGAGCAAACAAGGCCAGGTGCCAACTTAAAGCACATTTCCTCATCATGTAGACCGGCACCAGCCATCTCCCAGAAATTAGTTACAAATGGAATTTCTAGTAGCTAAAGGATTAAAAATTGCCTGCAATGACTGGATTCAATAACCTTTCAATAAATGAATGCACTGCCTTAAGTATATTTCATTGTGTGTAATTTTGAGCAGTTCCCTAAATAAGGGTGATCCCTCAGCCATATTCAGAATCATGCTCAGAACCTAACTGTGGCGAAATAGAATTTGTATCTTGATTTTGTGTTTCTGGCAGACTGGAAAATAAATTATAGTAATAACAGTTAGGATGAAAGGTCATTTACTTGAAGCATTAAGTCTGTTTCTCTCTCCACAGATGGCATCTAACCTGCTGAGTGATAGAAGCATGGACAATAACATCACCAAGATTTCTAGGAGCTTTCACCAGCTCTGCTAGTTTCAACAGTTAAAGCATTGAACATTCTGCTTCATTTACTCAACTTTACACCGACATGAAGGTTTTCTAGCATCCAATGCACTGACGCAACAGTTATACCCACAAGATATGTTTGACGCTGACTGTGCCGCAGAGAAGCTTAGTCATTAATAAAAATGCTGTCACGTTCTGACACAGGAAAAAGACATCAGCGATTAATCTCCTTATGGCTTTGCCTTTATCGTGGTAACCTATGTGTCTTCAAAAGCAGTTTCTGCAGTGCAGCGGTAGTGTCCTTGCCTCTGGGCCAAAAGGTCTGGGTTCAAGTTCCATTTGCTATGGATACATACATTGAAACACATGCTGTAAAGCAATTATTTTAGTTCACAAAAGAGGCAAGAGTTTTATTAGTGCTTCCATCTCTGATATGAAGAGTAACAGAACAAAGATTGCCAAAATAAAACAACAAACTTATTTTCAAACTAGATTGTTTTCATTTTTTTTGGGACGTGGGTTTCACTGGTGAGGCCAACATTTATCACCAATCCTTAATTGCCCAGATGGCAGTTAAAAGATAACCACATTGGGATAAATTTGGAGTTAAGTGTAGGACAGACCAAATAAGCATGGTAGATTTCTTTCTCTAAAGGACATCTGTGAAACAAATAAGTCTTTACAACAATCAATTATGATTACATGATTACTATTTGGCTGCTTTTTTCCCCCAGGCTTTTATTAATTTTAATTTTTATTATTTACCAGGGAGGGATTCAAACCCATGCCCCAGAAAGTTAAGCTGGGATTTGGAAATACTGACCCAGTGACACTACACTGTTGTCACCACCCCGATCAGAAAAAAATATTCAAATCCGAACAAGGCCCTCCCCTTTTTATTCAATGCAACCTCATCTATTTTGGCCTTGGTGTCAACTTTCAACACTATTATCCCAGTGTGAATAAGTTCTTCCTAATTTCTTTTGGTGCTAATACCTTTCCAATTTACCATTTTGGTTCCCTGACTGTACTGGGAAAAAAAATTGTAGGTTTTTTGCCCTCTCCTGTGGTGGGTTTTATGATGGGGGCCTGTCATCTTTTCCCACTCCATGCCAATTAAGTGCATGGCGGAAAGGCTCATTTTTGACCTCTTGTCCAGTTGTGAACTAAAAGCCTGAAAGGCGGGGTCGGGGGTGGGGGGGGGGGGGGGGGGGGGGGGGGGGGGTGGCGTGGTGGGTAGAGCATCTGCTGTGCAGGTTGATAACAGGGTTGGCATATAAAGTTACAGTAATGGAGCCTAAAATTTGACTGCCCCTTTTTACAGACATGTTGCAATATTAACTTATAGAAGTGAATTATGGAACAATACAGAGGGCAACGTTCCACTCAAGCACATCACTCTTCTGCTACTATTATTTTCTTTGTGAGCTGTTTCTTACAGAATTTACAAAATATAGACATTGGATAAGTACTTCAATGGGGGAAAAAAGCCTCCTGGTATATGGGAGAGGAGCAGGGAATTGGGAATACTTAATAGCTCTTTCAAAGACTTAGCACAGTGCAAGATCCTCCTTTTGTGCTGCATTATTCTATGACCAAAAGCTTGGTTGAATAGTAAGATATTATGGAATGGCATCACAGAGGCTGAATGGTAGAGAGGGAGAAATGTTCAGGGGTGGGAATGCAGAGCTTAAGGCCTAAACAACTGAGGACATCTTTGCCCTTGGAGGATTCAGAAACCTTCGAAATGTACAACAGCCTAAATTGAAGGAACATAAAGTTCCATAGGAACCTAGTGCTTAGAAACAGGAGTAGGCCATTTGGCCCAACTCCACCATTCAACAAGATAATGAGTGCTTTGAGAATTCTCAAACAGGTGTTAGACTGATGGTAGGTTCCAGATATTATTGGGCAAAGTCACATGGGGGGAGGGGGTTCTGAAAACCAGAATGTTAAGTTAAAATCTGAGGCTGTGTTTAATGAGGAGCCAATGTAGGCCAGCAAGCACTATTGAAATGGTGAATTGGATTTGAGAGTTAGAAAATGGGCAGTAGAGCTCTGGACAAGCTTCATCTTATGAAATCAGGGATACAGCATAGTACTGAAGCTAACAAAAACACAGATGAGGGTTTCAGCAGCAAATGGGCAGTGTTTGAATGGGTAATGATACAGAGGTGGACATGGGAGAGGCTATGGGGTCAACAGATCATTTCAGGGTCAAACAGTATCAGATGGTCATTATGGATGGGGATAGAATTGGAGGCTAGTCAATGGAGTTTGTGGCAGGGCCAAAGGGAATGGTCTAGCACTTTGGATTAGCATCAGACCTATCTGACTGACAGACACCAATCAAAAGAGGTGTCCATTTAACTGCCCGTGCTTTTTGTTGCTTCTAACTGGAGCCGCCCTCATGAAGATGATAATACGCTTCAACACAGCACAGAGATGGAAAAGTGCCTTCCATTATCCTCCAGCCGTCCTAAGACCTGGTAACGGCACTAAAGAGCATCAGTGGACTGCATAGGGATTTATACCAAATGTTACATTGAATAATATTTCTCCATGATTTTTCAGATATTTTATAGTTGTATTTCTCTTTGTTTCAGACAGTTAATGCCTTCATTATTTAATAATTCTGAATATAATTAGTTCTCCTTATTTAACATGAAGTATTATTAGATGAAGCAGTAAATCAGTGACAAGGAGGTAGTGGCATCTGGCCAGGATAGTAATTGGCAGGAAGGCAGTTGGGTAGACTGAAGGTGGGTAGCTGGCTAGATGGTGGCAGGTGGATGGGGTGGATGGTAAATTAGGTGTTGACGGCTAATAGTTGAGGGGGCATGGTGGCAGGCACGGGGGTGAGGGGTAAGGTGAGTCTGGGATTTTGGATGGTGCGGTTGAGTCAAAGGGGAGGCTGGTGAGGTTGATGAAGGTAAGTTGCAGATGGTGCTGGGTTTGGGGGTTGCTGAAGGTTGGTTCAGTTGAGGAAGCATGTGGGTTTGGGTTGTTGGGAGGAGGTGATGGGGGTAGGTGCAGAGATTGTGTCTGGTGCTACAGTCAAGGTGTCAGAGCTGAGTCAGGAAGTTCAGTTTCATAGTGCGCCAGTAGTCAGAGCAGGTTCTTTTGCCTTCTAACTTCTTTCTGGATAACTATCTTGCCTTCATTTTGTCTCAGTCCTTTGAGTATGGGAGTTGGGAAGTCATATTGAGGTTGTACAGAACATTGGTGAGGCCTCTAATGGAATACTGTGTCTGGTTCTGGTCATCCAGTTATAGGAAGGATACTATTAAGCTGGGGAGGGTTCAAAAATGATTTACCAGCATGTTGCCAGGTATAGAGGTTTGAGTTATAAAGAAAGGCTGGATTGGCTGGGACTTTTTTCGCTGGAGCATCGAAGGTTGAGAGGTGACCTTATAGAAGTTTATAGCGAGGGTATAGATAGAATTAACTGTCTTTTCCATAGGATGGGGAAATTGTCTTTTCCATAGGATGGGAATTTCAAGACTAGGGGGCATATTTTTAAGGCAAGAGGAGGGAGGTATAAAAAAAGACATGAGGGGCAAATGTTTTATGCAGAGGGTGGTTCGCATATGGAATGAAATTCCTGATGAAGTGGTGGATGTGGGTACAATTACAATGTTTAAATGACATTTGGATAAGTACATGAATAGTAAAGATTTGGAGGCAGATGGGCCTGGAGCAGGAGGGTGGGACAAGTTTAGTTTTGGAGTATGTTCCGCATGGACTGGTTAGACCAAAGGGTCTGTTTCCATGACTTCCGTAAACTCTAAGTGATTTTGAACCCCCTGAAGTTTCTCTAACCTGCTAGTTACTCCTGCACATACAAGTTTCAGCACATGGGACCACCTTAGTAAATGGGTATGAAAATGGAGGTCAAGTTAAACAGGACATCACAAGAGAATTACAGATCTCAGGCTATGAGCAATACCACGGAAGGTCAGTCGGTATCAATAATACTCGCACTTACGTAAAACGTTATTCAGAATCAAAAGTCTCTTCACAGAATGAATCACTTTTCAGCTTTAATTGTTATTGTGTAGGCGTGGGCAGGATAAAAGCAATAAATGGATGTTAATTTGTTTCATGGAACCGGTTCTGAGAAATGGGGACTTCCAATGACGGAATCACACTTCATTCACTGCTTAGACTAGTAGGACTTCCCTTGGAGTCCCCAGCTAGTGTTATCTCGTTTCCCTCTGTATCTATAAACAATTACCATAGAGAGGATGACAAAAAGCGAACCGCGATCCAGTCGAACTGAGTCACGAAATACGGACAGCGCCTTCTGAGCTGACTCACGGCGGATGGAGAGTGTCTCCTCGCCGGAGGAACTGAGCAGAGTGCCTCCCGCAAACCGTAAGGCTGGAAAAAAATCAGTGATACAGTTACAAAACAAAACCCCCCAAGAAATTGCTGGGGAAAAAACTCAGTAGGTCTGGCAGCATCTGTGGAGAGAAATCACAGTGACCTTGGTCTGCTGTGTTTATCCAGCCCCACGCCTTGTTATCACAGTGACCCTTCAGTGCAGTGATCAATTACCCCAACCCTTTCTTAACTCCCCAGAATGCAGGTGATCACTGGATCATTCACGTTTTTAATAAAAAGGGAATAATTCGGCAAGTGCTTACCCGTATTTTTAATTTGCAACTCGAGTACAAACAAACCCATCGAAAATCACAAGCTAGGTATAACTATACAATATGAGCAGAGAAAGTTTCTGGATGGGGAAAGGTCTAAAAATTATTTTTTTTTGCCGAAATGCCCGTACAAGTAAGTGCTCAACACGACCCCAGGCGTAAACGTGCCAGGAAGGTGCTGCCGTAGGAATTTTGCACAGTTCGCCGTCCCGCCAGCAGCGACCTTGGGGCTGGGTTTAGGAAGAGGCGGCGCTCGATCGGTACCCGCAATGCTGGGAGATTCAATTCCACTCCCCCGCCCCAGCCGCCTGTGTGGGCTCTGGCGACAGACTAGCAGCGGATTGGCGCTGCCTGTTAACCTCTGACAGCCTTTTCCAGTCCCCACCCCGGCCGAGTGACAGCGGCCCCACCCCAGCGCTGTGCGTAATGAGGGCGTTGGTCTCTCTACTAAAGCAGACCGTTTAGTACTTGAAGTTTCTCTGACGGGACTTTGCTGTTAGTGTCAAGTTGTCCCTCTCTGTGTGTCTCTCTCTCTTTCTGTGTTTGAGATCGATTTGTAAAGGATATCTTGCTCAAGAGTAAGTTGGAGCTCAGCTTTTCTTTTTTTTGTTTCCAAATGACTGAAGGATTTGTCTTTTTTGATTTCAAGCTAAATGTTCTGAAATTTAACTGAGCAGCATAACTTGTCAGAAGTCTGAACGGAGCCGTGTTTACATAGGAAAGGAGATTCCCAGAGAGGCCCATGATATACTACTGTGTAAAAGTCGATTTTTTTTTTTAAATTTGGGGGAGCGTTTTAAATTTACGATGCATCTCAAAACGAGAAGGAAAATATACAGATTTGCAAGATCGGGGAAAGGCTTTTTTTAAAATTTCTGGAAGGTTTTGATGGTACTTTGGCGCCCTTTGCAGTTTGCCAGGGGGAGAGGAGCTGGAGGAAACCGAACTGTCTCCTTGCAAAATCCTTGTTTGCTTATCTGAATATAATTTGTCCGCATATTCTTGTTTTTATTCCGAAAATCTGTCAACACATGGCCATTTCAGGACGATACTGTGTCGCCGCACCAAGTGTAATTTGAAACAGTCTCCCAGATGTTGCTGTTTAGTGTGACCACATATCCTAACTTTAACGAATTTGGGTGGCTTGCTCCGTTTTATAAATCGATTATTTATTTTAGATGGCCACTGATTGGAGAGGAAGCGGGTGGTTGGAGGTTAAATGTTTCTGTTGAGCTTGACTCTCTCTATACTTGGTTTGGATGCCGAGCCTGTTTTAATCTATACCAAATGTCGGGTGTCAAAAACAAACGCGTTGCTGCCCCAGTCAATGGTGCCTTTGTGAACGGCAGACTGGGTTTGAGATTAATGAGAGAGAGGAAAAAATATGGGCTGCTGGTACTCGCATTGCGGAGAATCCCATTTCCATCTGCTCCGTCACTAATATTGAATGCACAGTGAACCATCCTGCCTGAGACAGTCGATTCCTGGCTGACTATTTGCAAAGTCAATTTAAGCGTACCCTTTGGGTTGCTTAATTCACTGGCATGTTAAATTCTGAACAAATCTCTGTTCAAAATTGAATCTTTTAAACAAAAAGTGCGCTGCAACTTCGATGAACAACAAGTTGCGGGATAGTGATTGTTATCTTTTAAGATGTTTCCAGGGTGTTGCATGTTTTCCTCAAAAACTCCGATATTTGGTATCGCAACCAGGGAAAAAAATTCATGATCTGAAACATTAAACGTGGAAATGGGTGAATAAGAAAATTTGCAAGTTACGTGGCTGCAGAGTTTAAGAGTGATAACCCGCCTCTCTGCAAGCACAGTCTTCCCTTTGCGTTTGGCTTATTGCACGTGGAGGGCAAAGGAAAAACAAAATAATCATGGTTCATGAAGGATTTGCCGCAGTGGCGGCCGGAAAAAGAGAGGCAAGCATAAAAATGAGAGAATTCAGGTGGCGCTGGTCATTCGCTGTGCTCTGTTTAGAGACTCTCATGGTATCGGGGGGCGCCCTCTGCCGGCGCGTTCCTGCTACCCCGCGTTTACAGACACGCCCTGAGTTTAATAAGATCACTGCAGTGGGGTAGAAAGCGCCAGAGATCGTTGCACCTCTTCCTAAGCAGTTCACAGGCAACTTAACCTCCTCCTTTCTCTCTCTTTAAGTTTGCAAACTTGAAAAAAAAGGTCTGCAAAATGATCGTGTTGTTGACGGGTATCATTGTGCTGCATCTGGCCGTCCTGGTGTTGCTTCTCATTTCTACAGTTGTTAATGTGAGTACAACAGGCTGTTTGAGCAAAAATAAATACATCCCTGGGCTTAGATTGACAGAGATACCTTTTATTTTGGAGGAAAAAAATGCATCTTGGATCCGCTACTTTGCCACCAATGTTCATTATTTAACCCTATAATAATTCTGCCAGGTTCAATTCTCGCTTTAATTTTGGAATGTATTAACTTTTAAACTGGCTGGAACTTTGCTTGATTCGATTTTTTTAGCTCCAAGTAAATTGTTTTCGTTTCTGTAAATTGATGCGTGCAACTATTGTTAAGAGTCAACGACAGGAATATTTTACGAAGGCATCTGGATTGTTTGTTGCAAGGATATTGACGCGGTTTGGAATGAATGGACCGCTGTTTTATGTAACAGTCGTTTTTGAGTAAACCTTTGAGTTTGCAAAAGAACAAAAAATCGCATGAAGTTTAATTGGGTTTCCAGATGTTGATTTCAGATAATTTTTATAGTTAAATTTTATTGATTTTTCTTATCATGGAATTGACAACAGAGTTTCACCTTTTGCAAACAATTTGTTTAATGTTTGTTTCTCTCGTAGTCTTGGTGGTACTTCAGTGATTCTCATAGTCTAGATATCTGGCAGAATTGTACATGGCTGGAGTTCTGGAATTGCGAGCCATATACCACGAACGGTGAGTATTTTCCCCTTCCTCCTCCTTTCTCCCCCCCGCCCCCCATTTACAGTTTGCACAGTACTACTTTAGGGTAAGTTGATCATTTTAGCAAAGTTTGCTGATACAGCAAGGAGTGCACGGATCCTTTCCATTCACCAGCATGCTCCGTGAGCAATGTTCCCCCTAACGTTTCTCTTATTTAAAGAGTGCACGAATGTGGGCGAGGTCCTGGGTGCTGCGTAGCCTGGGAGCACCTAGTGGACCAGCTACAGAATTACACTGGAAAGGGCCACAGTAAAATCTTGGCAACATCTCCTGCTGCAGAATCAGCATTTTTTCAGCAGGGGTCTGGGCTGGGATCGGCCATGAATTGCGCAACGTGGGCAGAAATTCCACATCCATTCAAGTCCACTCAAATTGAAATAATTTTTTTTCTAACGTGTTGGCTCTGTCATTTAACCTTGACTATATAATTAAATATTTCTCCACCAGGTAATGATGCAGTCAGTTTTATAGATTCAAATTCTTTTACAAATTCAGAGTTTTGGGGAGTGTTTGCACATTTTTCTGAATTCTTCACATTACTGGGGTGAAATTATGGAGTGGGAGTTGATTTGTATACTACTTTTATGGTTTGGCTATTGGAATTTGGAGAAAGGAGAATATAGAAAAAAATGAAAGTTTGCTACGTGTATTGGTAGAAGTTGACGTAAAAGATTTCTGTGGCATTTTCAAATACCTCAAATATAACAGCCGGAAATCATCATTAATTACACTCTCCATCACTAAAATATGAGTTGCTTTGCCTTATGGCCGTCAGTTTCCTCCCATAGAACAGTAATTGCTTTTCAAGCACTCAATTTGTTGTAAATTCAAATTTAATTTCTTTTAATATCACTGGCTATTATGCACTGTGTTGGGGGTTGTGGAAGCTAAATTATTTGAACCTGATTTCAAACCCGTCCTGTAGGATATTGAATCAAATATACTTGGTCCACTCAACTTCAAGGATGGGGGATTGCCCTATATTAAGTGTTTTGGTTTGATTTACTGTTTAAGTGACAAAAGTATTTTACTTTAAATAATTTTTTTCACAACCGCCATTTAATTATGCAGTCATGCCCCAATCATATGACCTGAAAATGAACCATGGAATTTCAAATTTATTTCAAAAGCTATTGTAATCAGTATTATTTAATTAGAGAAATAATTCACAATAGTCCAGGTATTTTGCATAATTCCTCAACAATTCTTTATCCACACATTTGATTAATTTCTTTAAGCACAGCAAAATCTCAAAACAGAATCAATCTGGAGCAAAGAAAGTTGGATAAATAAAAATTATTTAATATTTTCAAAAACAAAGATTTTTAAAAAAAGTGGTTAGAGACAAATTTAAAAGTAGGCACTTCATTGCAGTGTAGCCTCAAAAATGAATGCATCAGTATTTCCTTTTGATTCAGAGGAGGAATATAACACAGAATAACAAAGAAGGTGGTTTGAACTAGATGAAATGGGAGGCAGAATTTCTTTGACACTTCCATTTAGAGGAAATGGATGTGGTACTGTTTTATGAACAGCGCAGCAACTAAACAGTGTGAAGGTTGGGATTTTGGTCGGCACTGGTTATACTTGTGATTGCTTAAAAAAAGGCTTACTCTTGGATATTTGCTAGCCATAAAGGAACAATGTTCCTAGATTAGCTGTCTTGGTCAGAAGATCAGAGTTTACAGTTTCATCATCAAAACTTTAATGGAAAACAAGAGATTTTCAGCTGGGGTACCATGAAATTCTCTACTGGGTGTATTTTTTTTTTGAAAGTAGATGACTGAGTAGATTACAATTTCATTTTCCCTCTCAAGTTGCTTCATCAAATTTTGTAAGGTATGAATGCGCTAAATTCACTGTTACATCCATCATTCCAAACCAAGAAAATGGGCTTGAAGTGTGCCACACTCAGAATAATTTTCTTACGTGTAATTGACATCTTCACTTGCAAATTTAAAAGAAGATGGTGTTTTCCATCTATTTTTACAATGACTATTGGCCTTGGAAGTGTCAATGAACAGTGATGAGAGCTCTATTACGGTGTAGAACAGTATTCAAATTGAAATGAGAAAAGCAAGGGTAAATCAGGAAGACTTTAAGTCATGCTTAAATGCTAAATGCTTTCAGGTAGTGTGGCAAACCTGAAGATTTGCATATCAATGCAAATATTCTGCTGTAAGCAAATCTTCATATAGATAATTGTCTGCAGTTTTAATATAAATTCGAAATGTAACTTGTTGCAGGCAACAGGATTCTTTTGCCTGCCTACTATTCACATGGATAATAGAAGTATTGCATGCCATTCTGCAGGATAGTGGGAGGTACTGTGACTGTTCCAGCTATTGTAGGGAGTAGGCTGGCACAATCGGAGGTGGAAGTGGGAATCTGCTGTGACCTTTTAAAAAAGAGAAGCTTTTGTGAATCTTTGAAGTTGTAATAGCCTATCTAACTAAGAAGAAATTTCAAGCACTGGAAACACTAAATAGAAGGTGCTGATTTAAGGACAATAGCTCCATCAGTGCCTAGAGAGAGAAGAAGATGTGGAGATGCCAGTGTTGGGCTGGGGTAGTCAAAGGAGCAGCACTCCGAAAGCTTGTGATTTTAAGTAAACCTCTCCGACTATTACCTGGTGTTGTGTGATTTCTGACTTTAAAGAGAGAAGGGGGGAACATAACACCAGCTAACCAACTCATCAGAATTAAACTGGAACATTGCTTTGCTGCCTTTTTTTGGGACCCTGATTGATAGATCTCCTTCATTTTTCTAATATTTCTGCTTTCTATGTACCACTGATTACCACACATGAAGATCATGCTTTTAATACTTTGTGAACACACCCTGAAACCTCCATCTGATAAAATGATTTTCTGAAAACAAGTTCTAATTTGCAGAAAGCACTCTGTTGGCAGACAAGCACTTTATCTGCTTCCAAGCTATTGCAGAATCTCAGAACTGTAGTATGAGCATTAATAATTTTACTGCAGGCACAGAAATTAAACACATGACTCAATTGGTCAGAAATGGCTTTATTTAGCTGGTGAGCAGTTTCACTGCAGCATTTTGTTACCATTTTTGATTATTGCTTTTCGTACTGAAGCTGAAGTCTGTAATCCAAGACCTGTACAAAATTATGATGCTTCTAACACTCAGCTCTGCACAGTAGGAATATGAAGATGAAAACCTGTTCTAATGCAACTTCGTGCAAGTTTTTAGCCTTCACTTTACTAAGAAACTTGGAGGATTTTCTCCTAACTCTTCCAATATAAGCCACCTCCTCCCCCCACCCTGGCATGACCCCTCAGAGTTGGACAAATGCCAGTCTTGGCCCATTGGCACAACTGTCAACCCTTTAGTTAAAGCCATGAGTTCAAATACCATATCAGTGATCTAGGGTGATCTCACTAGAAAGCCTGCTTTTGTATTGTCTCTTGGACATAATATTGCACATTTTCTGCCCATTTCAGATAGTGCCATGAAATCTTTTCCATCAATTTTAAGAAAAGCAAAGTGGTTCCACTGATGTCATTGCCAATATTTATCCTTCAGTTAGATTATCCGATTATTTATCTCATGATCATGCTGTGTTTTAAACATCTGCAAATTTGCTGCAACATTTCCTTACTTTTGAAGTAGTTAAATGACATTTTTGCTTATCTGAATGAAGCTTTAGAATGTCCTGAGCTTATGAAAAAAGTTACCTGAATCCAAGTTTGTTTTGGAGAAAGTACCTTTGTTGAAGACACCAATCCCCATCTAACGGCAGCAGTGGTGTGGGGGACGCTATATTATCTTTTTTAGTGCTCCAGTTTTAGGGGACATAATAAGTACCTGTAAAGGAACATAAAATAGGAGGTTAGCCCAATTTTTTAATCTCACTGGGGTGTTTGCACATGGTCTGTATTTACAGTGAGCCAAGTCCACAATTTCAGCTCTCAGTCAGAATTACAAAAGTGCTGAGGCAATGAGGAAGAAGCAGGGATCCAGGATTTGTCTTGACCTTTGCACCTGGAAAACAGAGCATTTTCTGCGAGAGTAAGGGTCAGGAAAAATCGCCTTTCTATATTTATTTACCTGACCCCCCAGGCCATCACTTGATCATAAGACTACAAATAACAAAGGTGTTCAGCATGGATTGCTTGACATTTAATCTCTCAGAAGCTCAGTTAATGACCACTGACAGTGTTTGAAAGGTCCTGTGTCCAGTTGTGGTTTATAGCATCATTTGTATTGATTCTACCTGTCTTATTGCATCTTCCTGTATTGTTATTTATCCTTCTAGTTTGAAATGATAGTTATATTCAGTACAGTATTTGCAGAACTGGACCACGAAAGGGAGCAAAACTATAGGAAGTCAATTTTGATGACTTATCACTGTAATTAACAGCTTGTCTCTTGTCATGTTTTCAGAATGGCTACAAGCTGTTCAGGCTATGATGATTCTGTCTATCATCTTGAGCTTTTTGTCGCTGGTTTTATTCTTCTGCCAGTTGTTCACACTCCAGAAAGGTGGCCGCTTTTACATCACTGGAATTTTCCAGCTACTCGCAGGTAAGTTTAAAAATTGACATCTCTTCACACGTCTATGTAATAATGGTGAATAATTGAATCATCCATTTATTTTTGTATTTGAACATTAATCATTATTTCTTCTGAGTTTGAGTTGGTTTATTGACGAATTACTATAACTAGAGAATTGTAAATTATGTGGACTGACACAGCACTCCTAACTTGCTTCCGTCCACTTTTCTAAACTTCAGTTTCCACTTCTCGTCCGCTTCCTTTAGCTGAGGTAATCGGAGAGACTTATTGTTGAAAGCTGTCATAGCAATGTGATGTGATCAGAGCGTGGAAGGTTCCCTCAATGTTAGTACGGTGGAACTGGTTTAACTAGAATGTTTTGGCTGTTTATCAACACCGACCGCCTCTAAAGTTACACAAATGTCTGTCTTGGTCTTGACATAACTGGACAATTGGCTTGGAAAGGAACCTTCTACTAACAGGTCGACAAAATGAAAGTGACAAAAATAGCAAGTTCATTGACTTCTATACATCACCATCATAATGGTATTGAGAACATTGTCGCACGTGTTACCACCCACCAGCAGCTGTGTACTTTCTGTGCTAGGCAAAGTACTCCACCTAATGTCAGAGAAAGCATCTAGAAAATTCATCTCTTTTAACTTTCAAAGGAGATCACAGTCCATTCCAATAATGCACAGTGACTGTGCCATACCATCACAGAACCCTCTGTACCTCGTTTGGATGCCTGAAGTGAGGAATTTATTCAGTTTTTAAGAACGCTTGCAGCAAGTGGTAAAGGAACCTTACGGTGACATTGATCACAACACAGTGGATTGAAAATGAGAAATATAGGTCCGTAACTGGGGCTTTGAACACAAAATCAAGGCAATTGAGGGAATGAAGACAGAGCTGGCTGATATAATCTCGGAAGCTAGGTTTAAAAGGTAGGATATTAGAACTGCAGAAGCAGACATTTTTAAGGAGATTCTCAGCAAAGATTTGTTCCAGTGAGAGAGACATTTTGAGAAGGATGATCGTCTGTGGGTACACTGCATAAAATTACAAAATTAATGGTGGGTCAGAAGACTGGGCAGATTTTAAGAAACATGACTGAAAAGATAAAATAGGAAGCAGAGTAGAAGAAAACTAGCTAATAACATGAAAACATTGTAAGAATTCTGCAAATATTTGATGTTGAGACCATCACTAAATTTTCTCATTTTTGACTTGGAACGGAGTTGCAGTTGAGAATTGAATTTGTTGAAAAAGAAAGAGAAAACAAAGTGAGATAACAAGGTGTGGAGCTGGATGAACACAGCAGGCCAAGCAGCATCATAGGAGCAGGAAAGCTTGACGTTTCGGGCCTAGACCGTTCATCAGAAATGGGGGAGGGGAGGAGGGTTCTGAAATAAATAGGGAGAGAGGGGGAGGCGGATCGAAGATGGGTAGAGGAGAGGATAGGTGGAGAGGAGGCAGACAAGTCAAAGAGGCGGGGATGGAGCCAGTAAAGGTGAGTGTAGGTGGGGGGGTAGGGAGGAGATAGGTCAGTCCAGGGAGGACGGACAGGTCAAGGGGGCAGGATGATGTTAGTAGATAGGAGATGGGGGTGGTGCTTGAGGTGGGAGGAGGGGGTAGGTGAGAGGAGAAACAGGTTAGGGAGGTGGAGATGAGCTGGGCTGATATTGGGATGCTGTTGGGGGAGGGGAGATTTTGAAGCTTGTGAAATCCACATTGATACCATTGGGCTGCAGGGTTCCCAGGCTGAATATGATTTGCTGTTCCTGCAGCCTTCAGGTGGCATCACTGTGGCATTGCAGCAGGCCCAGGATGGACATGTCGTCTGAGGACAGACAGACTCTCCACCTATCCTCTCCTCTATCCATCTTCTATCCGCCTCCCCCTCTCTCCCTATTTATTTCAGAACCCTCTTCCCCTCCCCCATTTCTGATGAAGGGTCTAGGCCCGAAACGTCAAGCTTTCCTGCTCCTATGATGCTGCTTGGCCTGCTGTGTTCATCCAGCTCCACACCTTGTTATCTCGGATTCTCCAGCATCTGCAGTACCTTTTATCTCAGAAAACGAAGTGAACTGGCTCTGACTGGGTTTTGGGCAGGAGACAGTTTTCTTTTGGAAGCTGTTGGACTGGACTAGGATTTTGGTTTGTGGTTTTGCCCTCCAGTTATTCTCCAGTTATTGACCAATTGAAAGTTCTGAGAAAAGGATCCAGTCTGTAAGAAATAAGTTAAGGCTCCGGAGGTCGGCAGGAACAGTTTGTGTTGACTGGTGACTTCAGAATTAAAGCAAGATGTAGAATCCTATGTGCCTATACTTTATAACTCATCGTCAAAAATAATTCATGAAAATCTGATATTCATCATTAAAATGGATATGGAATTACAGTTCTTTTCTTTCTTCGTTTATCCCTTAACTAAGTCTGTCTGTTGGTGTGAGAGTGCAGATTCATATTAAGATTTGGCTTAGATCATCGATATTAATTAGACTACCTTGTAGTTTATTTGTGTTCTGCTAAACTTACATTAGAACTGTAAAAGCAATTTATTTATAAACTTGATGTTCAAGATCTGATATTTGTGAAATCTGGTTTGGAACAACTGAGCAATTTTGAAGTTCATTGAATGTTTTAATTTCACTGTGTTGTTAATCCAAAGATAGGGAGGCTGAAACAAAAACAAAGTTGCTGGAAAAGCTCAGCAGATTTGGTAGCATCTGTGAAGGAAAAAAACGTAGTTAACGTTTCGGGTCCGGTGACCCGAAGCTGATTTGGTTTGGCTTGTTATCCCGGCATCACAACATTGAATAGGAAAAATGTTAAATACAGTTAGTGTTGGTCTTCTAGAGAGATTCTGGGGAACTAATGATGGAAAATGAGGAAATGGCAGAGGCTTGAAAAAGTAGTCTGCCTTTACAATAGAAGACCTTGAAAGTTTTCCAAAAGCAATGGAAAATACAGGTTATAGAGGTAATCACCATTACCAGGGAAAAAAGTGCTAAAAAAACTGTTGGATGTAAAGTCTGATAAGTTCCTGTTGGTGATGTCCTGCATTCTAGGATCTTAATTGGTGACGCTGATGGTATAAATGGTGCTTATCTTCCAGAATTCCTTAGATACTTGAAGGATCCCAGGGTATTGGAAATTGGCAAATGTAGAGTCGTCATAGTCTTGCTATACCATAGGGCTGCTCTCATTATTGGTTTAAAATGAGAGTCACCACACCTCAGGCAAGGGGAGGGTTTGAGAAGGAAAGTCCTTCATAGCAATTTCAGCTGGTGCAGGAATTGAACCCACACTGGCGTCATTCTGCATTACAAACCAGCTGACTGAGCCACTGACCATCTCCCCGCCCCTCCCGTCACACCCGTAACATGTGCTCTCTCTTTCTCTCACTTTTTTTTATTAAAGAAAGGATGGGTGGGGAAGGGGTGAGGGGGAAGAGCAGACAGGCAGGAAATCATAGGGCAGTTAGCATGACATTTGTCACAGTGAAAATACTTGACTCTATTATTGAGGATATTGCTGGATGTTAAAATCACGGTTTTATCAGGCTGGCCCAACATGGCTTTGATAAAAGGGAATCATACTTAATGAAGGAGTATTTTGATAAAATAACATCTGTGATGGATAGAACATAACTGTTAGATGTGGTTCACTTGGATTTTTGACAGCATTTGATAAGACGTTACAACAAAGGTTGTTATGTGAAAAAGCACATGATGTGGGGTAACACTTTAGCATAGATTTAAAGATTTCTTAGTTAAGAGAAGCAGAGATTAGGAATAAGTGGGAGTTTCTTGGGCTGATAACTATTGCTATTGGACTGCTACAGGAATCAGTGTGATGTCCTCAATTGTTTACAGTCAATGCCAGTGATTCAAATAAGATAACTAAATGGATGGTGGCTGACTTTGCTGATGATCCTATGTATAGATGAGAAAGTAAGTTGTTAAGAGAAGAAAGCATGCGAAGCAGCAAGTAATTCAGAAGGCAAATGAAATGTTGCTGTTTATTGCAAGAGAAATAGAATGTAGATCAGAAGCTCCCCTGCTACAGGGATTTTACACGTGGAGTACTGTGTACAGTTTGGATCTGCTTGTTTGAAAAATTATTGCTTTAGAAATATTTCAGGGAATGTTCACTCAACTCATTCCTGAGATAAAATGGTTATTTTATGAAGAACTGATGGGCAGGTTAGGTCTATACGCATTGGAGTTTCGAAGAATGAAAGCTGATTTTACGAAAATCTGTAAGATCTTGACAGATCAGAATAGGCTGGATTCCTGGAGGATGTTTCCACTTGTGGGGAAGACTAAAATCAGGGAGATGGTGTTGAAGATTAGGAGGTCTCCTTTTCAAGTCCCAAGATCATGAGGCCTTGTTTTTTTTTGAGTCATTAGTAAATGGAATTCTTTTCCCCAGAAGAGAATTGATGGCAAGGTTTTTAATTTACTCGAGCCTAAATTAGACTTTTGTTAGATAAGGGAATTAAGGATTATGAGGTAGGGGGCGGGGGGAGTGTGCAGATAGACAAAACTGGAGAAGAGACAACACCTAGGTTTGAAATGATCAATTGGCCTACAACTGCTCCTGTGTTCCCAAGTGTCTGATCTGCTTGATTCTGTAAAGAAAACCTTCCTGGAACCTAACTTGGTTTTTGATTTTCTTAACTATACCTATCTCCTGCTTTCCAAATCATGTATTATCTCTAGTGGACACATTCTGGAGCTTTCCTTGTTTGATAACCATACACCAGGAACTAAGCTGCACATGTTAGATTATATTTGATATGAAAGTAGCAGTTTTTCTATTGTATACCTTCCCTTAATTTTACCATTATTAGATACTTAAAAATGTATATGTTGTAATTTTGGTCCAGGCATGTGCTGTAGGCTGCGGCTAGGATAACTAATGTCTGATAGGGAAGTTTAATTTAGTTTTTGACATAAAACAGCGCCATTTTAGATAATTAATGGCTGTGGGTCTGGCAATTTTTACATTTGCGAACATTATTTCCGTTTGAACACTTCTAAGAAATGCTTGATGTTTTAACTTCAAATCAACAATTTTCTGCCTGTCTTGAAATATTATGAAGTATGATTGACAGCTAGGATGCAGCATTGAATGTGTGGAGACCAGTTCATTAAACCTTGAAAGAAAATATTCCTTAGACCACAGAATAATCCAGTATGTATAGAACACAAGCTGATGCGGCTTCTGTACATTTTTACGTTCCAGTCACCGTACACTGTGTATTAATGTCTGTTACACTTCAAAATGACCAGAGCTAGTCCAATTTATACGGTCCACTAGCTGTGGCTGATTTGCTACTCAGTGTAATTGAAGAAAGGCCACTGCATATTATTGAATGTATTTTTTTAATCATTGTATTGAGAGATTCTTCAGTGAAATTCAAGAGTGTGATCCTAGATCTTTAAAGATAAGAAACTATCTAATGTTGAGAATGTGGTATGAGCCGTGTTTCCATTAGTGGAAGACTGGCATTTTAGTTTTAAGCCTAGTTAGTAACAATGCTCCTAATAACAGCTCAGTAGAAAAATCCCTGTCAAAATGATAAGTGCAAATTGAACCAACTGACATCGCAGAAGGACGAACAAGTTTTGAAACTATAAACCTAACTAAGCTAGCTCTGAATGATCATTCCTTTAAAATTGTCATGACCGTAGATTTATCAGCCCTTTCCAAACAGAAAATTCAGCTATGATAAACCTTTATCATGCTGGGGAGCGAAAGGTCAGCAGGAATTGCTTTAAGTAAACCAGATTCTGTTCCAAAGGAATTTGACCTGTTTGTTTAGATTGATTAGTTTTTAGTATTAGTTGCAGGTATGAAGGGATACAGGGCAGTGGATGGATTTTTGCTTTACCTCAGTACCTTATCACAAAGTCGGGATAGTTGGGCATTATCATACTTGATTCCTAAAGATATGTGTTTTGCATATATCTGTTTTACCTATTTAGGTAACATTACATCTTCACTGGAGTAGATTCTTGGACCTTCATAACATTTTGCTCTTTTTATTTGGAGAATGACCATTTTATTACTGTATTCTAGGTAAAATAGTGCACCTGCAGTTTTCATTAGAAATACAAGTAAAAAAGATTATAGCAATTGTGCGGCAACACAGAGTCCAAACTCCAAAACAAGCTGTAGGCCAAAAGTACAACGAGCTATTGAAGGTCGATATAAGAGTTGCTACAAGAAAAATAATTTATTTTAACAGCTTGCATTAGCAAACTGTTTCAGTTTAGCTATGGTTACTTTCACTAATGAAATGCGTTTAGTTCATTTAATAGGCTGAATGCAATTATTCTCAGTCAGTTGCCTTTGTTGTGGCTTTTTCTGAGACGTGTCTAGGTGGGTTATACCTGGTTTAATTGGTTTCAGTCAGTTGAATCATATTTGAACTTAACCTTGATGTTAGCAGCTTTTTAACACACCAACCTGACGTGGAAACTTGGCGTTGTTTGTATTTCAGCGATATAGCTTCAGCACTCTGTGCAGCCTTTGTACACAACAACAAGAACTTGCACTGAAATAGCTCCCGTAGAGAAATGTCTGAAGGCACTTCAGAGGAGTGTTATCAAACAATATTTGACATGAATTTACCTGAAAAGAAATTTCTAGATTATATTAAAAGCAGGATGAAAATGCTAACTCAATTATTTTGTATTTATCTTCCACTTTACCTGGCTCCACTTACCAAATAATTTCCATTAAATCATTCTTTAGACAGCACTATATGACAGTTTGAGAGCAGGAGTGAGCTAAATAAATAAGCTTTTTCTGTAGACAAAAAATGTAATTATTATTTTAAGAAAATTGGCCTGAAGTCTTGATTTAAAATGAGCATTTTATTTGATAGATGTACTTTTAAACTAAAGACTGATGACATAATCTGATTGAAGTTAACACCAGGTGCTTAGCATTCTATTTTACGTTGTTTGATGCTCCTGAGTATTAGTTAAGTACACTGGAAATGAGTTTCATACATTGAATTACGTAAATAACCAGCACTCTTGAAGGACCTGCTTGGTGATCTGCAAGCAAATCCTTATTTGTTGGGAAATTTGTGGCAAATTTGGCTTACTGACAATGTGTGCCTGTATAATTAATGGCAGATGATGGAGAATGTTTTACAAAATCTACCCCAGGTCGCCATTTGTCTAGATGAGGTGCTAATAACAGGGAAGACCAATAAAGAGCACTTGGCGAACTTGGAGATAGTCCTTGGATGTTTCTCCAAGGTGGGCACATGCCTTAGAAGGGAAAAATGTGTTCCAGGCACCTTAAGAGACCTAGAGTTGACAAGACTCGGTTACACACCTGGAAGGACAAAGTAAGGCCGATCGAAGATGCCTCGGCTCCCAAGTCTGTACCCGAGCTAGGTCTTTCTTTGGATTGGTAAATTATTATGGGAAATTCATATGTAACCTGGCCTCTATCCTGGCACCTTTATACCTGTTAGTGAAAAAGGGTTCACCTTAGAAACGGTCTTATGGTCAAGACGTAGCCATTAGGAAGTGAAGAAGCAGCTATCATTGTTTAAGATGTTGGCTCACAGTAATCCCAAGCAAGATCTAGTGCTGACATGTGATGCCTCCCTGTACAGTATCAGAGTACTGTTGGCTCACAAATGGCCCAATGGAGAGGAAAGCCCAATAGCATTTGTTGCCCGGAATTTGGCTGATGCAGAACGCGAATACATTCTTCTTTTGTGTGAGTAAGTTCCACCAATACCTTCACGGATGTAAATTTGTTATAGTAACAGATCATAAACCCCGCTAGGGCTACTCCCAACAGGACAGGGCCATGCTGTCCATGAATTCAGCATGGGCTCTCATTCTAATTGTGTACAATTACAAGTTGAAACACCATCCGGGAGGCCAGGTAGCAAACACGGATGCCTTAAAATGCCTCCCACTGGCAGATACGCCACTGGTAGTGCTGCCACTGGAAGGATCCATTCTGGTTTCAAACTTCCTGGGCACCCATTTGATCACTGCTGACAGTATCCGACACAAAATCCCACCTTGGCAAAACTAAAACGGCTAGTGGTAATTGGGGGAAACAAAAGGGCCATTCCCTTTCTGAACCCTTCGAGACCAAATTGCTTTTGAGGAAGGCATTTCATTATGAGGAGCAAGAGTGTTGTCCCAAGCAAAGGTCGTCACCAGGTACTGGCTGAACTCCTCCAGGGTCATTCAGGGGTTTCCAGAATGAAGATGTCATGTCTGGTGGCCAGGATGGGATGCAGACAGTGTTAGTGGGGTAGTGCCCGGAGTGCCACCAAGGCCAAAGATTAATGCCAGCAGCACCGCCAAGTTCGTCAGCTATGACGGCCCTTTTGCGGGCTCAACCTTCTTAGTCATTATGGACATCTACTCAAAGTGGACACAGTGTGGAGCTGGAGGAACCCAGCAGGTCAGGCAGTTTCAGAGGATCAGGAAAGCTGGCGTTTCCGGTTGAGATGCTTCGTCAGGTCCTGCTGCTGCCTGACCTCCTGTGTTCCTCCAACTCCGCACTGTATTGACTCTGACTTCCAGTATCTGCAGTTCTTGCTTTCGTCTACTCAAAGTGGTTGGACATGCAAAGAGTTCATTTGTCAAACACAGGGAAAACAATAGAAAAGCTGTGAATACCCTTTGTAGTGCACAGTCTCCTGAAGTATTCGTCACAAATAACTGGCCATCATTTACCAGCAGGAGATTCAAGTATTTTTTAAAGTTGAATGGCACTTTGTACAGAAGGACAGCTCCATACCATTCAATGGTCTGGTGGAAAAAGCAATCCAAACTTTGAAGGCAGGCTCAGAGAAATGGCCTACAGCTTCTCCAGATACCGAACTGTTCCAGTTCCAATTTGATTATCAGACCACCCCTCATGCAACTACGGGTTAAATCTGACCTTCCCGGACCTGGGGGAGGAGTGTGAAATGGCATTAAGAATGCCAACGCCAGACACCAGATTCTTCTAAGTGAGAGAGACCGTTTACTTCAGGGGAAGAGATTTGGTGTTGAAACCATGGAAACAGCCCTGCATGGGTAAAAGGTACGGCCGACCTGAATTCAAGTCCAGTGACAAACAAAGTTTGGGTAGGTGAGGTGGACCTGGACAAGCATGTGGATCACATGAAAGCTGCAAACGCCAGGAGCAAAACGCCTGGCCCCTCACAACAGCCCAAAAGGCTGTCAGAACGCATGAGTTCTTCCCTTCTGTCTGACATGAAAGAAACCGCAGAGTCTGCAGTTGTCACGGTGGATGATATAGCCCCGATGCCTTTACTGCCTGAGGAGGAGGATGAATTTCTTCCCAGATGCTCTGGGCACAAGAGGCGGGCTATGATCCAATTATACGCTGCCCTTATCTGAGGCTGAGTTGGAGGAACTGGACCCGGTGCAAAAATGCCCCAGGAGAGGCTACAAGAGGAAGAATAGCCCTGTGTCCCCGGACTTGGAGACAGAGGGATATAGTGATTGTAACAAGGTTGGCCAGGTGAACCTCGGAATATGAGTTCCCTGATAGGGGCTATTAATCTGGTCCAATCACAGAGCCCTGGCTGACAAATAAGTTCAGGAGTGCCAGAAGTTCTCACTGAGAGCTGGCTCTGAGGAAGCCGGACCAGTGTCCAGTACTGTGCATGGTAAATAATGAGTAACTTGGCGATGCAATACCAACCTCTTCAGAGTTATTTCAAGATTAATGAGCTGGTGGAATCCAGATCAAGCATAACTAATAACCTTGTACACTCCTATTTGAGAAATGTTATTGATTTAGCTGTGGTGCAGTCAAATTCAGATTTGTATTTGGAAATTCTAATAAATCAGAATTTATATTTAACTGAGTCTTTTAGTTCTTGTATTTTCTTCCTCCTCTAAAAACAATTTTCACAAGAAAGCCATTTGGAGACTTCTTGACAGGAGAATATAGTGAATCTGCAAAAGCTCTGAATTAAGAACTTGGTTCTGGAATAAATGTTGATTGGTAATGTGTACATGACTGATAGTGTGAAACTTTTCGTTACTTTCCCTTTCCCACAACGTCCCATATTATGAGAACTATTTCTGTCTGTTTCTGAACCTAAAGGAATTTTGTAGAGTGACAACACTGAATTAAGCCTTCTGCTATGTTTAGACTGTGTGTAATTTCCAGCAATGTAGTTCCTAATTTACTTTGCTAGCTGGAAGGACTAGAATTGCAGCCAGCTCTTGTGTGGGTCTCATGACTTCAAACAGTACCTCTCAAACTGATTTAAAACTTTCATGTTTGGTGTCTTGCTAAGAACAGTTAGACCATACTGCACAAGTTGATAGTTGAAGGATTTTGGGTAATTTCAAAATCCAATTAAACATTGCACTATACTGCGTATTTGTTGTATGTTACTGAGTGAGTGACAAATCCGAGAATTGTGATAGGACCCCATTTACAGAGAGAGCCTAACTGATTTACTTTGGTATCCCATTAGCTAACACAATTACCTGTCCATGGGAGAAGGGGAGATTTTAACCTGCCTGATGAGGAAACTAAGCAGTTTGAACCCACAGCCAGTTTTACACATGTTACTTTTCATTTGAAGTTAACCGAGTAATATCGAGTGGTGAATCAGGAACTGGCAGTGGGGTGCTGCAGTACTACACAGTTGCTAGGACTGTGGTACTCATATTTGTGCAGTCTGTTATCAAATGTGTTCAGTGTAAATCTCAAAATTAGCCATCTGATTGAATTTAAAACAAAGCTTTGTGTTGCTTTGCAGGTATTTGTGTGATGAGTGGAGCAGCGATATACACAGTGCAGTACCCACACATTCATAGTGAGCGCTACAGTGGCAGCTACGGATTTACCTACATTTTGGCATGGATTGCTTTCCCTTTGGCTTTGTGCAGTGGAATCATCTACGTCATTCTAAGAAAGCGTGAATGAGCTGCCGTAGATCACGACAATCCAAATGTTGCCATCTTTAGAGGAATAAAAGAAACATTACTGTTTTAATTTGAAGATGTATATAGTATCTATGGTTTAAAACCTATTTATAACACTTTTTACACATGTACATAGCATTGTTTGCTTTTTTGACTGAAGCTCTATTTTGCGAGTTAATTATAAGTGCCTACAGAACATTCATTTTTAACAGTTTATTAAAAAAAATTTGCTGAAGCCAAATTCTGCAATAAAATTTTATTTTGAATAGAATGTTAACCAAAGCGCATGTATAAATTGTAGCTAGTAGTGTTTTTTAAAAAAAGTGGTGCAGCTTGTATAAATAAATTGCTAATAGCTGACACGTTTGAATAGTTTACTCATGTAGATATAAAACATTTACAGTTTTCAATGGTGCTATGTATTTACCATTCCTTGTGATGATAACCTATAGCGATCTCTTTCACTGGAGAGTTACTATTTACAAGAAGGTAAAATAAATGCTTTAATTCTAAGGATTTACTTTGTCTAAATATTTCTGTATGAAAGGAGGTTTTTCTTTAGCATTTTGGAGGTTTGAAAGTTAATGTAAGCTAGGGACAGTGGTATTAGGAAGTGTGTGAGAGGTGATTTGAATGCCCACAATAAGTCACTGGCCAACAGAAGGAGGCTACAGTCATACTGTCTTCCCGTTTTGTAATCCAATTTGCTATTCTTGTTCCTGATTTGTGATCTCTCCACTTTCACATTTGTTCCTTCCCCTGCCTACCTTGGTCATGCTAACTGTGACTTAAGTTTTCTTTTGTGGCTGTTAAGTTGCACTCGTGGGAAGGTGTAATGTCTCAAAGTGCAGCTCTTGGCTGTTTTTGTTGTGTGGAGTCTGGAGGGCTCCCCTTTGCCCAATATTGGGAATAGCAATCACTATCAGCTCTGTTTCCCTGGTGGATGGAGTGGGCACTGGACAGCAACAAATTAATGTGTTGGGCGCATGATGTCACCACCACCACCACCACCACTGCACTAAGGACAATCCCAAGCTACAGAAATCAAACCTTTGCCCCAAAACCAATTTCCCATGTTCCCTTTCTCGAATGCAAGGGTGTGGTCTCACTCCATATGTTTTTATTGTTCTTCATTTCATCAACTTATAGGATAGCTGGAGATGTCAGAAAACTAGTATTGATAGGCTTTGTTTTAACTGTTGAAAGCATGCTAGAAATTGTAATTTAAGATTTTAGTGGGGCATACTAAATGTAATATTTAGAACTAACAGTATGTACAGTTGCTGGAAATGTATTTTAAAAACGCTAATGTATCATTGTATTGACAGTGTTCTGTCACAGAGTAGTTATAAAAATACAAAAGGGGACCACAAATAAAACACGTAATTGAAATAAATGGGAAATATTCTAAAAGGAAATCCAACAATGTTTTCTGCATAGAAGTAACAATGTATTTTTGGTTCATTAGTACCATTTCTCATTATTTTGAAAGAAGAATAATGATTACCAGGCAATAATAACAATTAAATAGGTTAATATTCTAAATACAGCTGTAGTGCCCATTTCATGAGCATCCTTCCTAATTGTGGCTGCCAAACAAGATTTCAGTTTTTATATGGTGTCCATCAGCTGGGTATTGGCTTCTTTGGCTTGTGCACATTTGAGACCGACTTTTTCTATGAAGTTGGTTTTATGTCTCATTTGACTTTTTGTGCCTCTTTTGATGATATCATTTTCATCAGCCTTTTAGGGACTGAAGTAGCTTCACATTTTCAGAATTACTATTTTTTCCAGTGATCTTGACAAAAAGCAGGATACTAAATGTTTTGTCAGTGGTGTGAAAAGGCAGTGCACGCTTCAACAAGCTTAAAATAAAATAGTCTGTGGCTTTTGTTGAGATTGCTAAGATTTTCAGCCATGCAATGATGTATGAGCTTTGCTGTTTTAAAGCTGCAGGCCCTTTCTAATGTGGCAATGGTAATTATTAGAAAGTTCAGTAATAATGACACCAGTGGTATCTTATAAGAGAAATAAAAGTGTTGTGTAAAGTATGTGAAATGGTTTGCAAGAAAACCAATTTTCGCAACAGGAAAGATGCTTTACCTTTTCCTTCTAAATAGCTGCCCAGATTTGTCTTCCACTAACAAGACCCATCTTTCTCAGACAGACACTAGCTGCATGAGTTGCAGATGTCAATACATCTGTAGCTCACTGAAAACACTGTTACTGCCTGAAGAAACTTGGTTAAAATACAGCACATGGTGGTGGGATGCCTGAGAAAGTTGAGAACACTAATGTTTTCAAACTTTTTTGCTTAATGGCTGCATTGAAACATCAAAATTTAGAACTGGAAACGTAGTTAGCGGAGTAGTACTCTAATATGGCTGAGTACTACTACAGATAACTGTGTAGAGAGAGAAGCCTCACTGCAGATCGTTGAATGCTATTCCAGAAAGCTGAGTTATACTTCAAATGATTGAGTATTGTTTGTTTCTAAGAGATCAGCCCCATGGCAGCTTTCAGCAGAATATTTGTTACTTTACAAGAAGTAATATTATACAGTACTGGCTAGTTTGGTTCATAACCACTATCCAATGCCAAAGTTAACCACTGTTTAGATGGAGTTGTGGAATAAACAAAGTCTGGCACTATGCAAAACAAAAGGAACTGATGTACTTATGGCTATATAGGCCTTTGATCTAATATGAAACGCAGGTTACTAAATTTATTATCCCTTTGATGAAATCTGTTCTTGTTTACGTAGTAAAGTATAATGAAGCATGATATAGTACTAGTCCCGTTTGCACTGACCTCTCTAGCAGATTTCTTTGTGTTACTGCCATCCAGTGAAATCTGCAGAAAGGTTTGGTGTGGGAATTGTATTTGATGTGCTAACAAAAAAATAATGCCTTATTGCGTGTAAGTACAGTCAGATGTGTTTGATGTACTTGAATAATGATGAAAATAAATAACTCTGGCTTATCTGTGCAGCAAGTAGTCCTTTTGTTACTATGTTACCAACTCCCAAGTGTTTCAGTCTTTAAAAAAGGATTCTAGTCTGTAAACAACCCCCTTATGTCAAAAAATTAGATGCTAATGCCAAAGTTTCTGCCACTGATGCTTCACAGGCAGTGTGTACTTTTAGCTCGGTGATACCAATAGTTTCTTCCAACTACGGTGTAGCGGAGTGTTACATTTTCCCAACTAATGTGCAGGTTTCAGAAATAGGCAAGAACCTTGCCTGAAGAAGTGACAAATGTGAATAGCCTAATCTCTAACCAGACTCAAAGTCCAAAACTAGTATCAGCTAATGTGATTTCATGGTTAAAAATAAATTGCTTACTACAGTGTTGAACATTTGACTGACGTTACTCAAATGTATTTTCAACCCCAGCTTCTGCATTTACAGTTCTAGATATGTAACCGTGGCTCTGAAGAGCACGGTGGTTAACTTTAGCTGCTATGGATACCGTCTAAATTCTCCATGCTTCTCAGTGATGTTGAGAGATGAGGTGGACAACACTTCCCTGGAGTCAACAACACAATGGTCTGGTTCCTCCAGAACTAAACTGGCTTCTGGAGCATTATTACGAGTGAGACTTGTAGGTTGTTAGTTTGCCCTAGGCTATGTCGACAAAACTTCATGTTCACTGTGTCACTGTGCCTACAAGAAGCTGGTTCATGTTTCACTAGTGCAGTCAGCTGAGGCACTGGTAACCATTTTCATCCTCTGAGGTAGCCTTTCAGTTTGGAGCCATCATCCTAGAAAATTTGCAGTGGCTCAAGAAGCAAATACAACCCTGCCATCTGTATACCGAAAATCCTTGCGGCATTGTCTTTAAACTGCCATGGCACAGGATTTCAGGTAACGTGAATTAGCATTTCAGCTTCAAGCTTAACTTTTTTTTAGAAACAAAGGGACTTTAGGTTTCTAAACTGCCAATTTTAATGTTTTAGTTATTTTTAACAATGTTTTTAAGTAACAATGTTTTGTTTTATTTGAATTATCCCATTTAAGATTAACATTAATCGATGGCCTAGTGGTATTATTGCTGGACTGTTAATCCAGAGACCCAGGTAACGTTCTGGGGACCAAGGTTTGAATCCTGCCATGGCAAATGGTGGAATTTGAATTCAATAACTATCTGGAATTAAGAGTCTAATGATGACCATGAATCCATTGTCGATTGTTGGAAAATCCCATCTGGTTCACTAATGTCCTTTAGGGAAGGAAACTGCCCCCCTTACTTGGTCTGGCCTACATGTGACTCTGAACCCAAAGCTATATGGCTGATTCTTACCAGCCATCTGGTATGGGATTATTAGGGATGGGCAATAAATGCTGCCTGGCCAATGACACCTTCATCCCGTGAACGAATAAAAAAAAAATATATGGGAGTGTGTATTGAAACAAAATGACCAACTGTGTCGGCCATGACTTTGTATTGTCCTTTAAGGTTGTGGTTGTAAAATCTATTCCAGAGACTTCAACACAAAATCTAGGCTGATACTCTCATGCAAAATTGAGGGAGTGGTGTATTGTCCAATGTCACGTCTTTTAGTTGAATTGTTCAAGTGAGGTCCCATTCTATCAGATGGATGTAAAGATGATGCTCCAATAAAGATGAGTAGGAGGATTGTCCTAGGTGTCAAGGCCAATATTTTTTATTCCTGCACGAACATCACTAAAACAGATTATTCATTTCACTTTATGCACAAGGTAACTGCTACTTTTCCTATGTAACAACTTTGATTAAGTTTCAAGGTTGATTACACTCCGAGGTTGTAAAAGACATTTTAGACATATAAGCATTTATTTCTAAGCAGCCTTTCCAAATTTGGTATTTATTGCAATAATTTTTTTTTTTACAACTGTGATCACTCAGTCTAGGCAAAAAAAATTAATTCAGTAAAATATTTTCTTGCTTTTAATGTCACTCGTGGTCACTGTTGCTTTGACAGAAACATTCCCTATAATCTACCTTTCACAAGAAAGACAACTGCAAAATTGACAATGTTACGAACTATTTGTAATTTTCCAGCTTCCAAATACTGTAAAATTTGCATGTTTCTGCTATTTGTCCCCTCCCACCACCCATAAAATATCCTGAAATGTGTTCTACATTAAAGATGTTCCATTAATGCAATTGTTGCAATAAACGTGAAATGATTCAAACAGGACAGATTTGAACAAATGGCATAAGATGTGTATTAGGATTTGACTGGGCACCCATAGGAAATACCTGAGGAAAGGGACACAACAGCTAATAGAGGATGTGGAAACAGGAACATGGTTGAAAAGGTAACCATTCACACTGAACTAAATGTTGAATTGATATAAATATCTCAGTTCTCCGAAAATACGCAGATAAAAGAGTTTTTCAAAACCACTTGAAATGGGGACTAAAGTTGCATTATCTACATCAGCCGTTGTACATCAACAGCAATTTATTGTGTGCAGTTCTTTGATAGGAAAAGATGTAATTAAATGTGAGCACGTATTTTTATAAATTTTCAACTGCATTACTTATGCTTGAAGGCTAAACATATTTCAGTTCCATTTCAGTTTCTTAGATTTTGAAGTATTAAGCAGCTTTTGTAACTTCTAAAAGGGAGGTTTCTCATAAACATTTTATCCAGATTTAACATGAGGAGTTAGAAATTGAAATAAAAATCCTATTCATCTAAAATTGTGATCTTATTTCAGCTTTCAATTATGGGCAGAATTATTTCAGGCAATTACAACTAGCTCAACCAAAAAGAAGACAAATGTCTACAGCTCAATTTGTCCCCCCCACTTTTTAAACCTCCCACGAGGTTGTGCTTTCTGTAGTTTTCTTCCTTCAACCTTCCATTCAGCCTTTCCCTTTTGAACATAAATTTAGCCTCTTGGTGGTTTTATTGCAGTCTTGTTAGGTATCTATGGCTGTGGTCAGTGAACAAACTATTTTCAGAGAAATTGACAGGTGCAGTTACACAGTGAATAAAATAAGAGAGAACACAGTGTGGAGCTGGAGGAACACAACAGGCCAGGCAGCATCAGAGGAGCAGGAAAGTTGACGTTTCGGGTTAGAACCCTTCTTCAGAAAGGATTCCAACCGGAAACGTCAACATTCCTGCTCCACTGATGCTGCTTGGCCTGCTGTGTTCCTCCAGCTCCACACTGTGTTATCTCTGACTCCAGCATCGGCAGTTCATACTATCTCTCAGTGAACAAAATAATATTTTTATAGTCAATTAGAATTTGTACATTATATTTGAGCGGGAGGAGGTCTCCTAACGCTATTGCTTTTCGTCTCTTTCTCCTTTCCTTTGTGTAGCTGGTCTCTGGCTGTACTCCAGACAGGAACAGTCAATTTCAGCCTTTTCCAACATAGACAAAATTGTTCTGTGTGAGAAGTACTCTAGGCTTACCCTTGATACTTGCCTGGCTCTTTTGACTGATGGTTACCCATTTCTTCCCTGACTGTACTTTCTTAAGCTATGGGATGATTATGTCTAAAATCATACTATACATGCAGTCTTGAGGATTGCAGTGCCTCCAGCTGATGCTCCAGCTCCAAAACCTAGTTCTCAAGCTAGTGAAAATGATGGTACTCTATGTCGATGTGGTTATACTCATAGAACTGTACAGCATGGAGACAGCCCCTTCAGGCCAACTTGTCCAAGCTGACCAGGTATCCTACATTAATCTAGTGCTACTTTCCAGCATTTGGCCCATATCCCTCTAAACCCTTCCTATTCATCTACCCATCTAGATGTCTTTTAAATGTTGTTAAATTGTACAGTCTCCACCACTTCCTCTGACAGCTCATTCCATACACACACCACCCTTTGTGTCAAAAAGTTGCCCTTTAGGTCCCTTTCAGAATCATAGAGTAGTATCATAGAATCCCTACGGTGTGGAAGCAGGCCATTCGGCCCTTTGAGTCCACACCAACCCTCCAAAGAGCATCTGACCCAGACCCATTCTCCTACCCTATCCCTGTAACCCTGCATTTCCCTGCACCTAACCTACACATCCCTGAACACTGAGGGCAACTTAGCATGGCCAATCCACCTAATTTGCACATCTTTTAAATCTTTCCCCTCTCACCTTAAATCTCTGCCCTCCAGTTCTGGACTCCCCCACCCTGGGGAAAAGACCTTGGCTTTTCACCCTATCCATGTCCCTCATGATTTTGTAAATATCTGAAAGGTCACCCCTCAGCCTCTGACACTCTAGGGAATATAGCCCCAGCCTATTTAGCCTCTCCATTTAGCTCAAACCCTCCAATCCTGGCAACGTCCTTTTAAATCTTTTCTGAACCCTTTTAAATTTTGCAACATTCTTCTTATAGAAGGAAGACCAGGCTTGAATGCACAAAAGTGGCCTAACCAATGTCCTGTACAACTGCAACATAACATCCCAACTCCTATATTCAATGCACTGACCTATAAAGCCAAGCATACCAAATGCCTTCTTCATTGTCCTATCTACCTATGACTCTACTTTCAAGGAACTATGAACCTGTGGTCCAAGGTCTCTTTGTTCAGCAACACTGTCCAGGACCGTACCATTAAGTGTATAAGTCCTGTCCTGATTTGCTTTTCCAAAATACGGCACCTCACATTTATCTGAATTAAACTCCATCCGCACTCTTCAGCCCATTGGCCCATCTGATCAAGGTCTCACTGAACTCTGAGGTAACCTTCTTTGCTGTCCACTATACCTCCAATTTTGGTGTCATCTACAAACTTACTAACCATACCCACTATGTGCACATCCAAATCATTTATATAAATGGACATCCAGACTGCCTGTAAGATTTAAGTTTTCTGCATACTGCAGGCCACGCAATACAGATTTTAGAATGACAACAAGATGATTTCAGAGGATTGATCTGACCTTCTAAATTATTTCCTTTAACTTGTTTTTGATGTTATTTATCGGAGTTTATACAAAACTGTATACACTTAGGCCTTTTAAAACAATTTTCCCACGTTTATATGATATTACAGAATTTTTGTGCGACCAGTTTTTAAACAAGCTTTCATTATGATGTGCCAGTATTGCCATATTGAGGCAATATTAGAGTTAGAGTAAGGGAAAGGGTTAAGGTTAGGATTAGAGTTAGAGTTAGGGTTAGGATTAGAGTGATGTGTAGGGTTAGGTTTAAGGTTAACGTTAGGAATAGGATTAGGATGTGAATAGGTTTAAGGTAAGGGTGGGGAGCTTGCTACAGATTGCTCAGATTGGCAATCATTAATCCATCCAACTGCACTGTGCTTCAAGCCCCAGCAGCTTGACAGCGAGGCAGAGGGATGACAGAGAGGGAAAGAAAAGGAAGAATATTTTGCACTGTAGATCATACCACTATGTGGAATGTCCTGCTTAAAGTACCCGTGAGTCATGTGGACCCCTGGCAGAAACTACTGACCATGAGTGAACGTTACCCACAAAGTGAGGGACATTCAATGGCTGTATGACAGATGTTGAGGTAATTTAAGGTACCAACCACTTGTAGCTTGTGGCTGAGGGTCTTTCCCTGTTACCAAGTCTCATTTCTGCTATTTTAGGAGAAAACTAATCAACCGCATTTCAAAAAATGGATTGGCAGCCTCTGAAGTGCACAGTTACAAAAGGCAACATTGCAAATGGAATTTATAAATTTCAATTAAAGTGTCATTTCTGGGGTGACGCATGTAGCCCCAGAGTGATAATTAGTTGTGAAAGGCCTGAATCGTACACGCACACACCACATGCTTCCTTTCTAAGCACATCCTTGCATGAACATTGATAAAGTGGAAGGGTGTTTGGTGAAATAGCACCTTCTGGACTTGTTAATCATCCTGTTTACTGTTTTAAATAAACACTTAATTATGCCAAACCAAAATTAGTTCCAAATAGTATACATCAAAATTTCAAAATAAATTTATGGAATTTTAAATCAAAGTGTCATCTTGAGGTCAGGTGGAGGGGGTGATAGTGCAAGCAGACCTCTTGGTACCCACCTGTTATGGAATCCCTGAAGTGATCTTCCTCTCCACAGATATCCTGATTTGGAAGTAATAGTGAAAGAGGGCCAGGCAATTGGGCACAATGATCTCTTCCATGGTCCACTTCCTGGACATGTTAATCCTGCTTCTATGATGAGTCATGCTAAGGGCATGTCTAATCCTCAATGGTACGGCATAAACTACTATGGCAGCTTCAAAGGAAGAGACACTCAAGGTAGTTCCATTGCATGATAGCAAAAGGTTCAATGAACATTAATTAGTTAGACATAATTACAACTATGAGGAGCCAGATATGTCATATCCATCTCCTTTAGGACAACACATAAAAATAACTATTCAAAGACAGGTTGAATAAAGCTTATGCAACTTCACCATTAATGCTTTCAAAACCATGACCTAATACAGCAAATACTGCAGCAGTTTACTTCTGACAGATTCTGTGGGTGCGTTTTGAATTCACTGTACTACCTGATCTTTTTAGTCCAGGGCCGTTTAAATCTTCACTTTAGTATTCCACTTCTACAACCAAATATCTATGCTCTGGAATCCCCTGTTGATTTTGGAAATGTTTGTTTTGATTTTGAATTAAGTACGTCAAGTCAGCTGTATTGCAAATGCAGATGTAAGAAAAAAAATCCAACTTAATTCTTGTTTTGTTGGCAATATCACAAACCAAAACCAACAACTAAGATCTTTAGATGTCGAGACTGGATGGAATCCAAAGGTGTTGTCACTGGGTGTTCAGCCAAGCAGTTGAGTAGCAAGTCGCTCCAGGACAATTGTGTGAAGGGACAGCCTCTGGCAGGGGAACAGGGGCGTGGGAATAAGGAGCTGTTTCTCTGAATATCAACCACTTGTCTTGACTGGGCTGCAAATACATAGGAGCCATCAGCGACAACCACACACTGTGGGTTGGCACATTAAAAACTGATGCCCGCCTTATTCAAGTTGTTCCATCATGTATATATTTGCAGTAATGGGTATAGAACTGATTCTTTTGGCACCCACAAGTGAGTTAAGTACAAGGCTAGGAAAAGTGAAAGCCTGAGACAGATGTAATTTCAGAAAGTGGCAAGCTTGTTAGATTAAAAAAATAGTTGCACATAAGTAATGTTTATCACCACCACCGGTTATCCCAGTTGTTCTACAATGAAGTATGTTTTGAATTACTACCACAGCACAGTATAGGAGTGTCTAATATTCCAAGACACTTGAACCCACAACTTATTGTCTCTGAGTTGAGAGTGCGAACAAATGAATCTTGGCTGACACAGTCAATTGCCCTTTTGAGTGAGACAACTACAAATGCCATTTTTTAAAATCTGGTCACAAAGTGAATATCATCGTCCAATGCATTAGGTAATAATTTTGTTTCATCTGTGGGTGCCACACAAAAGCCATCAACAGTGCTGAAACCACATATTACTGCTATTGACCGGCCTAATAAATGTATTAATTTGTTAGTCTGCATTTGGAAAGAACTTTGAGCAGCAATCTTTTTAAATCGTATTAAATTGTAGCCAAACAAATATAAATGGAAGCTTTGATCATGGAATTGTCCAACTTCATTCTAATTTTTCATTTTTTTAGCCTATTCAAATGGAGCCAGACTCCTTCAATATGAACAATATCCATTTTTGCTAAAACATACTGAGAAAATGCTGATCTTACATAAGTATTCTTGTTCTTCTAAAATAGTTCAGATGCATTGAGAAAATAAATTAATTTTTCATGTCAAGCTCCACTGAGTTAACAAAAAAAACCTTAATTTTATACAATACTTCCTAAACCCTCTTGACATCCTAAAGTTCTGCACAGCCAACAAAAGACTTTTAGTATGGAGTGCAGTCAACAATGTTATAGGCAAATGCAGCAGGCTATTTACATGCAGAAAAGATCCCATGGGCATGAGCAACTGTCAGCAAGTACTAGAAAATTTAGTTCTTGATGATAACTAAAGAACTAAGTCAGAACTCTGGGAGATGTCCTTCCTCTTCTTTGTATAGTGGCTTGAGATTTTTCCACCCAGCTGGACAAACAGGTTAGCTCTCATTTTAGGCCTGAAACATGGCGCCTCCACCAATGCAGCACATCCTTGGTGTGGCAGTGATGTCTTTAGCCTGTAACATGCTCACATGGATTTGGAATGGAGTTTAACTGCATGAACTGTGCTGACACAAAGATGAGAGTAGAAATGCTTTGTCAAAGTGACACTTCAGTAAATTAAGCAAGTTGAAATATGATCCCAAAAGCAATTATAATATCCTGTGAGTTTTATCACTATAAATTGGCTGCTTTCGAGTTTATTTATTCAGTGCAGATGCAGCAGATATAATACACTTCTCAAATCTCAAAAATGTACCTTTACCATCAGACCATTAGCACCGATAAAAAAATAAGTTCTTGTCAGCCAGGTAGGTTGAAGTTTCTTTTTTAAATTGCATTAAGGTTTGATATTTGGCACTTTTTGCTTAGCGATAACCTGGTCACTGATGCTTTGTTTGGGTTCAGCCAGGGCCCCTCAGTACCATACCTCAGTACTTCAAGTATGGATAAAAGAGCTGAGGTGATGTGGGAGTAAATATCTTTGTTATCTAGGCTACATTTGACTGATGGTGGCTTCAAGGTACCCAAGCAAAGCTGTCGTCAATGGGAATCAGGGAGAATCTCTCTGCTAGTTGGGGTCAAAGCTAGCATAAAGGAAGGTGATTATGGTTATTAGAGGTCAGTCATCTCAGCTGCTGGAGTCATTGGTAAAGTTCCACAGGGTAATGTCCTAGGCCCAACAACTTCAACTGCTTTATCAATGACCTTTGTCGACACAGTGTGGAGGTGGAGGAACACAGTGGTTCAGGCAGCATCAGACGAGCAGGAAAGTTGATGTTTCGGGTCCGGGCCCTTCATCAAGAGTCCTGGTGAAGGGTTCTGACCTGAAACATCGACTTTCCTACTCCTCTGATGCTGCCTGACCTGCTGTGGTCCTCTAGCTCCACACTGTATCGACTCTGACTTCCAGCATCTGCAGTTCTTGCTGTCTCCCTGTCAATGACCTTCCCCCCATCATAAGGACAGAAGTTGGGATGTTCGCTGAAGATTGCACAATGTTGAGCACCATTTGTGACTTCTCAGGTACTGAAGCAGTCTAGACATTATCTAGGTTGGGCTGAAAAGTGGGAAGGAACATTCACGCCACACAAGTGCCAGGCAATGATGACCTCCAACAAGAGAGAATCTAATCATCGCGCCTTAATATTCGATGGCATTACAATCATTGAATCCCTACTAGCAACATCCTGAGGGGTTACCATCGACCAGAAACTGAACTGGATTAGCTAAATAAATGCTAATAAAACACCAAGTGCAGGAAAGTGGGACTAGTGAAGGAAGTCTGGTAATTTCAGTAGTACAGACTCAATGGGCCAAAGGGCCATGTTTGTACTGTATGATTCTATGGTTCTATGATCCTAAACTATTGGCTACAAGACCAGGTCGGAGGCTAAGAAAGCTGCAGCCTGGGCCCCCAAAGCCTATTCACCTATCTAGAGAAATGTTGACTGCAATGGTCCAAGATGACAGCTCACTATCACTTTCTCAAGGGCGACTCGGGATGGGCAATAAACGTTGGACCAACCAGTAAAGCCTACATTCCACAAATGAATTTAATAAAGTGGCACATGCCTATATCTAAGTATTTTTTGTTGTAGTAAACAAGTCATCTCATCATTTAACTTGAAATGTATGTAATAATGTAATGATGTAATTAAGCAGGAATTTAGTGCTAAAAACTTGAACTATCTGAATATTTGAATTGTTTAATTTTTAAATAAAGAGTGTACTGTATATAGACACAGGATACAAGCGCTCATTAAAACATCACTGGCGATTTGCTAACATTCTATTGCTCCCTACAGTCCAGAAAGCAACAGTATCAATTATTAATAGGGATGTGAGCGCCATCTAGTGCAAGTTGTGGGTTACAAGTTTGTTTCTTTTTTCAAAAGAACAGATGGAATGTAAATAATCCTCAGATTTCCAATGGCCAAATTATCGTTTTGGAAGCATAGATGGGATGTTGGGCATGGGGACTCTGCTGAATATTATTCATAGCAGATTCCAAAGAATTTTCCAGGAATTGAAGATTCCGCTGGGCAAATCACCAACACCCAGACCTCCAGAAGCATTGATTTAAATCAAATAATTCAGACAGTTCTGCTGTAGTTAAGTGAACAGTTACTCACGAGAAGTTAGATTATTATAAATCTAGTTTAACTCCTGATTAACAATTCAACTGATGTCCAACCCACCTCATGTACCTCAATTACACCTCCAAAATATCCGTTGACACTCCACTGTCCCCGCCCAGAAACACTACTCTTTCACTTGGGTCCCAACACCACCCTCTTCCAATCAGGATCCAACACTCTCCTTCCTATGGACCCAAGAACCTGCTTCTTCCCCGCAAGAACTGATACCATTCCCTCAAACACCCATCCCTGCCAGGCACTCATCACTACACCCATGAACAGCCCCAACTCCACAAGATGTGACTTTTCCATGCCCTGTTACCATGCTCTGCCACCTCTAGATCTCCCTTCCTCTTTTGGCAGATGTGACATCTCTTCCTCCACTGCTAGACCTGAGCCCCATTGCAGTGCCAAATGAGCCAATACCCCACCAGGCACAATATCTCCCACTCACCCTGACCTACCCAAAATACTGCATCATTTACCTATCCTCTTGCCGTCTTTTGCCCTGATACCCTATCCACATGGCACCCTATACACCCTTATGTTCTACCCACAGCACATTGCCCACCCTATACATCAGGCACTCTAGCCTGGTATCCTTCCCCTTACCCACTTGTCACCTGTCTTCTTGGCACCATAACCTTTCTTATGTACTTACCCTTTCACAGGAGCTATCAAAGTGGTTATGTGTGGACTCTGGATGTTTAAATTACAGAATACAACAGTGTGCTACGGTAACAGTGCAAGGTTATCCCTCTCCTGACTGTTCCCTGCTTCGAGGGATTTGTTAAAATAGAAATAAGATTGCACAATTTTGATGGAATCCAGTGTCAGAAATGTGAAGGCTTTTCAATTCACAAGATAAAGATTGGAATGGCAATCTATGTGAAATTGCCATTCCTCACAAAAACCAGCTAATGTATTAATTTAATTAATACTAACCTCTGACTAGCAATTAAACGTTCTCAATGTCCTGAACATTCAGATATAACATCACAGTCATCACTTGTGTCACACCTTTAATTTAGATGTTTCTTGGACTTCAACAAAATAAAAACAGATTTGTTTCATGGAGGTTGTAGATCCCAGGTTATTGTGACACAGTGGGTAGTGTCCCTGCTTCTGAGCCAGAGTTCCAGGTTCACAACACTTTCCAGCACTTGGTTGCCATGGAAGGTGCATTCACAATCCAGCCAATGAGTTGGACTATCAACTTGTAGATTCCTCCGACATATACCAACAGCAGGCAGTAAGAATGGGACAATTTCCTGGTCAGCCATATAATGGATAGATGATGGATACTCTATATTCAATATCCAAAGCCCCAACCTCAGAATGCTTGTAAACGCCATGGCAACTCTGGGCAAGTAATTAGCTGGAAGGTTGACATGGATCAGACTGATGCCAGGTGTATGTGGTGGTCCAATCAGGACCTGCCTCTACGTCCTACCTGTTGCGGAGATGTTGGTGCTAAGCGGATAGGCAGCTGATCGTGCTACTCAGCTGTTGCAGTCAGGGGCTTGGACATGTTAGGGGCTTGGACATGTTACTGAATGCTCATTGCTACGTCAATACCTGCCCCATGCATCACCTCCAGAAGTGGAGGTGATGTTCTTTGCTTTGCAGTTAAAAAATGAAATTCTGTAGAAAGCCAACTTATTTTTCCCCACCAACTGTCTAATCTCCTGACTCCCCAAAGCTGCTTCACTATCTACAAGGCACCAGTCAGGAGTGTGATGGAATACTCCCTACTTGTCTGAAAGGATGTAGCTCCAAAATCAACACTCAAGAAACTTGACGCTATCCAGGACAATGAATTTTTTAGTCTAACATTGAGTCTACAACATCATTAATCATATCTTTTAAGACCCCTGCATCTAGTTTCTGTCCATGTCAAAAGCATCCTCACAGTCAGCAATTCGCTCCAAGCTAATCATGTGAAACATTTACTGCTTCCCTCAAACTCATTTTGCTTAAGGTATTGTACAAAGATTTTGCTCAAAAGCATCTAAAAATGTAAAATGACTATCTGTATTTTACTTTAATGGAGGTGCACATCCTTTTAAATATCAGTTACAGCAGCAACTTGACAACTGTCCCCGTCGTGAATCTTTTATATTCATTCATGGGATGTGGGCATCACTGGTTGGGGAGGCATCTGTTGCTCACCACCAGCTGCCCTTGAAAATATGAGCTGCCTTCTTGTACTGCTGCAGTCTGTTTGACATTGGTACATCCACAATGCCATTAGGAAAGGTATTCCAGGAACTTGCCCCAGTGAAACTGAATGAACAACAATATATTTCCAAGTCAGGGTGGTGACTGGGTTAGAGGGGAACATGCAGGTGGTAGTTTTTTGAGGTATGTGGTGCTCTCATCCTTCTAGATGGTAATGCTGATGAGTTTGGAAGGTGCCGTTTATAGGAACCATGGTGAATTTCTGCAGTGCATCTTGTAGATAGTACACTATGTTGCTACTGAGCATCGGTGGTGGAATGAATGAATGTTTGTGGATATGGTGCCAATCGATTAGATCCTTTGTCCTGGGTGGCGTCAAGTTTCTTGAGTGTTGTTTTTGGAGCTACATCCTTTCAGACAAGTAGGGAGTATTCCATCACACTCCTGACTGGTGCCTTGTAGATAGTGAAGCAGCTTTGGGGAGTCAGGAGATTAGACAGTTGGTGGGGAAAAATAAGTTGGCTTTCTACAGAATTTCATTTTTTAACTGTAAAGCAAAGAACATCACCTCCACTTCTGGAGGTCCAAAGGCTTCTGGCTACATTGTTCACATCCACAATATTGTTTAACAACCTGCGAACCAATCATATTGTTGTTGGCAGGCAGGAGGCTTTCATCATCAACAAATAAACAATGTAGATAAGAATGTCCTGAGGAAGGGTCACCGGACCCGAAACGTTAACTCTGTTTTCTCCTCCACAGATGCTGCCAGACCTGCTGAGATTTTCCAGCAACTTTGTTTTTGTTCCTGATTTACAGCACCCGCAGTTCTTTTGGTTTTTAGATAAGAATGTGGGTTGCATGATAAGTTAGTTTGCAGATGACATGAAGATTGGCCAATTTTTTTTTCTATTCATTCATGGGATGAGGGCGTCGCTGACTGGGCAGCATTTATTGTCCCTCCCAAATTGCCCAGACAGCAGTTAAGAGTCAACCACATTTCTGTGGGTCTGGAGTCACATGTAGACCAGACCAGGTAAGGATGGCAGTTTCCTTCCCTAAAGGGCATTAGTGAACCAGATGGGTTCTTCCTGACAATTGACAATGGATTCATGGTCATCATTAGATTCTTAATTCCAGATATTTATTGAATTCAAATTCCACCATCTACTGTAGCGGGATTTGAACCCAGATGCCCAGAACATTATCTAGGTCTCTGGATTAACAGTCCAGCGACAATACCACTAGGCCATTGCCTCCCCCTTTCTTGACAGAAAGGAAGAAGGTCTTGGGTTACGGAGAATATAAATTGTCATACGGGTACATCAATGGCAGATGGAATTTAACCCTAATAAGGTGAGGTGATGCATTTTGGAAGAAGTAACAAGCTAAGGGGGTATTCAATGAATGGCAGGACACTAGGAAGCCCAGACATACTGAAGGATCTTGGGGTGCTTGTTCACAAATCCTGGAAGGTGGCAGGGTTGGTTAATAAGGTTGTTAAGGCACACAGGACACTTGCCTTTAGCAGTCAGGGCATAGATTATAAGAACTGGGAGCTGTACAGAACTTTGGTTAGGCTACAGCTGGAGTACTGTAAATGTTCTGGTTACCACACTACAGGAAGGATGTAATTGCACTGGGGTGGGGTGGGGAAGAGTGCAGAGGAGATTCACAAGATGTTGTCTGGGATGGAGTATTTTAGCTATGAAGAGAAGCTGGGCTCCTTGTTTGGAGCAGAGAAGGCTGAGGGGGTACCTAACTGAGATGAATAAGATTATGAGGCAGGGTAAATAGAAAACAGCTATTCCCCTTAGTTGAAGGATCAATAACAAGGGGGGACACTTTTAGGGTGAAGGGCAAGAGCTTTGGAGGCGAGTTGAGGAAAAAGTTGCATGCTGCACAATACATGGACGAAAAATGGCATTGCATTATCTGCTACACTGTTGTCATACATTCACTCTAGTGAATCATTGCATGAGTTTCTTAGGGTGGATATTTTCTAATCAACCTGTTACCGACATTACAACACACCTCAGGAGGAGGTAGGATTTGAACCTACGCATCCTGACTCAAGGAACACTTCAACTGCACCACATGTGCCCTAGTTGCTCAGGATGGATGTTTTCTCATCAACCTGTTCAGAGATAACATTACACAACTGTGGAGTAGGTGGGACTTGAAGCCAAGCCCTCTGGTTCAGAAGTAGAGACCCTACCAGTGCACCACGAGAACACCCCCCTCCTAGCTCCTCAGGATAGAGTGTCTAGGCCCAACTATCTTCAGCTGCTTTAACGATGACCTTTGCTCCACTGTATGAGGATAATTGTTGCTGATTGCTCTATGTACAGCTCCATTCCCAATTCCTGAAATAAAGCCGCAGCCTGTGTCAGTATGAAGCAATGGCTGACAATAATGAAGTTTGAGCTGATGAGTGGCATGTAACATTAGTAACACACTAATATCAGCCAATATAATCATAAACAATGGAGAATCCAATTCCCTTCCTCCAACATTGCTGACCACCTCACTACCTATTACCCACCCTCCCTACTGCTTCACCATCAACATCATGGGGGTTATCATCAATCAGCAACTTAATGAGATCAGTCATGAAAATGTTTCCCTCACTGCATCTTTATCAGCACTTACTTTCAATAACTCAGTGAGAAAACATGCTTTGAGATGAAGTCACCATGAACATATATAACAAGCAGCAGATACCATTAGATCGCCAGCTCCGAAAAAATCTGGTTGACAAACAGAGATTTTGCAGCAAACAAGACCTGAGAAAATTAGAAGTTAGTTTGACATGTGATCCATTTAGTAAATCTGAGGTGAAGAAGGGCCAACAAAATTGCATTGTGACAAAGGAAGTCAAATCTACATTACAGACTGTGAAGACTTGTTAAAAGTGAAGTAGGTCTTCTTTCCGAGGTTAATGACTGCATGTTGTTAAGAACTTGATCAAATCATCAGCTTTACATGAATCCTTGATACTGGAGGCTCAAGTGTTAGCTAACCTTTCTGACAATTTTATATAGGGTTACAAATATGTGAGGAGGGAGATTGGCTCCTTCCCTCTTTAACCACTTGATCAGTCACATCAAATAGGGCGGAAACTTCCCATTTTTTTGGCAAAGTGTTTTCTTGAGTGAGATTTATGATGTCCAGTTCGTCATGCTGACTCTTCTCACAGTCTTCTGCTCTTCACTGCATTAGTTTTGCAGCTGACCTCTTCAGCTCTCATCTCATGGAATGGTGCAGCAGGAGAGGCAGAAGTGTTCACTGCTGCTGGGACATTGTGAGACTCATGCTGCTATATACTTAAACCCCAGCTCCACTGCCCTTCGGATGCTACAGGCCAGGAACGGGCCTTCACACTGAGCTGCTTGACCATCATCAATGAGGACGGTGAACAGAGACGTGTGTTTAATGTTCTTGAGTAGATTCATAGCTCAGTTTGTGGATGCTGTGGTTGGTTCACTTGCCAAACTGGTTCATTAGTTTGTAAATGTTTCATTACCCTGCTGGGTAACATCATCAGTGCAGCCTCCAATGAAGCGTTGTTGTATTTTCCCACTTGCTATTTAAACTCTGGGGTCCTCTGGAGTTGATTACCTCATTTCTGGTTTTTCTTCGCAGTGGTGTACATACAGGGTCTAATTCTACATGTTTATTGTTGGCCTTCTTGGTGGAGAACCAGGCCCCTAGAAATTCCTGTGCTTTTCTCTGTTTGGCCTGTCCTAGGATCCTGATGTTATTCCCAATTGAAATGGTGGTTCTCCTTATCTGTGTCTATGGAGACAAGGGAGTATTGGTCATATCTTTTTGTTGCTAGTTAGTATTCATTATTATTGTGGCCAGTTTCCTTCCTGTATGTCCAATGTAATGTTTGTCGCAGTCCTTGCATGGAATCTTGTATATTATGTTAGTTCTGTCCATAGTGGGTAAGGGGGCTTTGGTTTGAGTTCGCTGTTGGCATAGGATTGATATAGGTTTGTGTGCTACTCTGATGCCAAGTGGCTGTAGGACTCTTGCGGTCAGTTCAGACACATTGTTGGTGTATGATAACGTGACGAGTGTGTCAGGGCGTACTGTGTCTTCCTGTTGTTTGTGTGACAGGCATCGTCGGACCCAGCTGTTCAGGTATCTGTTGTCCTTATCTACTTGGTAGAGGTATTCTTCTTCATTTTGTTGTAGTTCCGGGTTGCTGCAGTGTGTTGTGGCTCGTTTGAACAGTGGTTTCATGCAACTCCGTTTGTGAGTGTTGGGGTGGTTATTGTTGAAATTTAAGACCTGATCCATGTAAGTGGCCTGTCTGTATACTTTGATCAGAAATTCTCCATTGGCCCTGCGTTCTACCATCACATCCAGGAATGGGAGCTGTTTGTTCGTTTCTTCTTCTCTTGTGAATTTAGTGTCAGTTCGATTGGGACAATGTCAGGATCCTAGGACAAGCCAAACAGAGACAAGCACAGGAAGTCCTAGAGGCCTGTTTCTCCACCAAGAAAGCCATCAATAAACACATAGAATTAAACCCTATATACACACAACTGCAAAGTAAAACCAGAATTGAGGTAATCATTTGTGAGTTGTTTGATTCCATCCAAAGGGCTGTTCATACTTAGATAAGGATGCATCACTCTGGGATAACAGGGACAATAGTTAGGGTGCTGTGGAGACATCTGGTGGATGTTAGACCAACTTTAAACCCAGAGTTTAAATACTAAATGGGAAAATACAACAGCACTTCATCAGAGGCTGCACTGATGATGTTACTTAGTAGGGTAATGAAACGTCTGCAAACTAATGAACCAGCTCGGTGAGCAGACCAATCACAGAGAGGTGCGTTAGATCCTCACTTCACCAACAGGGGCCTGGAAATGCTGCTGGATGGTCAGGTGGAAAGGAGGGCAGTGTTTTCTCCTGCTGACCAGCAAAGGAGGCCCCCAGCACCAGACTCAATCAGTCTGGACCGAGTTAGCAACCTGGATCAGTGCATCATCCCAGGGTAAAATGCAATGTACTGCAGCGCAGCAAGTGTGTTAATGGCCTTCTGAGCTTTAAAATGTAAGTGGCATGATCTTCTCTGTACTACTTCATACTCACAGGGCCATCACTCACTCTAACTCCAACTGCACAGGCCTCTCATCAAGGCCCATGCACTATTGCATCTCACTATTGGATGCATCATGTGCACACAAACTTCCATCCAAATAATCCTTGCAAATACTAACTCTTTCTGCCCTCTGTCTGCTTCCTACTCACTCACTGGGGACACCTTATCACCTCCCCTAAACCTGCATCACCATTGATTGCTCTTCTATCCACTGTCATCGTACTCAGTCCCTCTATTTGTCTCATTACAGGAAAAGTTCATCCAACATCCACCAGATGTCTCCACAGCACCCTAACTAATGTCCCTATTATCCCAGAGTGATCCCATACTGATCTAAGTATGAATAGCCCTTTGGATAGAATCAAACAAGCCGAATGACTGACGATGGCTGTAGTCCCTCTGACCCCACTAAGGATCGGTCCCCTCTGACATTCAGACATGGCTGTTTGTTTGAAGCAGCTGCAGTGTTTTTGCCACAGAAGCTACCATCATGTGCAGAAGGTATGACATTAACATTTCAAAGTGCCACATTTGTGAATCTTGAATTCTCAGTGGTTGTTGCTCAAAGCTCCTTTTTCACCAGGCATTGCCTTTAGAGGTTGCGAGATTGATAGAGAGAGAGAGTGTTTCCCATTTCCTGCTTACATTTCTATTTTCCCTAGTCCCTGCCCGGCTGCTCTGAGGGACTTGGTGATAAAGGTCCATTTGTACAGGTCTGAATCTGATCATTGTTTAACTAACCCACTCTGCAAAAAATCTCTCATCGCAATCTGTAATTTTCACAAAGTTATGGAGCAAGTGGGGATCCATGTCTGGATTCAACTGCTCTTTTATGATCAGGGCAACATCGGCTCAGACAGACCTACGTTTACTGGCATTTTCATGAATTCAACCTTGTCAGCTGATCACAACAGCCATTTTACATACCTGGCATTACATCAGCACTGAAACTAATACAGCATTATTCTCTTTGTATAGAAGGCAAAACATCTTTTTGCCTTAATGGCAGTATCCTGTTAGTGAGAAGACCAGCCGTGGATTTGCTACATACTAAAGGCAAAGTTACATTAGCCTTTCCAGACCATGGAGCTGCTTTCTTATTTGAGGAAAACAACTGATGGTGGTTAAACTTGAGGGCCACCACACTTCAGGCAAGGGGGAAGGTTGAGAAGAAGAATCTTCATGGTAGCCTCAGCTGGTATGGAAACAGAACCCAGGCTGCTGGCATCACTCTGTGTCACAAACCAGCTGTCCAACCTACCTTTGCTGCATAGTAGCAACCTCTTGTTCAAATTTTTGTGTCATTTTCCCCTTCCAGGACAATCTAAGCACTACTCAGCGCCAAAGGTATTGACATAGACTATAATGAGTTTAGCGGTATGCAATGAATGATGATTTGATCAAAATATCTGTTATCACATAAGGTAGTTTTGACACATCCTATCTTAGTGCCAAGCTTACACAGTGAGCAGAAGGGCTCTGAAGATGCTCTGGTAATGCCTCTACCTCAGGGCAAGAGGGTCCAGGTTCAAGTGCCATCTGCTGCAGATGTGTCACCAAATGTCTGAACAAGTTGATTAAAAATATTCACATAGTGAGCAGATTGTTAGGGCCCTATTTAGAAGGTTGCCAATAAGACTGATATTGTGTGTGGGTCTGGAGGAATCCCAACACATACGTTAGTGAATGAGTGGAGGTTTTCAATAGATACTATTTGAGAACACACTATCAGACTTCTCAACTAACCCATCAAGGAAAGGGAGTTAACAAGGTGTAGAGCTAGATGAACACAGCAGGCCAGGCAGTATCAGAGGAGCAGGAAAGCTGACATTTCGGGTCGGGACCCTTCTTCAGAAATGGGGGAGGGAAGGGGACTCTGAAATAAATAGGGAGAGGGGGAGGCAATGATGGAAGGTGGAGAAAGGAGCAGATAGGTGGAGAGAAGACGGACAGGTCAAGGAGGTGGGGATGGAGCCAGTAAAGGTGAGTGTAGGTAGTGATTTGGGATGGGGGTTGGTCAGTTGAGGGAAAACAGACAGGTCAAGGAGGCGGGGATGAGGCTAGTAGGTAGGAGGTGGGGGTAGGGGGTTGGTCAGTGAGGTGGTAGGAGCGGATAGGTGGGAGAAAAGACGGACAGGTCAAGGAGGCGGAGACGAGCTGCGCTGTTTTTGGGATGAGGTTGGGGGTGGGGAGATTTCGAAGCTTGTGAAGTCCAAATTGATACTATTGGGCTGCAGGGTTCCCAAGCGAAATATGAGGTGCTGTTCCTGCAACCTTCGGGTAGAACCGTTGTGACACAAAGGGAGTTCATTTGATTGCTCCATTTCAATGGCACATTTGTGTGCAGGATGGAGTTTATCAAGCTGTGTAAAGAAATTATTTGATGCAGCTGTGGATTTAAATATCACAAATCTATCACCTACAGACCAGAAGTAAGGAAGGGGTAGGAATTTAGTGGTCTTTCCATGAAAGGTGTAATTCTTACGGTAACCAGCAATGATGTTAGTCAGAACTGATGTACAAGGACTCTTATTGTCAGTGGTAGTGTCCCTATCTCTAAGCCAGAAGACCTAGGCTCAATTCCCACTTGCTCCAGAGGTATGTAATACCACCTCTGAACAGACTAATTTAATGGCCCCTGTAGCAATGCCATCTCTTTGCGCTTTCAGTGTCAGTGTGATGGTGGTATGTAGGCCATACATCCCACTGACAGATGGACCATATTAAACAACACATCCCTTTGACCATTCACAGTGGGCAGTATATCAATTATGCTCAACCAGCCCATGCTTACAAGCTTTAGCAAAGTAAATCCACTATTAGAAGTGATTCGAATACTGGGAAATGTTTATTAACTAATCCGGACTGTGCTAATATTTTCAGTGGAAACACATTTTAAAGATTATCAATTAGGCTTATCGTGTGATCATTTCAGTGGGCTAGAAGCTACATATATAAATGGTTAGCACCCTGTTTTTTTGTAGGCAAAAGGAATGTGTACAGACATTGCACCTTCTTCAAAGTAAAGGGTCATAGAGAGAGCCAATCCCTGCTGCATTCTTCCGGATAATTCCCTGAATCTACCTGCCCAGTTTGAGAAGTATTATTGACAGATCTTGCTTCATGCCCATGCCAATGATGGCCCAGCCAATCAGAGCCCAACCCATGGTGTACAAAATTGAGTCCCTTTGTTCAACTCTGGTTCTTGCAGCCAAGTTCAGATGAGTGCAAAGTCAAAAGCTTCAAGTTCTTGTCTCCTTTAAGCAATTTTTATGTTTATACTACCAAGCAATTATTCACGTAGGATTTTAGTTTCAATTTAATGTATTCCTTTAGTACTATTAATCACTGTTCAGTCCAATAGCCCAACACCTTCTTTAAACTGATCAAATTTGTTAATGTAAAGGATCTACTGTAGAAGAAAAAAATGAAACATTTGCAGAAGCTGTAAATCAGAGACAAAAACATAAGTCATAGAGATAACAAGGTGTAGAGCTGGATGAACACAGCAGGCCAAGCAGCATCAGTGGAGCAGGAAAGCTGAAAGCTGGCGTTTCGGGCCTAGGCCCTTGAAGAAGGGTCTAGGCCAAACCATCAGCTTTCCTGCTCATCTGATGCTGCTTGGCCTGCCGTGTTCATCCAGCTCTACACCTTGTTACCTCAGATTCTCCAGCATCTGCAGTTCCTACTATCTCAAAAACATAAGTTGCTGGAAAAGCTCAACAGTTCTGGCAGTATCTGTGAAGAGAAATCAGAGTTAACATTTTGGGTCTAGTTCTGAGGAAGGGTCACCAGACCCAAAATGTTAACTCTGATTCCTCTTCGCAGATGCCGCCTTACCTGCTGAGTTTTTCCAGCAACTTCTGTTTTTGTTTAATGTGGAAATTTTGTTTGGATTTGATGTGGTGGAATATATTGACCAAGTCACAAGCATGACAATTAAATTGGCGTTGTGTTTGTAATCCAACCATTCTGTGGCAATCTTGGATGTTAATTACAATTCAAGGCTTATTCAAATAATTCCCTCCTTCGTTTGATGAATTTTGTTTCTTTAGTTATAAAATGGATGTACACACTGTGTCAGCCACATGGTGGGGATGGTGATCAAGCACTGACTGATTTCACATTCCACACAAACATGCAGTCAAGCAAATCAAAATTATTTGATTTCATGAGTTTTACATCCATTGAGTGCTTTCTACAGTCAAAGAAACCTTACATACTGTCTGTGATGCGTACCTGTATTGAGTTAATTCTTTGAATACAATTAAACATCTTAATGTACAGTTCATAGAATCCCTACAGCGTGGAAACAGGCCCTTCAGCCCAACAAGTCCACACTGGCCCTCAGAGCATCCCACCCAGACCCATCCCCCTATAACCCACTTAATCTACACACCGCTGAACACTACAGGCGATTTAGCATGGCCAATCCACCTAGCCTGCACATCTTTGGACTGTGGGAGGAAACCGGAGCACCCAGAGGAAACCCACGCAGACATGGGGAGAATGTGCAAACTCCACACAGACGGTCACCTGAGGATGGATTCGAACCTAGGTCCCTGGCGCTGTGAGGCAGCAGTGCTAACCACTATACCACCGTACCAACCAGTTGATGAGAAAGGTAGGAAAGAACAAATTGCTCTTAAATCTGGGGTGGATTTTCATTAGTCGCTCAAATGACTCTACTGATTTTGTATCATGCAAATGACATCTTTGTTATTATAATGTTGCCAAGCAATACTTTAGTGTTGCATTAATATTAGATACATAATAGTTGATATATAATTAAGTAATGGAACATAAAAATAAGCTTGCAGTACACATAGTGCAGTACTCTGCAATATAACCAGGATAATGGAACATAAACATACAGGAAAACAGTTGCCAAGGCTCAATGAATCTTTGCTTTATCTTCCAAAATATGAAGTCAGCCCCATTGTATGGAATTGATTTTTCAGCTGAGGCCAGGAATGGAATAGAAGTGGACAATAGCACAATATATGCATTTCCAGGGCAGTCCTAAGAATATGTTGTTTTCCTAAATATAACTCATCAGAAAAGTTGTCTTTAACTACCTTCATAACTATCTAAAGGAATAAATAATATGGACAGAACCATAAAGAATACTGCATTTGTTTGTTGTTTTGGAATCTGTGCTCACAAGAGCCATTAACATTCTTTCCAAATTCTTATTAATGACTGTTTCTGTAGTACTTTTTTTAAAATTACATAGTCTTGTGAACTTTTTCAAAAGTATGTTTGTTGGGATTGTTAAACACAGAAATACTTGGAAGAGTAATATGTGTAAGAGCTTCACACACTAAGAAAGTGTGTCACACATTATTACCATGGTTACTAGCAAAAATATCGTGGGAGAGAAGGCAAGGATTTGTGATGTTCTTTTCAAGCAAGAAAGGAAGAACTTATTTTGTCCTACAGTGATACACAGTGGGAAATGTTATGTTTCAATCATTTAAGATGTTCAAATTTAGTTATTACATAATTTTATGGTTGTTTTAGGCACAAGGCCATATCAATAGTACACAACACCCAATTAAATATCCAATTCAGTTCAATTCAACTAATCAGTGTAAACTTGATCTGAGGTTCAAACCCTAGATTTAATTCATGACTGATACTACTTAAATCATTATCCTCCTACACCTCACACACACCATAATACAAGTCACAAATACCTGTTGGGGCCTTATCTTTTCCACTGCTCTAAATGGTCATCACTCTGCTCTCTACAATCATTTCAACTTGTGTCATACTCCATCATATGTTTTCTGCCCCATAACATTAGGTTTGCTTCCCTATTATCCACATTCTTTTTGACTTTCATTCTTGTCCACTTTGTCCAAAAGTGTCAAATATGGAACCTTGATTTTCCTTTAAAAGTCCACCCATTGCCTCACAGCACTTTACCTGTTTCTGTTCCAACCCTTTCCCTTTGAATCTTTGATTCTCAGATTCTACGTAACTTTCCTCTGCTACTCCATCGTTGTTGGTAAAGTGTCTATTCTGTAGAAATTCTTCCCGAATGCCCCATGCTCTAACACCTCTCTCCGACCTGCAAAAATCCCCCTTAAAATTGATTTCTCAACCGTGCTTCCAATTTTTCACAAATAAATTCCAAAACCTGGCTCTATACAGTCTGATTATTTCCCCTCTGGGGAATTGTGCTGTGTTACAAACTCTCTAGAAAACTTGTTATTATTGCTAAGGTTTGTACATCTTGCCTTTTTCATGAAACAGTAACTCCAAGAGTCAAAGCTGGTGGAAATTGGGGTCCCTTTAAAACTGAATTTTCTTAGAGTTTACAGTATAAAATAAATTTTAAAATTTAAATGTTGTACCAGCAGTTCCTACTTATTCAAATTTCTAGCTTAAGAAAACAATAGGAAAGGTCACATGAATCACCAAGGTCATGATACTCCATTGGACTGATGTTATCTGGCACCATGCGCAACCCATTATCAATATATTGTTTGTGAAAATAAGAATTTTATGAGCTTAGAAAGAATGGTAAACTATCCCTCTGATGTGGGCAGCCAAAGGGACAACCTGGCATCACGATTAGCTGCTGTTATCATTGGCTTAACGGTTTTAGATGGGTAATTGATAGCATGGGTAGCCTGCCTTGATGATAAGGTATATAAATAGGGAATGTGACTTCGACGGGCCAGGGGAATGAATCATCATCTTCTTGGAAGACCAGAAGTTTGAAGGGAGAACAAGGAGTGTTACCATCAAAGACTCCAAAACATCAGGAATGAAGAGCCCACCACTCCAAAACTGTCAGGGTTGGTCACCTGTTTCTCCATACTATAGAACAGCTTCACAATCTGTAAGCATTTCCAACTGTTATGAATCTTATATTCCCTTCCTTTACCTAATTGACTAATGTAACATACCTAAACTGGACTTAATGGGCTGAATGGCCTGCTTCCACACTATAGGGATCCTATGTAACCTGCTGCTTTTTAACAAACTCAATAAACTACCTGAAAATTACATACAAATGACTGACTGACTATATTAGGTAACTGAGATCATGAGCTCCCAAAATCTACCAGGACCATAAAATCCAGGTTTGCTAAAATCCATGAAGCTAAATTTTTATCTTCACATCTCTTAATTATGAATTAGCCTTAATGTTAGATAATCCAGACCATAGACATTTCTAACAACTTGAAATATTTTATTGTGTGGTCAGAGTTTTTTTTGTGCTTTTGAGATATTTTTCTGTTAGACATCCTATATATTATAAGATAAAGTTGTTGTTCCTGTACTAGCTGTAAAAGCATTTTTCTCTTTCATAAATCAAATGTTACTTAATTGTTCTCTCAGTGTCCCAATCGAATCCTGCATACCTCAAACTTTTAGGTTTGATTCAAAGTCCGTGCTGATTCAGTTGATCTCAGCTTAGGTGGTAGTCGGGATGATACTGAACTGAAGAATATCAGCCAGTTTTCTCACTCTGCACCTTTATCCAATGACTCTGTTGCTAATTGACGAATGCATTCAAGAATAGAATCTCAAATAGTTTCAGTGTGACAATGTTAGATTTCCCAATGTGTTTCTTAGACCAGGGTAATGCATTTATATTCGTTGATGAGATGTGGATGAGGGCCAGGCTCAGGCCAGTATTTAATGCCCATCCCTAATTGCCCAGAGGGCAGTTGAAAGTCAACCACATTGCGGTGGGTCTGGAGTCACATGTAGGCCAGATCAGGTGAGGATGGCAGTTTCCTTCCCTAAAGGGCATTAGTGAACCAAATGGGTTTTCTGACAATCAACAATGGGTTTACAATCATCAGTAGTCTCTTAATTCCAGATTTTTATTGGATTCAAATTCCATTATGGGATTTGAATCTGGGTCCCGAGAATATTAGCTTGGTCTCTGGATTAATAGTCTAGCGGTAATACCACTGGGCCATCACCCAGCAGCCCCATTTCGCTGACAGGCTCTTTCTGTTTACGGATCCATACCATAGCTGGACTCCGTGCCTTCAAGAGAGGAAAAGAAAAGAAAAGTAAGAAAATTGCCAAAGGCAAAAAATAAATGACTCTTTGGTAAGCACTCCTTTGAGAGTTCAACCAAGAACTAATTATTTGAATTATAAACAAGAATACATATTTGAGTGTGTGAGTCAAACCTACAAATTGGAGATTGTGAGGTGAGAAATCTTTCTCCTATTCCAGATGTCCAGATTAAAGACAAGGTGGCATTTACTCTCCAATATGAGTGAACCCAAGGGAATTCTAATAGCCTGGATCCAGATGATCTCACTATGTTACAAATTCCTGATCCACTTACAGACACTTGGGTCAAGAAACATCCGGTTATATTTGCATTTTTCATTCTTACTCAGTATTCTTAGATGAAAAACATATTTCCAGCAAAATGACTGTTTCAACTAATCCCCATTGTTAGTGCAGATGGGTTTAGTTCTTACAAGATCATTCTGGTGTTTTAGTGCCTCCATTTAGTTCATTGTTATATCATTAATGTAAATTTTACAAACTGAATTCATTACAGTTGAAACAAACCTTGTTAAATTGGTGATAATCACATAATTTAAATATGTCATTCTAAACACCTTCAAAAAATGACAATAGTTGAACTTGATGTTTGAAAGACATTGCATTGTAGCCTCACAATGGTAGATTTGAAGGCCGGATTACATACTTTACTGCCTAGCAGTGTGAAGACAGGGGACATGCCTAAGCCAGTGGGTGGTTTGCTTGTTTTTTATTTGCCCACCCATGCCCTAACTGCAAATTTACCAGCATTAGGGGTGGTATCGGGTAGCTGGCCTTCTAGTGGGCTAACTAAACTCTATCCTGCCAAGATTTAACCAGCAGCAGGAGAGGCTCAATTCTCAGCCTACAGGCTTCTCTATATGCTGGGTTGGTGCAAAGAATGGCAACTTAAAGGAGAGATCATCACCACCCCACCACTCGCTCCCCTCCCCCGCCAACTCCACCCGATCCCACCCCACCCCCCCCTCCCCACCACCAAATGCGATTTGTCTTCTCTAGCATTCCTCTTCCACATGCTCTCTAACCCTGTTCCCCTATTCCCCAGGCCATCCTTGCTTGAACTTGCTCACTGGGTACCCTCCAAGACCTCAAACGATTGTAACATGATCTGTTGCAAATCACGTGCTCAAGCTCCGATGGCGGTACCAGCAATGGCCACTTGCCAATTGGAAGAGCTGTCAGTGCAGAAAACCTGCCAGCCTTTTATTTGCCAGCCATTTTCTGGGGCAGGACTTCTCGCCTCTGGGATGCTATTGATTTTAGGGACTCCGTGGTCACAATTCTTAATATAGGCAGCTGATTGTTTGTAGCAATTTTCCGATAGTTTATTGAATTTGTTAAGAAGCAGCAGTTTAGAAACACTAGTTTATTTGACAAATTAAAAGAATACAACTGTGACAACTGGGGATGGTTGACGGATAATAGGGGACAAACAGGCTGTTGGCGTGGAATGTGTTGGTCTCATTAAAGTTATGAAGGCAGTATCCTGCTGTCTAGCTGAGGCGTTAGGGAACTCTGCTCTGGGTCTTTGTCCTTCTCTTCTGGCGCATCTTCTATCTGGAGAAAAGAACTCTTTGAAGACTGCTTGATGGTACTACCTGATGAGGATGCCTGATGACAACTACTTGATGAGAACTCCCCTCTGACCCCGAGCACTTACTGTTATATCATATTTCTACAGGCATGTAGCTTATGCAGTGCAATCAATTGTCTGAAGCCTTTTGACCAATAGCCTTGGGACAGCTATCCATAACATGAAGTGACCATTGTCTCCTTGCCAACTTTCATCTGAGTGTTAGTTTACCATTCTTTCTCAGAATAAATACTCCCTTAAGACCATAAGACATTGGAGCAGAAATTAGGCCATTCGGCCCATCGAATCTGCTCCGCCATTCAATCATGGCTGATAAGTTCCTCAACCCCACTCTCCTGCCTTCTCCCCGTAAACCTTGATCCCCTTTATAATCAAGAACCCACCTATCTCAATCTTAAATGTACACAATGTTGGAGATAGTCACTGACTGGCATCCATATGGTATGAATGTTACTTGCCATTTGCCAGGCAAAGTTGAATACTCCCCAGGTCCTATCACATTTGGTCATAGACTGTTGCAGTATGTAAGAAGTGCTGAATATTTGCAATCATAAGCAAACTTCCCCATTTCTGACCTTATGTTGGAAAAATGTTCATTGTTGAAGCATCTGAAGGTGGTTGGGTTTAGGACACGACCCTGAAGAACTCCTGCACAGAAATCCTACAGCTGAGATGACTGACCTCCAACAGCTGCAACAATCTTCCTTTACACTAGGTATGATTCTAACTAATGAAGAGTTTTCCCACTGATTCATATTGACTCCAGTTTTGCTAGGGCTCCTTGATGCTAGCACTGATATTGACACCTTCCATTACTTTACAAATGATCAAGAGTTGACTGATGGAGCAATAATACTTCTCCCCAAAGATACAAAAAAATTGTATGATTACACTTTCTCTGAGACTATCTTCTGCTTGATTTTATTGGAACTCTTTCATTTTCTGATAAGTCCAAACAGCAGTTAGTGGCCTTATTCTATAGGCACTGTCCCGGAGAACAGAGAATAGCACCTAGAGCACAATGCTCCTGCAGGCTTGGGATACTGACTGTTTTCCAAGTCCTGATTCCACTCCTGGGGAATGAATTCAGTGCCTTCCTGATATGGGCTGTTAATTGGCTAGATTGTGAGGTCTTTGGCAAGCTAATGGCCACAGGGGTGGGAACAGTCATGGGACTGTACAGGAAAATAACTGTTGTTCTTGTTTCATTGCCTGCTTATGTAAAGATGTCTGGAGAGACAAGGCCTGGAACCTAGGGCAAGGCAGATCCTTGGGTTTTTTTTTGTACATAGTCCTGGCCGACGTTCTAATAGGTGGCATGGTGGCTCAGTGGTTAGCAATGTTGCCTCACAGTACCAGGGATCTGGGTTCGATTCCATCCTCGGGTGACTGTCTGTGTGGAACTTGCACATTTTCCCTGTGTCTGTGTAGGGTGCTCTGCTTTCCTCCCACAGTCCAAAGACGTACAGATTAGCCATGCTTAGTTACCTATGGTGTCCAACGATGTGCTGGTTAGGTGGATTATCCATAGGAAATGCAGGGGTAGGGTGGCTCTGGGTGGGAAGCTCTTTGGATGGTCAGTGTGGACTCGATGAGCCAAATGCCTACTTCCACACTGTAGGAATTCTGTGATCTGTGATTCTCCAGGAGGCTGTGAAGGAAAGGAAGCAGGTCTTTTTCATCTTGGAGAGTGGCAGGAGAAGGCTCCTGTTCCAGACCAAGCAAGCCTGGATTGAGGTCTTCCAACACAGTGATCTGATGGAATGTGGCATGTAAATGTAGGCCAGAAGAATTTTAATGGTCTTATTCAGTTTGGTAACATGAGTGTCATGTTGAATCGGTGAGAAAGCGCTCTTAGTATGTTCCCTACAGCCAACAGTACGGATAAGGAGCCTGAAGGTCTATTCTGCACCTGAGAAGCCCAGCACATTTACTGACCATTCAGAATGGCTCCCAGGCATTGGTACTGCTGAAGATCTGCCAGCAGTGAAACACACAACATGTCATGAATAGGGGCCTTTAAACCTGCTGCGATCTCACTCTCTCATCATTGCACAAGAAAAGGGAGCACAGAGCCCAAAAAGAAAGTAGCCACGTTGAAGGTGTTGTTCATACCCCTTCAGATCATCTAGCTCATGGAGAAGGGAATCATAATTGTCGTGGTCGTCAAACACAGGGAGGCCTGCAAGGTAAATTGCTCCTCATGATGGAGATAATGATTTGATTGTATAATATATTTACTAAAGGGGAGTATTGGTTTCCATTGTGTTCACCAGCATGTCAAAGATGGAGCTACAAGGGGCAGCTGTGGGCACTGTTGTGTTTTGAAGATATCCCCATCTCAAGCTCACATTAACGGGTGAGTAACCATTTCACTTATGGATTTCCCTAATCCTTTGTCCCCTAGAATCCATCCAGGGATGAATATGGAACGAAGAGCTACAGCACCTTGGTTTAGTGGATGATGAAGGGGTCTTCGTTGCTCCCTGGGAAGTGAATGCAAATTTGCAAGAAGCCTCTGTTCTGGTCACATAACACCTGAACCTTCAGGGGGCATGGAAGGTCTTCCTGTTGATAAATCTCACAGACTGGTCAGATGATGCATTGACAGTCATATGAGAGCAATCAATGGTCTTCATCATCATGAAGAATCCAGCCATGGAAATAAAATACATCATCTTCTGTATGTGCAAGGAGTTGAATGCTTTTCTCCAGTTTTTGCAAAGAAGGCCATGAATGAGGCTGAAACAAAGGTGGACTGAAGTCTTTCTAATGATGATTGACAAAGGGGAGGTGCACCACAAGGTAGAATACCATTTATTTCAAACTATTACTCCCATTTTTATCCTAGGTATACTTGCACATGCACAAAACTAATGGAAAATTTTTAATCTGTAACTGCAAAAAAAAAGCCTTGAATTGATTGACGCCAGATAAATATCAACACGGTTTAACTAAACTACACATTGTACTTGCTGATATATGCGCAGCAGGAGGGACAAACCTAAAATAGACATAGAATTCTAGTGCCAGAACTATAACACCAGCCCTCAATTGTATTCTGATTAATACACATCCAATACAAATGAACAAGAAACATTATTTAAATAATGAATACAATTGGCTCCCAATCCATACTGAGGCCTTTGACTTTTCCAAACATTTATCCATAATGTAGAAAAATGCTATGGATTTGTACACTAGTGACAAAAACTAGATCCTTCTCAATAACAATAAAACTCCCAGCTCTCATGAAGGTGCTAAAGATGAAACTCTGTTAATGGATCAGCCTCATTTCTCAAAGTGCAGCTTTAGTCGGAACTGAGATGGGAAAGATTACGCCTCTGTGACAAATTGGCCAAGTAGACAGCTATTACAACTTGTGTAGACACTGGGTTTCCAATTTATGGGATAGGAGGAAAACCAATCCTCCACTTAAAAAATCTATATTTATGCAACAATGAAAAACAAACAGCCACAAATAGATTCTCCTGAGATTTATTCCCTTCCAGCGTCAAAGTTACTGGCCAAAACAGAGGTCAGCTGAGATGATTACAATAAAGGACAAGTTTATGTCCCTTCCTGAGGGAGGTATGGTTTTCCTCTAAGACCACAAATCATTCATCTTAAACTTTAGGATCTAAGACCTTGCTGTTGCATTTCTGAAAAATGCCCAAAAGTAATTGGAGATATTACTGACTTTACATGGGATATTTTCAATTACTCATTCCCATCATCCTTTTCCCTTTTTTACATTATATATTTTTTCTGCAAACCAGTCTTACTTCAGTACCATGAATAGCCTTTAAGGCCCTGATCAATCTCCAAGCTTGTGTGAACAGTAAACATTTCTCAGTGAGTCTTTTGTTAAATTTTCTACAATTCAGTTTTGCAGATGCATGTTCTTCATGAACTCTGGTAATCTAGTATATCCTCCTGTTGAAAGATTATTCTTTACATGAGAATGGCCTGTGGTTCTCTCCGTATTGATACACATATTTTGAACAGAATCATTACCCTCCTCTTACTGTGATTCACAAAGTTAATGCATTTTAAAGCACAAAATTTTAAAATAATTTCTTAAAAAAAGGGTCTTCTTTTCTAAGTGATTTGATGAAAATGGGATGGAGGGGTTTGTATTCAATTTTTACAGACAAAATTGTCCATCATTGGCTTACACTCCAGCCAAGTACACAAATGTATAAATACACAAGCAATATTCAATTTGCAACAGGCATTTCATTTTTATTATGATTTTATTTTCAGACAAATCCAAGGAAAAAAATTCAACCTGGCCAAAGTATTTGTCTCAGCAAACAGTGGGGCTCTGCGTATTGTAGTTCCAAGGTTTGAATGTCTAAGAAACTTAGGGAAAATCCTGTATTGCTTCATGATAATATCACTTCAACTATCTTGAATGAAGTTCTGAAATGGACTCTTAATATTTGAACCCAGGTCAAGCAAGGTGTATGACAGCTGCCACAATATTTACAATTTACCTGACAGTGGCTGTTCACCTCGCTGAAAATCAACTCCCCTTTCATGTCAGTATTAAGTGCTGCTTTGATGGAAAACTTCATAACGTTGGTCATTTAAGTGCCAAAACTAGACCTACCGCCATAGACATACGTCATCTATCCTGAAAGCTAAAAACAAAGAGAAGCACATGTCGTCTAGTTTGTGGATGCTGGCTACTTTACACCACATTTTCAAACCACTCTCGATCTCTTCAATTCTGCAAACAAAAAGTTTGGCCTGTCCTTAAAGGTTGCCAAAATAAAACCCTAATGACAACTTATACTTGGTTTGTCAAATATTCCATCTTCCATATTTGTTGAAGGACAGATTAAGAAAATGTGGCACTCAAATGGGCAGTATTGATGAGCAGATCCATCAGATCAGCCGTGCCAACTGTTTTCTACAAGCTGCAGGGTGAATATTTTACAGCAAAGACCTCCACAAGTGAACAAAAGGTCCTAGTGTAGAGAGATGTTTGTCAGCATGACACTTAGGTACTGCAGTGAGATCTGCATCAGTGACACTAAAGAAATTCCATCAGAAGTGCTTCTAGCACATTATCCAGACTAAATGTGAGGACAAGCTAATAATTGGTCTTCTTGAATCCAGCTTCACAAGCACTCGAGCAAAACCTCTGCAGAATCAACATTGATGGACTGGTCATTGTATCCAGATGGTTGAGAGGTTTTTCACTTGTGATTTCTTTATTTCTCAACTCTCAAATACTCAGTGTTCCAGGAAAAATGAAGAAAAAGTTCGAAAGTAACTCTGAAGGTCTCTTTGAAGTGCAGCAATATTGATGCTATTGTCTGGGGCCAGCTTGCTGCCTACCAACTGTTCAAACTGGAAACAGATTGTATGTCAAGCTGCAGCACACTTTGAATCGCAATATCTTAAAGATTACGCAAAATAGCAACAGAGTAGAAAAAAGGTGGCAAATCCTGTACTCTGGATCTGATTAGCTTATGGATCACCCAGTCCCATGCACCCAACACAGTCGAAAAAACTGGCCTGTTTGGTTACGTGAAGACTCATGGCGGAAAGTCACAACCCTAAATACATGTTATTTTTGAATCAAGGGATAGTCATGATATTAAGCTCAAAAAAAGGGGATCAAATTCTAAGACCAGACCCCAAGTTCTATACCAATACTTTTTTCCACCTCCTGTATAAAATTACCTTACTGGTGATCGACATTTAATTGTCTATTTCTCTTCTATCCTTTATCTCCATTTTAAGTTTTCATGTTATCTTGACTTTCTTGAAACTTGCCTCACTGTTCATGCTTAAAATAAAAAAAAAGCAATCCAAAATACTGATATTGCGCGATACAAACTCATTGAGCATAATACTACTTTACATCCTACTGCAATCCAATTATACAGACAGAGAAACTGACTTAACAACCAAAACAACCATTCAACGAAGTTTCATTGTCAACTTGTACACTGTTAATAATAGATTTCCAATCTCTGATTCGGTAACAATTGCATTGGATACTAATTATATCATTGTACTGGATACTAATTATATCATTACTCCCTCAGCCCATTTGAGAAACAATTTAATTCTTTTCCACTCTAGTTCATGGTGTGTTGTTGTGTTGATGCCAGAAGCTAGGAATACTCTTTTGAATGAATTTCATCAATACTTGAGTTTTTGTTTCGCAGCACAGTAACCTGTGGAGTTATGATAGCATGTGACAGGATTATAAGAATTTAAGATATGAAAGTACAGACTATATCTAAATATTGTGGTGTGAGGTCATTTTGCTTCTTCTGTTGTCACTTAAATGTAGGGACATTAATTCAAATGCTTGACCTAAAACCTTACTGTTCGTTTTTTAAAAATACCTTTTATATTTCGAGCTCGTAAGACTAAATCCCTTACTTTGGTGAAAGGTAAATAAAGCGTTAATACTCATTGGCTAATCAATACCCAGCCTTTGTGCGATGTCAGTTTGATTGTTTTCTCTCTCATAGTTCAGTGATCCCAGTCCATTCACACTACTCTCAGTCTGCTTCACAATCATCCCAAACTGCTTCACAAGTGACCCTGACCTGCTCTACACTTTTCGCAGTCTGCTTCACAGTCATTCTGACCTGCTTCACCGTGATCCTGACCTGCTCTATACTCCTCTCTGCCTGCATTGCAGTGATTCTGATCTGGTTCATGTGTGCTTTCTTTCAGAACAAATCACTGAATATGCCAAATGTCACAGAATGTGACTCTTCCCTGCTCATGATACTACGACCAGTATTCCATTGAGAACAATTGAATGGAAAATTATTTACCTTTTTAACAAGACTGGTAGATACATAAGGGTGCCTTATCCTTAAGTAGCTATTAGCTTCAATAGATGCATAGCTTGCAAAGTTCAAATGGAGAAATATCAGAAGACTTTGTAGGGGGTATAAACAGAAATGGCAAAAATATAAAGTCAAGCTAGGCAGTTTCCAATGTTTAGAAGTAGAACCCCTAACTTGTCTTCTGATCAGATCTGAATTTTAATACGGTTCCTTGAAGTTCAAGTTAGAAAAGCCTTAAAACATCAGGCATACAATGAATATTTGTTACAGTTAACAAACCATAGATGATGAGTATATTATCAATTGAATTGTCATCTTACAGGGAATATTTCTTTTATGAATTTAAGGATCAAATTGACTGATTGCTGAGTTGACTGATTAGAGAGATTAGCACCTTGGGAGGAAGGGGATGAAAGTAGTTTGGGTATGGACTTAAATAACAATGTGTGATAGGAGATCTTTGAATTTGATTTGTTTTTGTCAGATGAATTATGAATGAGCAATAATGGCATGATTTTGGTAAAAGTATTAGTGCTTCTGAATTGATTACATGAAAATTGATTAGATTAGTTAGAAGCTCAATGATAGATGTAAATGCATAAGGCGGTGTTATCACTATTCAGTGATGTAGTTGCCAATTTCTCCTCAGTTTCACTATTGGCCAATTAGTAGTCCTTGAACTGTCATAATTTACATTGCTATCAGACTGATATGCACATATTACAATACTTTACCTTCATTAAATTAGAACAGTTACAATATTTATATGGTTTAATATGAAACAATAAACCTTATTCATGTATTCATTCATTTGGGAGAGTGGTGGTAAAATAGTAATGTCACAGGACTATTAATCCAGAGGCCCAGGCTAATGTCCTGAGGACATATCTTCTTATCACACCACGCCCAGAACGGAACAAACAGTAAAACTAGTAAATGAATCACACTGGTCTGGCTTGTCTTGTACACTGGCCCTGTATGACAAGTAAGTTAGTTTATTTGGTTGCAGTTAATGGAATTAATAATTTGAGAATTTTAACATGTCTCAGGAATGTAAACTGTGAAATTATCATCAATTGTTGTTAAAAACCCACCCTGTTCAGTAATTCACTTAGGGAAGGAAGTCTGCCATTGTTACCTGATCTGGCCTACGTTTGACACCAGACTCACAGTGATATGGTTGACTCAAACAACCCTCTGAAATGCTAACAAACCAATCGATTTAAGGATAATTAGGAGTGGGCAACAACTGCTGGCCTTGGCAGTTATGCCCATGAACAAAAAAAAATAAATCGATGTGTACTCTGCCCAAGAAGAAGTTCTTTGGCTCTTTGTTGATGTGTCACCCAAAGCTGTTGTCTTGTCAATTTTTTTTGGTCAGTGCTTGTTTACCATGGTCTTCCACTCTCAGGGGCAGAGCAAGGAGGCAGGTCCTAAGTCTGCCAGTATAGGAATTGAACCCATGCTGCTGCAGTTATTCTGAAGCACACACAGTCTAACAAACCGAGCTAACCAGACCTAATATGTCTGATAAGTTAATATAAAATCAACCAGCTTCGAGGATTACCTTTAATTACTACAATTTGCAAATCTGCATTGCTTAACACTAAAGGATACATGTAACCCTTCTGGTGGTGTTTTTCTTATGAACTCACCAGCAGCCTTTGCTTGATAAGACAATGATTTGCATGGTGGTAGTCAGCTCTCTGTTAAGCATTGCCAGTTGAAGCCCTGGAGCCCCTCACTGACATGGCAGTCTTTTTTCTTCTTATTATTCATTCATTGGAAATGCTGTCAGAGAGACGTGCAGAACTGCTTCAAGGTGAGCATACCTGGAAAAGAAGTGACAGTGAATTAAACACGACAATAAAAATAAAATCCAGTTAACTCCCTGGTAACCGGCACACATAGGGAAGGGGCTGAGGAGCACGGTTTCTCGAATGTGCCAGTTGAAGGACCAGGCCCACTCCTAAATACTGTCAGCGAGCAAAGGGAGCGAGGTGACCAAATAATTAGTTCTCAGAGTGAGGAAACCTATTTCCGTCCATTGGTGTTTACTTGAGAATGCTGGGTGTCAGGGACTTTATTGTAGGTGAGTCAGACTGAACTCGAAATGTTAACGCTGTTTCTCTCAACATTAATGCTGCCAGACCTGTTGTGTTTCTCCAGTACTGGCTGGTTTAATTTCAGATCTCTAGCGTTTTTAGTATTTTTCCTTTATATAGCAATTTTACCAACAATTGAATAAAATGTTCTCAGAAAGTATTCTCAAATGTTTGTTAGAAATGTGGCCCCCGACAGGTGTGGAAGACATTCCTTCAGGCTGCTTTGGGTTACTCCTGACTTCTAACAATGGAAACGACTAGAAACAGTCCGCGATATCTCTACTGCTAAGGTATTCAGTATTTTTGGTGGTAATTGAACTGGAGGAGAGGGAATTACCACCCATCAGCAACTCTACCCATGAGTTATTGAAAAGTGGTAGAATTGAGTGCAATTGTCAAAGGGACACTCCCATCCCACAGCCAGAGACAGAGGAAAGTACAGTTAGTAACTTTTTGCTGTGGTGACCAGGAGCAAGAATTTCCTTGCCAGTTTCTGAACTCCTCCCGAATGGGGGTCATAAGTCTGCATTTTGTGGGGCACAATCACTCTTTGTGATTTTCCCTGGCTAATTAATGGACAGACATTGAGGTTAGATCCAATTAAAGATGATGGGTGTGCTCCCCAAACAAAGTCCAATCAGAGGTTTTCCAATTTGAAACAAGTGGTTGGTTGCTTAAAGCAACAGAAAGCATCTCAAAATGGAGGGGGGGGGGGTCGCTCTAAATCCATTTATAATTTGAACTAAGAATTGGTCCCTTGCAGCCAGACCACAGGGAGACTGGGGCTGGAGGTTCAGGAGCGGTTTTATTCTTTGTAGACTGTGGTTGCTACTCTATACTGGCAGGCCGAGAGATCTTACCTACCTGGGAGAAGAATCCACAGTTTAAAGAGACCCCATGGCCTGCAGCTAGGATGCTATCTCCAGACAGTTTGAGTGGACCCCACTGCAGTCAGGAACCAGGAGGCTGTCTGGAAAATCCACTACCCACAGCATATGGGCAGGTAACCTTAACTACCCCTGCCCCCCGCTTTCTCTTTCCCCTCCAACTTGCCTTCACAAAACTGGCTGAGGGATGGGATGGATCCAAACCAACATCAATAACATTTATAAAATGGTAACCTACTACTGTTGGGAAAAGTGCGTGTGGCATAACCATTTCAGTTGTGGATACAATTAATATCAAGTAAACCTACACAAAAATCAGCAATAAATTACTGACTCCTGGAAAGTCTATCGAAGCTTTGCTTCTTCTAATAATCTTTTTGTTGGTTTAAAGTTAAGACTTCTCTCATTCCAAACAGTTAGAAACAGAAGCTATTCCACTTCATCTGTCACTGGAAACACCCAGGATTATCTGGCCCGGTGTGTGCTCATATCAACTGAGAATTCCATTTTCCAGTGTTGGGTGATTTCGTTACTAATTTAGATGCTTCAAGTGACTTGCCTCCATTCTTCCCAGTCCCATTTCTTTCCTTGTGTCACATTAGAAGCTCGCATCTGTGTATCCCCTGAAATAAATTATACAGAATAAGTGCCTTATGTAAGGACAAACTGAAAAGTGTCTCTATGTGTAACCCAATCCCTCACTTTGTTTTTTTTATTCCATAACCCTTGGCCTCATAGATTGTCCTTCTAATTGACCATGAATCGCTTCAGGGCTTCACAATGGTCAACATCTGGCCTCATTTTTCTGGAGTGTCCCTGAGTGCCCATTATTCAGAAAATTAACTGCACGGTATTAATACATTGGGAGGTCAAATAAGCAATAGAAGGGGTCATTTCCTGTCCTGAGTTCAATTGATGTTTGTTAATGTGGCCATCTTTATTGCAACAGCAAAGTGAACCTCACATAAAGTTACAAATCAAGTGAGAAACCTTTTTTATGTAATGACTCATGCTAGATATGAATACAATCGTAGAATCATGCAACAGATTCTAATATTGCCAGAACAAAACAATGCCATTGACATATACCTTGAAATGTTGCCAGTTGATGTTACTGAAAGAGCTCCAAACTTCTTCTTGCTGTCCTACACGGATGTTGACTCAGTCAATATAAGGTGAACTGCTTTACTTTTAGATCTTTGTTACTTCTGGATAACAGCGAGGCAAAGCAGAGATCAGCACTGGAACAGTCCAAGGAAATGCAGCGAATAAAAATCACAAACTGCTCTGCTGATTCCACGTATTCAGACACACAGACCAAGAAATCCACCAGCCTCACCCCTGGTCTCTACTCAGTCTGGTTGCCCTGGACTAGGAGGGATATTCAAGATATTCTTGTGACAGCATCCCTACATGTGGGCCTGCAGCTTCTGGTTTAAGATTTCTTTTATTTGCTCGTAGGACAAGAATGTCACTGGCCCTAGTGTTTGTTGCCACCCCTAATTTGCTAGAGGGCCATGAAGGGTCAAGTATATTGCTATGGGTCTGGAGTCACATGTAGGCCAGACCAGGTAAAGATAACAGTTTTCATTCTCTGAAGTGAACAGATGACATTCTATGACAACAATGTTCACCATTAGCCCGTTTTTTTTTAAACTGAATTGCACCATCTGCCATGGTGGAATTTGAACCCACGTCCCCATAACATTAGCCTTGTGTTCTGGACTGCTAAGTTGCTTGACATGACCACAATACCACCGCGCTTGAACTTGTTGGCCATAGAAGTTGTGTTCAGAATGTTGCTGAATATCAGCCTGTGAGTCTTTGTAGTGTGCTTAATGGCAGGCAGTAGGAATAGGAGGAATTCCCAGTCAGACATCCTGCCAAAGAAATAGGCCAGCCACGGCACTATGCCATCTAAAATTATGGACGATTTCAGTGGAACTTTAGAGGATCCTTGAAAATGAGATTGGGAAGAAAGGCAGACAGATGGGGAGGAAACAAGTCAGCCAGGCCTTTAACACCTAATCGCTACACAGAAATCCAAACACCATGTTGAGTTCACGTCAAATTTCACATGAAAGTTAATAATGTGATAACTGTAGAGAGAAAAGGAAAATTGACAGGACAAAAGAAACTTTAAAGGAAATTAAATCAGATTTCAATGTTGTGTGAGGATCCTCACTCATTTTTCATTATTGTTATTGTTTTATTAATTTTGAACTGTAAGGTAGAAATGACTTTCAGACTTGGTCATAGCTTGTGATAAAAAGAGAAGACAGTTCAAACAAGATGTGTTTGTTGATGAGGCTAAGCCTTGAGGTTAAATTCAGGCTGAGTCTTGTTTGAAAGGATTCAGACAGATACATCGACCCCAGGAGGAGCATAATGTTTAATCAAATAGTGGAAGTTGGCTGTTAATGAGGTCAGTACCTGAAAACTGGTACCAGTAAGTCTGGAAGAGACCCGATGTTCAAGAAGATGGCAGTTAGTGAATGATAATTGAAGCTATGGCAAGAGTCAATCAGTCTATCAGGGTGGCACCAGTATTAAAATTGTTTTTTTGAACCATGTTTACTGAGAGATGCTTCTAGGCTGCTACTGAGACAGCATGAAGATTTGAAAGCTCCCTGCATAATCTGATGCATCGGCTTCTACAAGTCCAGAGAGTAGAAAGCTGAGTTGGAAGTATTGCTGGATGAACTGGCCCTAATCAACATTCCAGAAAAACAGCCAAGGCATCCACATTTATACTTGCTAAGGAAGTAATGCATCATGAATAATCTGGCCAGTTTCCTTATTTTATTTATCTCTCAACTGTTTTGTTTATTTGTCTGCCTTTTGTGTGAATGGGGACTGAAAACAAATGTGTTCTTTCAAAAATCAGCCTACCATGATGTTTAACTTTCTCTCTGCTAAAGCCATTGAATATTTAACGATTAGTTTTTTTGTTTAAGATACAAAACTGGTGTCTGCTAATTAATTATTTACAAAGTCTAGGACTGGTTATTCTAAAGCCTGGTTAAGGACAATTGGAGTGACAATTTGAGGGTCTTCAATAGTATAATTTTACTGCGTTGTGAAGAGGTAGGAAGGCTGATTTAGTTCAGCTGTCTCTGTCCATGTCATAACTGTTGGATTAAGTCTCTGTTAGAATTAAAATCAAAGTGTTAAGAATAGACACCATATGCCTTTCAGTCAAGTTAGTGCCCCGGCTTTGAGTTTTACAGGAAACATTTCAGCCAGTTCGTTGGACAACTGGAGAACACTGTAACTATTGAAGTTGAACCTATAATTTCTAACAAGAATTCATGACTCACAACATTTCATAAACCATCTTGTGAAGCTGAGATAAAAGGTACTGCAGATGCTGGAGAATCCGAGATAACATGACGAGATAGCAGGAAAACATGACGTTTCGGGCCTAAACCCTTCATCAGAAAAGG